>NQMI01000007.1:331687-739739 GCA_002270565.1 Stenocarpella maydis
GGGCTGAATGAGGACCGACGACGTTATGCCCACCCAAGTCTTCAGACAAATACGATTATATATATATTTAATCAGCGCAAGATCCGAGACAATTACACACAATTTACATAACAGCCGCGAACGCCAATGGCTAAGGCCAAATGACGCTATCTTCACACGCTGGTTCATAATCGTGTTTCCCGCATAGCCCATTCTTCGCTAGATACCAGGTGACCTCCACGTCCGACCCCAAGAGCTATTCCCTCCTACAACATTGACGAACTCGCGAGCAATAATTCTATCAGTCTGCTCCGATGGGTGCAGTGAATCGTACCATAGGTAGCTATCTCGAATAGAAGATTCACTGCAGGCAGAACCGCACGCAACAATGGTTGAAGTCACGTTCGCCGGCACAGTCCCGTTAAGGTACGAGCCGGGGTTGTTCCACATATCGCTCAACTGTTGGAATGGCGGTCAGTATCCAGGACTCAATCAGGACGCATAGGACACAAGTCCCAGTCCTGGGCCACTCACCAATGAGTGCACATCGAAGATCGTAAATGAGCTTTCTGGGTAGCGATCCGAGATCTGGACCTCCTCTGACGTGCGATAGTTGTAGATGCTGTTGATAAGCGCGACATACTGACGCATTTTCTCGCTGACCTGGGTCGCATTGGCGTTGTATGCTCCCTCATCTTTCCAGAACGTCGTGTTGATCGTCCCGCCATTCTCAGGGAGCGCGTACATTGGCGCAAGGTTGAGCGGCGCAAGGTTGAGGAGAACGAAGTTACGCGCTCCAGCCTCGTGGATGGCATCGAGCTGCTCATAGACGCAGTCGATGTAGTCAAGAAGGGTCAGGTCCAGGCGATTATCAGTAAAGAACGAAGAAGGGCCAAGATCATTGGTTCCAATCCAGATGGCACTGTTGGGTGCTTTGATCAGCATCCGAGAGCTTTCTGTATTTGAAAGTCTTCCAATAGATGATCGAGAACCTCGGGGCACTTACTAGATGGTCTCATTGTGAGGGATGACGAGTGCTCCATCACCCACATAGTTCTTGTCTTTCAAGAAGTACGGTATTTGATTCTGCTTTACTCCATTCCTCTTCGATGGGGAGAAGTACGTGTCACAGACAGCTCCGGAAACAGCGTAGTCGTAAAGGTTTATGCCTGTGTACTGTTGCACATATTGTGGCCAGATTCGCCCCCCGGTAGACGTAGTCGTGGACTGGTGTTTGGTTAGCTTGAGCTGACAACGTCTTCCTTCAATGTTGCCTCTAAGAAGGACTGCTCACTTGGTTCTGGCTCGGCTCTGGGGTGTAATACTCTGGTCCGTTATCCGTATAACTATCACCAAAGACGCTATTGAAAATGAGACCATGCCTTCACGGGGTGACCTGGAGTTTGAGCTCTCACACTAAGCTTGAAAAATCCTGCAGGGTGGACGATTCAATCAGTGCAGCGCTTGCTATGCTGCTGAACGAAAGCAGCAATCGGCAAGCACACCCAAATCGTGCCATTATGAGTATTTGTACCGAGGTTCTCGCACCTGCGCTGAGATCGAGGACATCCAACAGGGACTCAACCTAAACGTACGAGGGACTGCTCCCATTTTTCAACGTCCTGGAAATTATGGATGTTACGCATTCCGCAGAGACTCCGCGGGATAAAGTCTTTCTGCCGGCCCAAGGGAACGCTGAAGCGTGATTGCGGTAGAACGAGACTTGGAATTTTCCACCGCAATATGCGACCCTCGGCACATCTAGGGACGAGCAGCGTCGGAATAGAGCTGAAAGAGGGGCTAGAGCTAAGTAGAAGAACCGGGTAAATACAGGGGCTCGCCAGCCTAGGCAATTATCCACACTTGTGTCAATATGTAAGACGTGCGGTATCATCAGGGCTTAGTCGCCATGTAAGTAAATCGGCTTGCAGTCTTCTCACATTGCGTTGTAGAGCTCAAGATATATATATATAATATATATACACACACACAAAGGCTTCTCTGGCACGATAATGGCCTTTCAATAAGGCCATGAATCTGTGCGAGGGCTTAACTGGCTAAAGGCGTTCTCCGATATCGGTAAGCCTCGCTCTAGAAACAACAGTGGCACCACCTTTTAACAGGCCAAGAGCTACAACAACGAACGCCCCGGGTTGCTCAACCAACGCAACTCTTACTCCCCTCGCCTTTACCAGCTGACATCAATTCTACTGACGGAGACTGTCAATTATGTCGAAACCATTAGCAGTTGTCAAGTCTCTTGACCATCTAGTTCTTACTTGCGCCGACATACCAAAGACGATCCAGTGGTATTGCAGATTCCTTGCGATGGAGCATGAGACATTCACATCTGCATCCGGCCCACCAGTCCAGCGCCATGCCCTGAAGTTCGGCACCCAAAAGATTAATCTGCACCAGAAGGGCAAGGAATTTGAGCCAAAGGCGCAGACAGCTCTGCCAGGAACGGCAGACCTGTGCTTCCTGATAGATGAGCAGTCCAATCTTGAGGACTTGCTCAAGGGGTTCCGGGAAGAGGGTGTGGAGGTTCTAGAGGGTGCACAGGTGGTTAATCGAACTGGTGCCAATGGGCCCATCAGAAGTGTCTACGTCAGAGACCCTGACTGTAATTTGATTGAGTGAGTGTCCATATTTCATAGTCCGTTTCATGCTACAGTGACTAAACATATTCTTCTGGAACAGGCTCTCAAAGTACATTAGAACTAAGGACGAGTGATGCGGCGGTCCTTACATGCATAGTGGTCGGCATGGATTGGTACTTAAGTATGTTTTGGTTTGATTATTCCGTCCAATGAGTCTCATCATGAGGCTGTCACTATTTTATTAGTTGCTTTTGTATTGGCGGTTCATTTGCCATTGATAGGAGATTTCCATCTACTTTGAGACTCGAAATAGCTTTTCAAGCCAGGGTATTCAATCATTCCCGGCTTACCGGCTTACAAGGGAGGAGCCCCTTATGGTAATCTCCCTCCCAAGGTCGAATCACAACTAGGTCCTGCGGCTCCTGGCCTTCAATACACTCCTTGTTCTGCTGGTCGACGGGGAATGGCCACACTTTCCAACAAAACCAGTAGACGGACCCGGAAACCAGGATACTTACAAGCCAGCTAAGGCTGTATATGTATATCGCTCCTTTTGGAATCCCCTTGGCACCACAGGCTGCAGCCAACCCAGGCAGGTTCGGCGCGATGCCGCAAATGAAAGCGAGGACGGCGCGCGGATTAACGCCCATGGTATAATAATAAATCCCCTTTGGGTCGTCGCTGTACAGCGACGAGATACTCGTGCTCTGAGCACGACAGATCCAGTAGTCGCAAACGATGATGCCGGCAACAGAGCCGAGGAAAAGCGAGTATCCCCCTAAGAAGGAAGAAAACGATGCCGCGCTGTCACCGTAAAATTAGCCACTGGCCTTCCCACTACACAGCATGGATTTCACAAGAAAATCCATACCTATACTGGATGTACCACGGCACAGCGCACACGCCCAAGACGGCACAGACGTAGGCGCCACGCCGATTGTTGACATATCGAGGGAACCACGAGCTTAGGTCGTTCCCAAAGCTCACTGAGTTTGCGCTTATATTTGTTCCCACCACTGCAAAGGCCCAGCACAGCCCTGCAAAGAACTGTGCGGCGCGGTTGTTCCAAAGCCGAGCGACTTCGAGCGGGTTCCACGTAACGCGTCCGTAGATGACCTCAGTAGCTGACGAGACGGTGGCACCAAGAATGCCACATAGGGTCACGAGGATGATAAGGCCTACGGCCTGAGCCCAGAGCACGTGCCGGCGAGAAGTCGCATAGCGCGTGAAATCGGGCATATTGAGCGCGAGGGTAGCCTTTGGACCGATGGCGGAGGTGACGCATTGGAAGAAGACCACCACAGCCGGGGTGCTGCCATCTTTGATGTGAGTGGGCTTCGAGAAGGTTGGACCGAATCCATCGGCTGTCGCCCAGCTGTCAGCTCTTTTCTTTCGAGTTCCCCGGTCTCACGGAGATGTTACCTGCAACCAGGGCCCAAACAAACAGTGTCAGGCCAAATACAGGCATGATAATCGTTTTCGCCATGAACATATAGCGCAGGGAGCTGACGTGCAGCCACAGCAACGGTAGCTGGAGGAGGATGAACAGGAAGAAGCACAGCAGCTCTGCGCTCGTGACATGGGCGGACGCGGGCAGGCGGTTAGGGAAGTCGTCAAATTGCGGCCATATGGCGGAGATCATGACGGCGAGGCACTGGCCGCCCTGGAACGACTGCGTCCCGAACCAGATGCATGCCACTACGCCGCGCAACAAGACGGCCAGGTAGGAACCGCGCATTCCGAACGAGGCCCGGGTCAGGACGGGGAAGTTGATACCCAGCACACAGCCGACATAACCGTCAAGCATGGCCGGCACGCAGACCAGGCAGTGCCCGACGAAGACGGCCAGGATGGCAAGGCCTGGATTCAGGCCTTTCGAGACAGATGTAGACGACACTGGGTATTTTCAAAAACAGTCATTAGCAGATCTCGGTGTGTAGTTTGGCCCAGTTCTTCCCCAGATGGCATCATGCGACTGCGACTCCTGAACTGCTCACCCTGGTACATCGAAATGGAGAAGGCCTCTGCGATCCAGAAGCCGAGTAGGCTCGGCCATCCCCACGTCCTCTGTGGCGAGTCCAGCGGCACCGGATCAAGGTCCTTATTCGATGTATGGCTGCTATCCGTACCGTACTGGTCGCCCTCGGAGCGTAACTCCAACCGTTGGCGGAGCCGGAGTCCCATTTTGTCCTGGCTGTACAGAAATTCCTCGACAGATGATGGTCCTTTATCAAGGGTTTCAATAATATAATCAAATACCAGTCAAACCATTATGGCGGGAAAAAATCTTACCCACTGCAGATATAAAATACTACTCTGGTGCAGCGGTACTGCCGCGCTTATCAACGTTGAAGTGCTATCTAGCCTGTGCTTATCACCAGCTTCATGTCCGTACTTGTCTATGCCGGCTCACTAATCGATATTGTCTCTTGGCCCGATATGCTTGCCTGTAATTTTCCCGGGTAGGAATTGAGCTTTATTGCAGACCAGGATAGACTTGGATTTGACCTAGAGAATGTTCATCCATGCTCGATCCTCTACTCCTCCTCATGCCTGTTGGAGCTTTGACAGGCCCTAGAGGTCTGAAATATATTTCTCACGTGAGCAAGAGTAACAAGTCCGAGTATTCTCTGCCAAATCTGGTGCTCCAGATGACTTAATGGTGACTGCCCTAAGGAAGTTCGGGAAAGCCACTGGGGAAGTTGATGTTGATAATCACCACGCCTATTTGGCCCATCGATGCGGCCAAAATGACGGTGGCTACCGGCATCAACCATTTTCTGTGCCGCCTCGCGCAGCCGGCCGTTGATAAAATCGCCGTGCGGGCAGAACAAGCTACTGCACGACAGCTCGGGCTGCGGCGCGCCTGGCGAGCCACTGGGGAGGATGGATCTCGCGCAGGTCATTGCGGAACTCATCATCTGCCCGGGCTGTTGTAATCCGCTTGGAGAACTACATGAGGAGCCAGCCAATCGCTGTAGGCATCTCCCTATAGAACCCTACTCAGTCACAGGCCATGTTGCCATTGGATGCCCTGGGTTCGTTCGCATAAGCAGATTTCGTGGTAAACGAGAACACGAAGAATTCCGGAACGCCTGGAGCTAGGGGCCAGTTATCTTGCACGTAGAATATATCGTGAAACTCAGTCCCTCTGTATTGGTGAAAAGCGTCCAATGTTTGACGAATTGAGTAATCACGAAAGGAGGACATATATGAAACCCAGGCACCCAATACCAATTAGAACAATATGAACAGCTCGCTGGCAACAGAGATCTACAATATCAATATAAGCG
This sequence comes from Stenocarpella maydis, assembly GCA_002270565.1. Classification (NCBI taxonomy): domain Eukaryota; kingdom Fungi; phylum Ascomycota; class Sordariomycetes; order Diaporthales; family Diaporthaceae; genus Stenocarpella; species Stenocarpella maydis. Next base: position 337,560 of record NQMI01000007.1, read on the forward strand.
GTACCGTACTAACAGGGACTCTCACGCTCGGCTCATGGACCCGAATGCGAGGGCAGCTAAATGTTTCCCATATTGAATAGGAGACTTCGCTGGGGACAATGGTTTCACTGGTCTCTTCCTGGATTACTGCCCTATTTATAACTATGGGTCTACCCCATTTCTCATAAACCAGCTGGGACAATGTATACATCCTGAGTGCTAAAGATTCCCTGCCGGGCCAGGCCGTGCTTGTTTAGCCATTGCATCCTTGAGCTCACGATGCCTCCTGGGACCTCAATGCTCGCTTAGCATGCCAGAATCACTGGTAAGTGTTAGGATGAAGAGAGAAGTTCCACTTATTTCACCCTAGTTGTTTTGTCGCTCGTCCTTGCGGGCGAGGCCACTCCGCCTGTCAACCCGGAGTTGTGTAACGTCCATTCCTTCCAAGATGAAGCCAACTTAAAGTCAAATGCCAAAGCTGAGGGACTTCCTAGTTTTAGCAGTAATATATTCCAACTTAGGTACACGCCAGGGGCCCGTAGCCGAACTGGTTGAGAGCTTTTCAGCATCGAGCCGTTACGAAGTTCCCACATGCTTGCCTCTTTGATAGGAAGAACCGCTGCGGTCTCGAAGTTAAATGAGAAACAAACGGGACGAAAGAAAGAACAGGATTTGCATCACAAAGCCTACGACCGTATACAAACAAAAACCCTCACAGTGGCGTAAAGTCGTCGAGCTCCATCCTCCCACTGGACGCCAAGCCGGTTAATAGACAAGGCCCAGCCATGGAGCCCTTTACCCGCACACATGTTTGGGCCGTGGTAATTAACCGTCACCTGTCTAACTCTGTAGGTCTGGAGACGTAGGGACGGTACATGCCTGTAGACATTTGGATAGGCATAGTGACATTTGCCTTCCGCTGGTCCACTTCGCCAAGAACTTAACTAGTTAGACCCTGGAATACAGATCCAAGCCTTTGGGAAGCGGCTGAAGTGACCGGACCACATTCCCCTCATCTTGGATGCAGATATTAGACGCTCTTGGCTGGCCAGGGGCGACTCATCCTGATTAGTATATTTTACGCTGTTGAGACACAATGAGCTCACTGTCCTCAATTTTAAAAGTTCACACTTTCGCCTCACCGAAGAGAGTATAGGACGGCTTGTTGTCTTCCCAAGCATCAAATTTCCGGGTAAGCACGCAATGTACGTATCTTCTGCCAGCCTCCAACTGTTGGCTATCTCTTTGCCTCTGGCATCGGGGCAGCTCGACTTTTGGGCAAAAAAGGCTGGACTGAAGTACTTCGGCTCCGCGACCGACTCTCCTGGACAGCGCGAACGTGCTGGATACGAAGCAGCCTACCCTCAGTACGATGCGATATTCGCGGACAACGGCGAGTTTGGTCAGACGACTCCAACTAACGGTCAAAAGGTTAGCCCCCCCCCCCCAAGGATCCTAGAGCAAAGGACTGATTCTGAAATCAAGTGGCTGTTTACGGAGCCCGAACGCGGAGTGTTCAACTTCACCGAGGGTGAGATTGTTTCGTCCCTTGCCAAGTCACAAGGCAAGATTTTGCGTTGCCATGCTCTTGTGTGGCATTCGCAGCTCGCGCCCTGGGTACTGGCACAGAACTGGACAGCAGCCGAGGCCACTGAAATTATCACGACACACATCACCAATGTAGCCGGACACTGGAGAGGCCAATGCTACGCGTGGGATGTGGTCAACGAAGCCCTGCTGGACGATGGCTCCTGGAGGCCATCGCCATTCTACAATGCCCTCGGGCCGGACTATATCAAGCTTGCCTTCCAGGTAGCCTCCGAAGTTGACCCAGATGCTAAGCTGTACTACAACGATTACAATCTGGAACGCCCCGGGCCGAAGGCTACAGCAGCGGCAGGGATTGCGCGGACGCTGAAGGATGCTGGAGTCAGAATCGATGGAATCGGTATGCAGGCTCACCTTACGGTGGGACGCTCGCCATCTCTAAGGGAACAAGTGACAGTGATGGAGCAGTATTCCGAGACGGGTGTTGAGGTGGCGCTGACGGAACTGGACGTGCGGGTCAGTCTCCCGGTTAATGAGACCAGCTTGCAGCAACAGAAGCAAGCGTACTATGATGTAAGCCGACTCACGTCCTCCCTGTATTCCAATCACCAGTACTAAATGGGTACACCGCAGGCTGTCTCTGCCTGTGTCCAGGTTGAAGCTTGTGTAGGTGTCACGATCTGGGATTTCTATGACCCCTTCAGCTGGGTGCCTGTTACCTTTCCCGGCCAGGGAGAAGCCCTTCTCTGGTTTGAGGATTTCACAAAGCATCCCGCCTACTATGGGGTCCTAGAAGCTTTTGCGCACGAGAAGAACTCGACCTGTGGGCGCCAAAGGTAGAGGACAGTTCGACATTTTTAATACGCTTTTGTAACCCTCTTCAACGGTATTATTATTTCAGTCGTGCTAAGAAACCAAGGAACCAAACACACACCATACCTATGAACTGAATCCCCTGAGTGGTGACAAGCACTCTTATACCAGGTGGAAAGCCCCTACCAGGGCCCTAGGAGCTATTTATCTAAGTGCTGCGGCTTAAAGAGGCGTAAAGGGGGTTCACCCTTATTACACTACTCTATTTGCTCCTCCACTGAACTTCCTTTATATCACCCAGTAGGGCCCTCCGTGCGCATGAGAGAAGGCCCTCCACGCGCCGAAAGGGAAGGCTTCTGGGGAGGCCCTTTACGTACGTACCTAAGGCCCCCCTACAAGGGCCTTTAGGCCTATAATAGGTTTGGGGGTTAGGGGTGCTTCATCCCGTTCTGATGTGTTTCTGGGGTGTGCATTATCTCAAAAGCTCAGGTGTCTTCTTACGTGCTTGGCGCTATGCTGGCTATGCTATAGGCTCAGCCGTGATCACATGGCCCGGACACCCTACTAAATGTAGAGAGGGAGTCGATATTTAAAAGTAATAGGGAGATACATAAATATAAACTCCTCTTAGTAACCTTACATCTTTAACAATTAATATTATCAAGTAATTATTGAGTGATAAATTAAATATATAATTCTCTGTTCAAATAATATGCTTCTCGTTTCATCATCCTCAAGAGCTTGGTAGGGGTCTATGCTAAGTGATGAGCCGAGTTATGGGGGCGGAGGAGGTCCGTGTGTTGGAGATAATAGCCCTGTTTTCCCTGGAATAATAAGTGGCCTCTGGGCGATCCGTTTCAGGTGAATTTAGAACCAGCACGGCTCAAAAGACCGGTTATTAAGCTCAGACAGCGATGTGGCGCCGTGTTGCTCTTTTGTCACCTGGCCTCTGAGCACAGTTCGCTGTGTATCTACATGTGATGTGAAGACATACCCAAGTATGTTTCCACACAGCCGAGCCGTCTGCCACCCCCTTGCCGACCATGACGACAATGCTGAGCAACCTCTGGGGCGCATCTGCCCCGCAGCAGCGACTCCCCTCGCTGCTGCCACAGACACGAGCCGGGGCCGACTCGACCGCGGCTGAGCCCAATCATGACGACGAGAAACCGCTGGACCGGGGGAGGCAGAGAGACAAGATCAGGTGCCTCGACGGGCTGCGGGGCGTCGCGTGCTTCCTCGTGTTCAACTACCACTTCCTGTGGCCATGGACGCCTCTGATCATGCTGGGGTACGGGGCGAGGCCGCCGTACTCACCTGAGCCCTTCACCGAGTGGGCTTCGCTGCCCATCGTGTGCCTCCTGCACCGGGGCCGGCCAATGGTGGCCATCTTCTTCGCCATATCAGGCTATGTGCTCTGCAGGCACATGCTGAGGTCCATGTACCAGGGGCGGCTCGACGACACGCGCAGGAGGCTCGGCTCCGCGGTTTTGCGGCGCATCTTCCGGCTGTACATCCCGCCGTCCATCAGCATGTTCGTCGTGGCCTTGCTGGTGCAGCTTGGCGCCTTCAAATCCGAGGAGGCCATCTACACGGGCAGCGACTCCGTCTGGATCAATGGCACCGTGACCAAGGGATTCTTCAACGAGACGTGCATGACCAACGACACTGTCGCAGTGATGGGCACCGAAGGAGTGGCTGGTGCGTTGGGCCTACAGAGCCAGTCTTATCTCAACAGCTCGATCCATTGGAACGACACGCTGTGCCTCAATTCTACGTCCAAGTTGTACGGCGCGGCCGCCATTTACCTGCCGGAGAATCAGATCCCGGTGAAGAAGACCAAGAGGATGCTGAATGGCACGCTGGGATTCAACGACACGCTTGGATCCAACCTCACGCTGTATTCCGATGAAGCCGGCAATTCTAACCCAGAGGAGTCGTGGAGGGACAAGGGCGCCCTGCGTGGGCTGTACAGTTACCTGGGATACCGCGCCGACGGCTCCCAGGTCGAGGAGCCTTACCTCAACTCGACCTTTGACTTCGGCCTGAACACCACCAACACCACGCAGAACTTCACGTGGATGCAGCTCGGCGGCATGTGGGAGGAGCATCCGACCATCCATCCTCACATCTTTAAGGCTCTGGCCAACTTCGTGGTTGTCTATTCGGAATGGGCCAATCCTTTCAACTTCAACCATTACCACCCGCGCTACGACCCGCACACATACACCATACCGATGGAGCTCCGCGGCTCCATGGTGCTCTACACCTTCCTCCTGGGCACCGCGGCGCTCAAGGCGAAGTGGAGGCTAGGGACGGCGGCGTGCCTGTCCCTCTACGCGCTGACCCTGGGGCGGTGGGACATCGGCACCTTCGTGGGCGGCATGGTCCTCTCCGAGGTGGACGTCCTGCGCTCCTCGGACCCCAGCGAGGTAGGGCACGAGGACCGGGCGCTGCTGTATGCCCTGGGCGCCGGCGGCGGCAAGGCGGGGGCCAGGGGCTGCGCGCAGGGCATGTCGCCGCTCAAGGCCAGGGCCCTGCGGTGGCTGCTCATCTTTGTCGCGCTCTGGCTCCTCTCGTACCCGGACGCCGCCGCAGAGTACACGCCGGGCTTCAGGCTCCTGGCCTGGCTGGCGCCGCGCTACTACCTGCCGGTGTCGAGGTGGATGTACTACCAGGCCATCGGCGCCCTGCTGCTCATCCCCTGTGTGCTGCGCAGCCCGACCCTGCGCGGCCTGCTCGAGGGCTCCGTGGCGCAGTACCTCGGCAAGGTCAGCTTCTCCTTCTACCTTATCCACGGGCCGGTCCTCCACAGCCTCGGGTTCTGGATCATGCCGCGGCTGTTCGACCTGTTTGGCCGGCCGGTGGGCTATGTGATGGGCTGGTTCATGCTCCTGAGCGTTACCTTGAAGCTGGTGTCATATTGGCAGGTGATCGATAATTGGAGTGTCACCGTCGGGAGGAGGGTGGAAGCTGCGCTGGTCCGGTCGTGATGGCGCCGGGTCTTTTTGCCTTTCTTCCCAGCTAGACATCTGCAAGAGTGGGCCTCTTCTTCCCGCCATGAGAAGAGAGTGGTGGGCGAGGGGCATATCTCGAGACAAGGGCTTGATGAAGGGGCAATAGCAATGACCCCGGATGAGGCTCAGGAGTTGATGGATTCGGGCATAGATGCTTTGATTTGAACCGGCGTTAAGCAGGCATTATTTTGACATGGCCGAACGGGCATATGCTGGGACTCGCCAAGGGCGACATTTGATAATGGCTTATAGATATTGATCCTGTTATCAGGAACACACAGTGCCACGGAGCATTTCCAAATCCAGACCCAGGAGGATTCGTCGATGGCATCTGAGGCTTTCCTTTGGCCCATGTAAACGGTACAGATACCTCGTCGATGTGTCGTGGTCCAAAGCCGCTGCATCCGAGCCGCTCCCGCAGGCGCACAGCGAGGCCCAACCCTGCTGCTGTGGTTGGTAGGCAGATTGATTAGACTACTTTGGGTACTGGTGGGTTGCTCTGCTGGACCAAAACAGGCACAAGATTGAATCGTGGATGCCTATGGAGCTCGTACTACACACATGATGCAACCCGAGATCCTCCGATGTCAAGCTGCGAGCCAACATCACGAAGTATGCAACGCCCCTCTGGCCCTCGGCAACCAGGCCGACCAACAGGATCAAGATGAGAAGCGGCTGGTCTTAAAGATGAGGCGCGAGAGGCGTCCCCGCGTATGCATCGACCCCTTTTGCCCGCCTTGAGGACCATATTCTCCCAGATTTTCCCCAATTCCAAATCTCGGGATTCCTTCTGGCCCCCAACCGCCGCAATCTGCTGCGAGGGAATCGCCAGGTCCAGCTCGGGGAGCTGATTGGCCCTGGGTGGCCGCGCTGAGTCGTCTGCGCCCCATGGCCGCAGACGCAGACGCAGACGCAGATTTGGACCCGGAAGGATTCATCGGCCGCAGCGCCAGGAACGGCGAGGCGCTTTTCCGCAGGGGGGACTATGCCTTGTGGGGCCCCAAGATGCGACGCAATCAAAAACCGAGTGATGCCGCGCCCGCAGCACCTGCGATCTGCAGGTGAGTGGAAGACGGGTCTCGGCTCTCTCTCTCTCTCCCCCCCCCTCCCTCTCTCTCTCTCTTCTTCTCCAGGTTTTTCTTGCTGATTGTCTGCTCGTTCGGGGCCCCTCTCCGGCACCTGCATGCGAATCTGTCCCGACAGCAGCACGCCCCTCCCCCTGGCCCCCAATGCCCCCGAGAGGGTGCAAGCCAGCGGCAACATCCAGGGTCTGATCTGAGCAATAAAACGGAGCACTGTGGGGACTGGCTGGTCTCTTCGATCCTCCTATGAGATCTCATCACCCCGGGGCCCAGACACTCGGGGCACTTTCCCCTTGAACTACATCGTCGATAGAACCACCGTTGCGTTGTGTTGGACCATGACCATGATGGTCTCGCGCCTTATCCTTGCCCCGGCCGTGCCTCTGATGGCCCGCGCCAGTTCTGCCCGGGTGACATCGATCTACATTGATACCGTCTCGGGGTACCATGAGCTGTCGACCTGTGCCGAGGAAGTCCTCTCGACAATCGTACGAGCCCAGTATAGTGGGTGCGGGGACCAGGGCGCGTTGACGAGCTACACATGCTTCTGCACGGATTCGAGCTCGGAAATGAGCTCCATCATCACGTCGGCCGTTTCGCTCTCATGCGACCCATCCATCGCCCCTGCTCAGGCTACCAGCGCCATCGGTGTGTTTGATGCGTACTGCGCTATCGGTGTCCCAAGTGGCCTGGCAACGGCGACCACGGCGGCTGGTACGTGACGGACCATTGGGCAAGGCGGACGGGGGAGGGGACTGTCTGTAACTGACCGCATGGACGACAGCTTCCACACAAGGCGCAACGGGATCTGCGCTGCCAGCATCAACGGCGTCAACAGCCGCGGCATCAGCGACCTCGGCGGCTGCAGGCCCCACTTCCGCAGTGTCGTCCCAGACGCCGGGCGAGCCGGTGAGCCGTTCGAAAGTTGTTGCCATCGCGGTGGGCATCTCGGTGCCCTGTGGCGTAATAATCATCTCACTGATAGCATGCCTATTGTGGTGCCATCGCCGGCGCAGCCGTGAGCAGCTGAGATCCCAGAGGCGCCAGCAGCTGGAGTCCACGTCCCAGGCGACGGGCGTGGGGGATTCGAGACCCCAGTTCAGGTGGCCGGCCCGGGTCGCAGGGGCACATCAGGAGCTCCCGACGCAGCATCACAACCCCGAGCTGCCGGCCAAGGAGGCCGTCGCGTCGCCCAGCAGTTCCGGATACCACATATCGCCGCGGCCGGTCGCGCCGGCCGCCCAGCAGAAGGCCTCCGTCTACGAGGTCCAGGCGGGGGCTATGCCATACCAGCACCAAGAGTTCTACCAGCCGCCCAAGGAGGCGGCGCACCACCGGCAGGAAGCACAGCAGCTGCCGGCGTCGGGTCAGCCCTCGATCGAGAACCGGCATGAGTTGGAAGGGAGCCTCAGCCCGCTGTCGCCAACCGGTCGTTTCTCATATCAGATGTACGATAAGTGACTGGTGCAGGTGGTGTTGGTTTTTGCGAAAGATACCCTGCGTCCGTGTGTTCTTACGGCTTTATGTAGATAATGAGATGGCTTCTTGCATTCGAAGCCGACACAACCAAGCCACTGCTGTGTCATTGCATTATACGCTGCGTTCATTTGCGTGACCAGAGAAGATGAGAAAACCCTTATCCGTAGAGCACACGGCTCATGTTACTCATGTCAAGGTCCCCGGCAGTCATGGTGTGTGTCGTCTGTTTGAAGCCCGGAGCGCTTGAGGCAGCCGTGATTGCCGCCTGGCCGCACGTACGTGAGCCTCTCGGGCCCCAAGTCTGCGGCTGTCAGAACCCAAAATGAGACTACTGTGGTCGAAGTGGTATGCGTAATCTCTAGGGAACGGGGATGCTTCTGGCTAGCCTCGGGCTGGCGGTCCTAGTTTGTATACGGAGTACAGTGTACACCCTGACAGAGGTCAGAGCTCCACATGGTGGTCGATAGATGGTAGCCTTCGGGCAAGACAGATCTGCAACATCATTGCCTGATCAAATAACCAATAGATATATGGGTAAGCCTTAGGCTACACGGATTGGCCTTCGGCGTCTGACTATACTAGAGTCCGGTATTTGGTGTTGGTGGATATATGTGTTGGGGTATGTCTGGCATTGGTGTGTTAGGCACTGGTGTGTTTAGCTGTGGGTGCAGTACGCGACACCACACAGTCTAATATGAAAATTGACTGTTAGCACTGTTATCCTAATCAAAGCCTGCTTGGCCTGGAGTATGGCGTTTGTGGTTCGACTTATATTATTAGTGTACATCGGAGCACCTACCCTGCCACCATCGGTGCCGAACGCGGCAGGGAAAATTTGGAGCCTCTCGAGCCTCTCGAGCCTCTCGTCCTGACCTAGTCAACTAACCTAACTGCATGGTATCGGTATTTACCTGCTGTCAGCAGCGCCTTGACTCACCCCGCAGACTCCTTTCCCGCCAGGCCGCAGTCTCAGCCATTTGGACTGTGCTCGCTGAAAGTTGTAGAGTCTGCATAGCTCTCGGCCCACATCAGCCTCGACGGACACAATGGACGTTGATTCTAACCTGATCGACCCGGCCCTGTCCGACTCCACCATGGACCACATCCCCTCCGCCCTCGCCAAAGCCCACGCAAGAGACAATGACAATGACGGCGACGACGACCCAATCGTCGCGTCCTACAACGTCTTCCTCAAGCCTTCCCTGCCCGCCCACCGCCGCGTCATGATCCTCGAGCACCCCAACAAGTCGGACGGCAAGAAGATGGCGCGCGCCCCGCTCGAGATCCGCATGAAGACCAACACGGGCATGGTCGAAGTCGACTACCCCATTGACTACAACGCCTTCTACGACAGGTCCAAGGGCCTCAACTGGGGAACCCACCTGCAGAAGAGCACCGAGGCCAAGAAGGGCGGCACCCACGGCCTTGCCGGCGGCTTCGGCGTCGGCGCGCCCCCACCGCGCGCCAGGCCCGGCAGGGCCGCCCAGGACGACGTTTTCGACCCGAGCACCGACTGGGCCGAGGCGCTGAGGAAGGACTATGTCCTGCGCACGCAGACCCTGGGCGGGCAGATGCCCGGCATGAGCCAGGAGTCCAAGTACATGGTTGGAGTATTCTCGGGGCGTACGTGAAGAAAAAAAAAAAAAAAAAAAAAAAAANCTGACCCGGCAACCCCCCGGCCTGCACGATAAAACTGACGGTGCCTTCCTTCGGCATAGCAAACCTACACCTCACACCCGCGACGTCGCTCATCCACCTGCGCCCACAGCTCCACCACATCGACGCCACGGCCGAGCAGGAGCGCCTGGCGACAACCCGCGGCGGCGCGGCGGGCACGGGGGCCGGCGCGGCCGCCACCAAGGACGTGGCGCGCGCGATCCACATGACGGTGAAGCAGAACACGGACGGCAGCGAGGAGATCGTCCAGGAGACGATGGCGGACCGGCTCAAGAAGGTGCAGCTCGAGACGTGGATGAAGATGCGCTACGTGCACGAGGAGGCGAGCGACTCCTGGGCCGTCGCCGAGGAGGCCCTGTACCTTCACCAGCCCGAGCCGGACGCCGCCGGCGCCAAGGGCAAGGCGCCCGAGGCAGCGGCCGACGACGACTACTTGCTGGGCCAGCCGGGCCTCCCCGACCTGGTCGACAAGGTGGCGCAGCTCAGGACCACCTGGGATGAGGACAGCATGCTCGAGACGACGAGCGGGATCCCGAGGGCCAAGAACGCCAAGATCGAGATATCCGACGACGAACCCGCCGCGCCCGCGGCGCCCAAGGCCAAGGGCAAGGGCAAGGCGGCCGCGACCACCACCACTTCGAAGACAACAGCTAGGGGTAAGAGAGCAACCAACACCAACACCGCGAAAGCAGGGTCTTCGAAAGCCAAGAAGAATGATTGATGATTTCACGAGTGCTGATTAAGGATGGTGTTGCTTTTCCGGTTTAGGGTCAGGGCCGTGATGTTCTGAGACAGGCAGCAGGTACGCTTCAGAGTGCATACAGTGGCGTTGGTTAGGTGCAAAAGGTCATGATACCCCCCCATCACTGAACGAAAAGGGCATTTGGCGTGCTGCATGGTGCTGAATGCATGTATGCATGTTATTTTCCACTTCATGGATGCTATGATTCGCTGGTCGGTCTTGATCCGCTCGATTTATCGAACAAGCTCAAGACCGCCCAACATTAAACTTCTCTCAATGCTGTGATGCGAATGAGACTAGTCTTCCCACGTCTTTCTCTTCTTTTGGCCTCCGCGGATATACAAGCTCCTACGCCCGTCGCCCAGAAATCCGTTTTGACATGGTTCAAATGCCACTTGAACCCACAATGCTTGCTCATAATAATCATCCGTTTTCCAGCATGGTGTAAGCTCGTCGGCCATCGCTGTCAGTCCTAAATGTCGCCGCTCCCTGTCCCCATAAACAAGATTTCCCCCACTTCACTTCGGGTTTGAGATGACACTGTGGGCACTTTGCCTAGGCGCATAAATATTAAGCCCAGCCGTAATCTATATAGATCAACCCAGCAGTGACACATCGAGGCCGATGGCCTGCATGAACAGGTTGACGTTGTTGAGGCGCTGCACTGCCAGATCCTGAGGAAGGGTCTTGGCAACCTCAACTGTCCCGAGGACGCGGTCCTTGACTCCAACAACTAGTCGCTGCTGCTGATCAGCATTGGCACCTATTCCAAGGGCCGCAAGTAGCTGCCAAACGTAGGCATCCTCGCCGGAGACTGGTGTGCCAGGGAACATGTATGGAAGAGTGGGCTCCAAGATGTTGAAAAGGTTGGCGTAATTCCGCTCCCTGCGTAGAAGTAATTAGCATATTGCGTTTGATCGGCTGTGAGCCCTGACATACCATGCGCCGCCGTCTTGTGCCCGAATAGCGTCTTTGCCTCCTTGCTGCTGGATCATGATCTCTGCACGGCTCAGGATCATAGTCAAGAAACCAGCACCGACACGGGTTCTGGCAATGAGATCCACATTGACCTCAGAACAGAGGAGGCCAAGGATGCCGGTGATAATGTTCAACTCGAGCTCACCCATAAACATGAAGAGCGTGTTATGTACTGCCATGCTGAAGAGCTCGATGTCTTCACGCAGCTTGGCATCGAGGTTAATGTGGCCATCAGTGACTGAGCCCCTCCGGACGACGTCAAGCTTGTCGAGATTCACAAGGATCAGGGTGAGAATAGTCGTGCGCTGCTCAAAGTTTACGTGGCGGAAGACACGTGGGATGGCCTTCTTGCCCTTTGCTGTCTCAAGCATTGCGATGAAAGGGTGTATGAAAGCTCCTGCAGGAACGGGCTCATGAATCTTGAGCTCTCGCCACAGCTGCTGGTTGAGCTCTTGTGTTGTGAGCTCCCACTCAGCAAACTTCTGGACGAGCTCTGAGTCGTTCTCGCTCGTGCCCGGCGGCGGCGGCATCTTGCGCCCATGATCCTCGAGCTTCATCAAAGTGTTGTAAACCTTTTCGATATCTGCGAGCAAGTTCTTCCTGTTCAGAACTGAACCAGCGGGATGATTCTTGTGAGGTGTGCCCTGACGATGCACATCGCCGCCACTCTCGGCACGCTTGATGTTGAGCAAAGGCTTTGGGGTCTTGGCGTTGCTGAAAGAGATCTTGCCCAGACTGCCCTCGATGACAAGTTGCGAGTTCTTGGGCTTGTGCTTGGCCGCCTCCACAGCCCGCTGAACCTGTTGTTCCATGCGCTGCATGTGGTTTTCCGGCCCACCACGGTGACGGCGGTGGCCGCCTTGACGGTTGCCTGTCTGGTACAGATACGTCTGCGCAAAGTTGCTCAGAGGCTGGCTGGGGTTATGGCGTTGGCCGCCGCGGATCTGGTTGTGGACTTGGTAATAGAAGTCTTCGGCGAGAGCCTCATCGGTTCCGTTGTCAGATGGGTTGCCCGTGGCAGCCACAAGCTGTTGTAGCTGTATGCGGGTGATGAAGTTCTTGTCGTGCGGGGTCATAATACCATTATCGCGAGACAACAGGTATATCTTGTGGTTGCGCTTCGCTCGGCGTGCCTCCTGCTCGAGATAGGCAGCCTTTTCGTCTTCCGAGAGCTGGGCCAGCTGCGAAGGGTGGGTGATTATTGGCGGCTGGCGACCAATAGAGCCTTGTGGCTGGTGCGTGGGCTGAGACGGGTAGGAGGGTGCTCCCACGCGAGAAGCGTCGCCAGAGAGGCGGTTTGGGTTCTGTAGAATCTGGGTGGGCTGCGGCGCTTGCTGGCGATGCTGGACCATGGGGCTCGAAGAGTTTGGCACGGTATGCGGTGCTTGCGTGGGCTTCGACTTAGGTCGCTGGAGTATCTGGACTGGTTGACCGTGCGAGTGGATTTGGGCCGCCTCATTGGGACGCTGGGCGTCTTTTGAAATAGGAGGTTGCCCGGCACGGTTAGCTCCGCCATAGAAATCAGCTTGGTCAAATCCACCCGGGACTTGAGCAAAACGTTGCTGAGGCTGCGAAGCCGGTTGCTGAAAGGCAGCCTGAGCTGCCGCTGCGGCATCAACTTGTGCTTGCTTCCTCGCTTGGGCTTCGGCCTTCATCGCGGCCTCAACCTCCTCCAGGCTCATGACCTTGCGGCCAGATGTCGGTGCGGGTGCCGGGGAGGGCTGAGCTGGAGCCCCAGGGGCTGGCTGCTCGGCGGGAGCGACACCCCACAAAGTAGGGTCGACCTGGAGATCCATGCTCGAGTCCGGCGCATCATACTTCTCGTAGCCAGTGCGCGCAGGCCTATAGGTAGGCTGCGCATAATTGTAAGATGGCATGTACTGAGCGTTTGTGGAAGCCGGCGGGGTCGCCGCTGTAGTCGCATTGTTGCGGGCGTAGAGCATATGCTCCTCTTCGATGGCGCTGGCTACCTGGGCGGTGCGACCAAAGAAGTCAAAATCCTTGCCGACCGGTCCACCGCCTGCACCCGCGTCGCCTCCGAAGGTATCATCGTTGAAGTCATCGCCGGTCTCATCGAGCTGGTCACCGAGCCCGTCATAAGTATCTTCAAAATCGACAGCGTCTCCGTCGCCTTCACGGTGGCCAGAGAGCCCAGCGAAAGGATCGTGTGCCTGGGAGAAGCCAGGTGCGGTTTTGTTGTGTCCCGTGGGATCAAAGCCAAAGAATGACATTTTGCAGGTATTTAGTCTCGAGTCTTCGAGGGGGGTCGAGGAGCGGACGAGGGGCTGCAAATTTGTCAGTTAAATGGGATTGCAGGAAAGAAAAGAGAAGTAGCGCGCTGCATGCCGAAGGCTAGACGGCTAAAGATAATACAGGAGAGCAACACCGTGGAATGGTGGTTAAAGGTGAAGAAAAGCGTGGTGTGGTTTTGGGTGGTGGGGTAAGACCGGCTTTCTGATAGCGCGGGGAGACAAGATGGAGCTCCAGCGTCAGGGATCGAGGCCAAGCTGGTGTGAGGTGGCAGGGTGGGCAGAACACCAGCAGTCCCAAGCTTGCAGTGGCACGGCACGGAGCTCACTCTCAACCGTCTGGCGAAGCCTAAGTGGGTCTGGGAGGGAAGACGGGCAAGGGAGGGGTGGACAAATAAGAGGCCAAAATGATGCAGCTGACGGTATTGGAAGTGAAGTTTGCGCAAGCGCCAATGGCACAGAGAGGGGCTGGGTTGAGAACTCACACCTAGAGGAAGTAAGAGTGTGTTGTGTCTCCAGTAGTCGGCTTTATCACGGTCATCTCGAGACGCAGGTGAGCAGGATCGCAGCGAGACAGGACCTTGGTCTGGACGGTTCAGATGAGGGCAAGCAGGACAGGATGGTCCAGTCTCCCAGGAATAAGTATGTGCAGACAGACAGTTAGGCTGTAGCAGGAACGCAATGGGCGCAGAAAGCCCTGAGGATCAAAACAAGCGACGAGGCTGGAGGGCTAAGGATGGGAGGTTGGGTCGGTGGTGGTGGAAGGATGACGCCGCGTCACGAAGCCCAATCCACGGCGGTGGTGATGCGACAATTGACGAGAGCTCCCTCCAGACCAGTGCAGCTGCACGGGCCACCTCGGGGTCGGCGCTGTGGGCTTCCGGTGAACAGACACGTACTAGATATCTACCTCATATCCCAGTGTACGTACGATACCTGCCACGACTTGTATCTCCTCTCTAGTACATTCCATAAGATAGTCTTGACCTACACAATATATGCCTAGGTCGTTCGCATACTCCTATGCCAGCAAGCAGCTTGTCTCGGCGGGTTTTCTACGGCATAGTATGTGGGACGTGGGTGAAGAGCGTCCAATAATTGGGATGTCCAAGCAACTCAACCATGCGCTGCACTGACTCGAGCCTCGTTTTGTTGCTGTGCGACAACCAAACAAAGAAACTCTATAGTATTGGGAATCCAAGCAGCCAGTTATTGTTCTGGTTCTGACAATGTTCCGTGAAACTCTGTGTAGACGAGGAGCATGGAAAGCTACTACAACCGGAATAGGCGCACCCGCGATACGAAAAGTAAGCTTTGTCTCATTGACAGGCTGTTTCAAATGGCTGCCCGGCAGTAATACGAGAATATTGGCCAGGCCTAGTTGTGTGGCCACTGGCTACTGCTTGCGCGGTGTATGTTGGGGCACGTTGTAACCCTCAACGGTTAATCGCTGTCCAAGAATATGGGCTGGGTGGCACTACGAACAGGTGTCACAGACAAGACCCAATGAATCGGGCAAAAGCGAGACACCATGTGGACTGGTGGGCGGGAACCAAATTAACGCACATCTCCTACGTAAGGACAGGTTTGACTTGTAGACCGGCAGGACGGCAGACCGGCAGACTGGGAGTTGGTTTCTCAGGGTCGTCCCAGCTCTTGTTCTGGCAGTCAGGCCGGTCATTCCGGGGGGGGGTGCCTCTTTTACTCTATCCGTACATAGCAGGTACCTAGGTACTGTGTAGACACTTGGCCACAGAGACCCTGAGAAAATGCTGGGGGTGGACATGAGAAATTGGACACTGCTGCGATGCAGGCCTTGGAACTAGGTATGTACATAGTATCTAGGTAGACGGCCTGGGGAGTCCGAATCTTGGACGTTCGTGAAAACGAAACAGGAGGCCAGAGGAATAGGGGGGCATTGATCAGGCCTGGGGGCCTGGGTCTTGGGGTGCAGAGTGACTGACTTATCGATACCACTTGCTTTGTGTTAGGTAGGGAGTCTCATTGCTACTAAATTAGCGTCAAGTACAACAGGGGTAGTACAAACTGACGCGGCTTCTCGACTTGCTTGGAGTACAGCACACGACAACTTTAACTGGCCTCCGTCCGTTCATTCACACCTTTTTCGCCACGGACAGCCATCTTCGCTTCTCCCATCCGACCGACCGGCCTCTGTCCGTGGGAAGTCGACATTCTTGCGCCGAATTCAACCCTTCATCAGCCGTCTCACCTGGGAGTGCCAAGTCGGCGCAGAGCATAGGCGGAACATGCTTCGCTGAGCCCGTCTTGCGATCTCAAGGTGCCGAACGAGCCACGAAACTCGACCGGCTAAAGCGGGCGCCTCTTTGAAAGGCTCGCGAGCCCATCCACTCCAAACTCTCATTGACCCCCCTTTTGACTGCCCACTCTCCTTTCCCATCGTAAACCTCCACTAGTCTTCAAAATGGCTGGCGGCGTACGGATACTGCGATACGCACTACCTACCATATTTGTACGTTCCCGCATAGCCCAATCCCCCTCCATCGCCCGCCCGACCGTCCGCGTGCAACAGAGACCACACAATGTGCGCAGCAAGGACTAGCTGTACTAACCTTGAGCCAGATTCTCATACTCCTCTACATCGCTCAGACTTCCTATCGAGGCTCTATTCCAACCCCCGCCTTTTCCTATGGCCAAGCAGGTGCAAGCAAATCGAACGAAGGAAGTACGCAGGACCCCGCCCCTCAGCCTGGCTCAAAGAACCAAGACCTGGGAACAAGCCAATTGGTGACGCAGCCTGGGTCGCCGCAATGGGAGGATCTGGCCAGCACCGCGCCCGGTCCGCGTGTGAATGCGACATTTGTAACCCTCGCTCGTAACTCGGACGTCTGGGACATTGCACGCTCCATCCGCCAGATCGAGGACCGATTCAACCGCCGCTACAACTACGACTGGGTTTTCCTCAACGACAAGCCGTTCGACTCGACCTTCAAGAAGGTGACCACGTCTCTGGTCTCCGGAAAGACGCATTATGGCGAGATCGCCGAGGAGCACTGGTCTTTCCCTCCTCACATTGATCAGGAGAGGGCCAAGCAGGTTCGCGAGGATATGAGGGAGCGCAAGATCATCTACGGAGACTCCATCAGCTACCGTCACATGTGTCGCTTCGAGTCCGGCTTCTTCTTCCGCCAGCCGCTCATGATGAACTACGATTACTACTGGCGTGTTGAGCCCAGTGTCGAAATCTTCTGCGACATCCACTACGACCCCTTCCGTGTGATGAAGGAACAGGGCAAAAAATACAGTTTTGTGCTCAGTCTCTACGAATATGTCGAGACAATCCCGACGCTTTGGGACAGTGTCAAAAAGTTCATGAAGAACCACCCGGAGCACATTGCGAAGGATAACTCCATGGGCTTCCTCAGTGACGACAACGGCGAGAACTATAACCACTGCCACTTTGTACGCTCCTTTGGAACCCGTATTTCTAGTAGTCCGCTAACATTGGCCAGTGGTCCAACTTTGAGGTCGGCGACCTGAACTGGCTGCGTTCCAAGGCATATATCGACTTTTTCGAGTCTCTAGATCAGGACGGCGGATTCTTCTACGAGCGATGGGGCGACGCGCCCGTTCACTCCATCGCCGCCAGTCTCATGCTCCCGAAGGATCAGATTCATTTCTTCAATGACATCGCATACTACCACGTCCCCTTTACTCACTGTCCGACCGGGGAGAAGCACCGACAAGACCTGAAGTGCCACTGCAACCCCAAAGACAATTTCGACTGGAAGGGATACTCATGTACGTTGTATTCGCACAATGCATTCTGGACTATGCTAATCCGAGCCTGCAGGCACGTCGAGATATTTCGAGATCAACGGCTTAGAAAAACCAGAGGGATGGGAGAGTCAGCAAGACTAAGGAAACATTAGGCAACTTGCCACTTCATGTATTTCTACATTTTCTCGTAGTCTGCAAGGCTTTTTCTTCCAGAAGGTATGGTGCAATCATGCCACTCGGGCAATCAAAGAATCTCAGGCGTCTTGGGTCGGGGCTTGGCAGGCCGGATTTGGGCAACACGATTGTTTTATCGTGGACGTGATTGCATCCATGGTTTGCAGGTCCACAGTCATGAGCAATCAAGGCCTTCATGTAAGACTCGTGGGTTATGAGCACATTTATGAGAGCAGAGCCATAAGGAATATGAGTACGTCAAAAAGTGACAGCTGACGGACCGTGTAGCGTGCAAAGTGAGACAGACCGTTGGACTACTTCACTCGTTAGAGACACAGTGACATATAGCAGGCTTTAATACACAATACACACACATATGTATATACAATTGCAGGTGTATTGTGACATGCATTGCCTTAGCTCCTTGGCAAATAGGTGATGTGGTCAATTGTACGCGTCTCTTATGTCCTTCTGGCACTGTCATCGACGTCCGCATCACCAGGTTCCAATATCTAGTCGCCTCGATCTCCCCGGCAAACTGTTCAGGGACTGAGACCCATTTCCCAAGCTGTTTAATAACAAGTGTATACACCTCCAGAGCCGCCAGTGATGGCCAACTCTTCAACCCAGACGCCCCCCAGGCCAGCCCTTAACTCACGCTCGCCTTCTTGGGCTTCTTGGTGCCGTACTTGCTGCGGGAGTTTGTCCTGTTGGTGACGCCGCCCAGGTCCAGCGCGCCCCTGACCAGCTTGTAACGCACGCCGGGGCAGTCCTGGGCCCGGCCGCCCCTGACGAGGACGACGCTGTGCTGCTGGATGTTGTGGCCCTCGCCGGGGATGTAGGCGGTGATGGTCTTGCCCGTGGTCAGGCGCACACGTGCCGTCTTGCGCTCGCCCGAGTTGGGCTTCTTGGGCCGCGTGATGCCCACCTTGATGCACACGCCCTTGCGCTGCGGGTCGTGGCCGGCGGCCAGGGCGGGCGAGACGGCGTGGCGTGGCCGGCGGGGTTTGCGGCAGCCCTGTGGGTAGAGCGGACGTCAGCATACTGGAGAAGGGGTGGTGACTGGGAACGCCGTGGGGATTACTGGGGGATACGCACCCTGAGAACCTGGTTCAACGTCGCGTTCTGTGTCGGTGTTGAAGAGAAGGACCGGATGGGCTTGAGGAAGGCCGGTTTTGCCACGGGCCAAGCTGTATGGATGGCGGCCCGCCTCAACGATGGCATCAAGAGGTGCCTCAGCATTGACGTTGCCATGGTGGGCGGGTGGTGAAGCTGTTTATGGTGCGGATGCGCCTGGCATCACAGCCCGAGGCCAAAATCTTGGACCGTTGATGTGGCCCGAGCGCTCTGGCAGGCTTAGTCACTCCGTCCTCTTCACATGCCGCTGACTGCAGCAGAAATGAATGACCCTTGGCCTCTTCCCCGGACTCCAATTTTCTCCATGACGCACCAGGCCACCGACAGCAACCAGGTGGGGCGCAGGGGTTGAGTGCCTAGGTTGGCGGGCATTGGAATGCGGGATGCGACCTGATGGCTATCCTCGGCTTGAGCCCGTTCGGCCTTTTACGCCATCTCTCTCACAGGTAGCCTACTTGGTCCTTTTTTCCACCTTGTTGCATCCGCCCGCCCGGGTTGCTGAGACAATTCTACGAAAACTCTCATACCTGTGATCGCTGGGACCATCTGATATCTAGGATTGATTCCTCTGCCTTGTCTCCCATATTCATCACCTCCCTCCGCTCGTCATGTCTTCCATAGCCAGAGCACTGCGCCCAGCTGTCAGGGTAAGTCAGAGGGGAATTGGCGGTCTGTGCACAACTCCCAGAGTATCACGTCCCTTCCAAAGGCTTGCCAACGTACAGAAGTGAGTATTATTCTTGTATATTGTTCCGGCGGCGAGCTGCTCACCATCGTGACCCCCCATAGTGCTCGCCCTTTGTCCACTAGTTTGCGTATGATGTCCGACATCACGGATATCCCACCCACACCGATAACTCATCTGTCCGAGGTCGAAACCGCAATGCAAGAGACCGTCTCCAAGTTTGCCAACGATGTGATTCTGCCAAAGGTCCGAGAGATGGATGAGGCCGAGAAGATGGACCCTACCATAGTAGAGCAGCTGTTCGAGCAGGGCCTGATGGGCATCGAGATCCCGGAAGAGTACGGCGGCGCGGGCATGAACTTCACAGCCGGTATCCTCGCCATTGAGGAGCTTGCACGCGTGGACCCTTCTGTCAGTGTGCTCGTCGACGTGCACAACACGCTCGTCAACACCGCTATCCTGAAGTGGGGAAGCAAGGACCTCCAGAAGCGCTTCCTGCCCAAGCTTGCCACCAACACGGTCGGCTCCTTCTGCCTGTCGGAGCCTGTGTCCGGGTCCGATGCTTTCGCACTGGCGACCAAGGCCACCGAGACGCCAAACGGATACAAGATCTCGGGCTCAAAGATGTGGATCACCAACTCCATGGAGGCGAACTTCTTTATTGTCTTTGCGAACCTGGACCCCAGCAAGGGCTACAAGGGAATTACTGCCTTCATTGTGGAGCGAGAGATGAAGGGTTTCTCGATCGCCAAGAAGGAGAAGAAGCTTGGCATCAAGGCCAGCAGCACATGCGTTGTCAACTTTGACGACGTCGAGGTTCCCAAGGAGAACCTGCTAGGAGAGGTGGGCCAGGGCTACAAGTATGCCATCGGTCTCCTGAACGAGGGCCGGATAGGCATCGCGGCTCAAATGACCGGCCTCGCGCTCGGGGCATGGGAGAACGCTGCTCGGTACGTCTGGAACGACCGCAAGCAGTTTGGCCAACTGGTTGGCGAGTTCCAAGGTATGCAGCACCAGATCGCACAGTCGTACACCGAAATCGCAGCCGCACGGGCGTTGGTGTACAATGCCTCCCGGAAGAAGGAGGCTGGCGAGGACTTTGTCAGGGACGCCGCTATGGCGAAGCTGTACGCATCGCAAGTGGCCGGTAGGGTCAGCGGCCTCGCAATTGAGTGGATGGGAGGTATGGGCTTCGTAAGAGAGGGCCTCGCCGAGAAGTACTGGAGGGACAGCAAGATCGGTGCTATCTACGAGGGAACAAGTAACATCCAGTAAGTCTCCAATCGTCATAGCCTGAAAAGCGGCAAGAGCTGACACGGTCCAGGTTGAACACCATCGCAAAGCTCTTGCAAAAGGATTATACGTCCTGAGGGCGTAATATGATGCATCAGCTTGAGGAATAACGGCGCATTTTGGCAGAGAGCCATGTAGAATTTAGATGACGAGCAACTGGCAGCAGCATTGTACCACCCTTGAAATATTGTCTAGCCGATTTACCTGCCAGCACCAAGCGGCTGCCACACTCCAGCCTTGTAATCATGCTCGAGCTGCTTCGCGACTTCTGGGGGCCCCTCGCCAAAGTGATCTATCTTCTCTAACCACTCAAGCTCCTCCTCCGTACTCTCGCGGCCCCTGACCGAATTCGTATAGGGGTACCTTCCAAATCTGTCAATGATGGGTTTGTGGATATCCATCAACATCAGCCACCACCAGGACCAAGTCTCCAGCGTCACATCCTCCCCCTGCGGCGGTCCGGCGCGGATGACACGCGGGAACCCGTACAGATCCGAGAGCACCTCATCCCGGCTCGCCGTCCACGGGTCCGTCGCCCCCGTCTCGGCTTCCACAGCCCTGCGGGTCGCATCCGTGAATCCCAGGGCAATCCCCTGGTTCTCCAGCGACTCGGAATGCACGAACGGGGCACCCAGCCAGAACCGCACGCACGTCCAGTATCCAAGCGACGCGCCGAGCCCCTCGCACCAGCGGCGCATCGGGTCCGGCCTCTGGTCCTCCGGCAGCGCCAGCCACGCCCTCGCGAACCGCTGGCTCAACACGTCGAAGTAGCGCGACCGCCACCGCGCGTCGACGCCGCGGCAGAGGGCGCGCGGCGCCTGGTCCAGGAGGAGCTGCAGGCCGAGGCACTGGCCGGGGAAGTCGGCGCTGGTGGGGTCCGGGAGGAGGTTCGCCATCAGGGCCTCGGGCTTCAGGGCGTCGAGGCCGGCCTCGCTGAGGGCGACCAGGGCTGGCCAGGCCTTGGGTTTGACCTTTGGGGCGAAGTTTCCCTCGAGGAATGTCTCGCGAGCGACCTGGCTGAAGTCGAGGGGGCCTGTCTTTGGGAAGGGGATGCGCGCGTCGACGATGAGGGTGAGTAGGGAGGGGGTTATGATCTGCTTGAGGTCGTCCATTTCTTTAAAGCGTACAGGGTTGGAAAGTAACTCAAATTGTGTTGGTTATTCGAGTATGTTTGGAAGGGGGCTATCCACAACCTCACTGACGTGTCCTGTAAGTTGGTGCTGTTCCAAGTGACTGGAATCCATTGACTCTCAGGCTGGTTTGCCCATACATTGCCGAGCATATTCTTTGCGCCGTGTATGTTGCTGACGAGAACCCCCTCACTATTGGTGCAGCGCTATTCCATTGCTGACATGCTGAGGTGCTGAGGTGAAATAGGGTTTGAATCCAACACTTGGTGCACCCGTGTTGCGGTCCATGAGTGAGGACAGGGTTGGGCCAGAGAATCTCCACGCTGCCCATCCGGGTTCGATATATACTAACCCAGATGATGTCCTAACTGCGAAAGATACTCGTGAGTGTTCTAATGTCTTTAAACTAAGTCGGAATGCCCGAGCATACATTATCCACCGGGACGGAGGAATATTCTCGGTCTCTGTAAAGCCCGCCAAGCCGAGGTGCCGCGAGATCCTCCGGTATCTCTGGCAATGACTTCATTGAGATGAACCAACATGTACGGTGCTAGCTAGAGCTACGGCCTGAGAGCCACCTCAAATGTCGCAATTCAGCAGTATTTAAGTGAAGGGCAATTCTTATTCCCAGGGGATTTGCCATGTTCTGTGCCAAACAATATCAGACTTCAAACGGCCAGTCGCCCTGTAGTAATTCACAGCAGCGTGCCTTTCTCTTCAGTCCTCATCGAACTTCTCTACGCTCGCATGAACCTACAGTTACCAAAATGCCTACAATCAACCACGCCTTACTGGTTACAAGCATCTCAATCTCTCTTCTCTCAGCGGGCGGTATTGCGACCCTCTCCATATTCGATGTCCCCATCCTGAGGGCTCAGCCGGCGTCACGCTCACTGCCCTCGGTGCGTTGGCTGTTCAGCCGCGGGTCACACGTCTTCCCAACAGCGGCAATCATATCCGCCGCAGGCTTCACTGCCCTCGCATACCGGTCGCTGCCAGCCTCGTTGGGCTCGCGCACGGTATTGCAATTACTGAGTGATGCGAGAGTACGAGGATACCTCGCCGCGGCCGGTCTCAACATCGCGATTGCACCGTGGACATCCATGGTGATGATACCGAATAACTTTGATCTCATCAGGATGAACAACCGGCTAGGGGGTCACCGCAGTGCCGCAAGCGCCCGGGCGGCTGCAAAGGAGAAAGGCAACCTCCGACAGAGGAGCGCTCAAGACTCTGTAGATGGGATAGGAGAGGGCGTTTCACAGTGGACGGATGTCAGCGACCCGCAGGAGCAGACGCTCTCTGGGTCTTCTGATTCTGAAGATGCGCAGGTCAGAGCGATGCTGACCAAGTTTGGCTCCCAGAACTATGTGAGGGCGATACTGACGCTGGCTGGCGGTGTTGTTGGGCTTTTGACGGCGCTGGGGTGAGGATTCTACACAGTTGACGGCAGGATGGCTTAATAATCTAAATAAGTATCTTGCATCTAATTTACAGGCTTCTCACATAAATGTAGACGCTTTATGCCCAGGTTCATATCATAGGTATTATCACGGTACCCACTCCTACGGCCCGCTATATAAACGCCCACGCCTCGCTAGTGCTACAGGCCATAGATGATTAGCTCTTCTCTCTTCGCGCAACAACTAGTTATCTCCTCGTACCCCTAGCCAAGCTGTGACAGGTATTCCGAAGCAGTTCAAACAGGCAATAATTGGAGCAAGAGAGATCCTAATTGACAGAAAGGCCACTCATGCACCTGTGGTACAAGTTTATGACCAAAGTTCCTCGTGTTTCCAATCTAGTAGCCGACGGATTTCAGTTACACTTCCTCACAGGACTGTGTGGGTCATGCACAACTTACAATAATTGCTTCAATGTTTCTTGTTTCATTTTAGTCACTGCATGAGAACATCATGCTTGCCATCCTCTAGCTAAGTGGGTTCCCATTCCGGGTGAAGTATCCTGAGGCCCAGAAAGCCGGATGTGATATTGATCCAAGATAGAAGTGCTTGTAGTTCTTTTGAGCACGTTGAATTTTGGTTCCATTACTACTTTCGTTCCCAGGGACCAAGTATAGCGCGGGAATCTCATTGATAGCTCTAATGCCCAAACAAAATAAAATCCGAACACCCGACGTAAGTCTGGTTATCAATTGTAGACCAGAACCATTGTAGAGCACAATCCCCGGCCACGCGGCAGTCCGTATCCGGTAGATTTGTGGGCATCGTGACAACGAAGTCTGTGTTGTTCGGTGGAAGTGTGGGTAAGTCCCTGTTCCCATCTGCTGCGTGTTAATCATCTGCTACCGGCCCCAAAGACATACACTTTCAAACATTCCAGCAGCGCAAAGATCGGTGAATTGTAACCAAAGTAATACCCATACGTACAGTCTTCGAAAAATATGAGCGGTGGTCCGATCGCAGTATTGGTGGCCGTCTTGACTATCGACACGTTTGCCGGACCACCGTGCAGGATATTGAGCTCGAGTTTCATTGGGACGATCTGGCCAGGTCGGAACACGGAGAGGTTATCCAAGTTGTCATCGAATTGGTGCCCACGGCAAAGGGTGAGAGGGCCTGGTTCAAATATGTCAGCAACAACTCCACGACAAAATCTCCTCGTGTTGCATTATCACTAACACCCAGCGGTGATGTTCGGTGCAACGGTTTCGAGCGAGGCAGTCACGTCGCCCCTGGCGATATCGAAAGCAGCTTGCCCACAAAGGCGAGTCATCGACGGCCCTAGCTTTCGAGAGGGCGGGTTGATTATTAGGCCATGCGCGGCGACGTTCGCGGCAAAGACAGCAATGCCGATAGCGAAGACTATCATCTTGACAGAGTTGGTAGCAACACCTAGGAGTAACGAGAGAACATGCACAAAGAGTGAATACAATCACATTGACGAAAGAAAGCGAGCGTCCAGCGCCGGACGGTACTGAATAAGCCTGTCTGCTGATAGGGAACCTAATGAGTGAGTGTTGGTGCAAGATACGGACCAGAAAGCAGGTCGGAACAAGCCATATAGAACGGGGGATCATAGTCACAGTTTATTACATGTAACGCACTCTGCGCGGTTAGCTGACTTCGTGCTGAGATCCCTGTAGGTTCTGTTTTGTGAGACGAACCACCCTCGCATCGGAGTCATTGTCAACCATGGTAGATCCGCGCGGGATGCGAATTCTGCTCTATTGCTGAGTAGCATGCGCCGGTAAACCGGAGTCCGGGCCCTTTTCATAGAGGTAATTTGCATACGCCAAGTCAACAGGAGCGTTGTCTGAAACCTAAGAGAGCCTCACAGGACATTGCGGGCTTCATGGTTAAGCTTTCTCCTGACAACGCCAGGTGCTTCAGATGAAAGTCTAATTTGGTTCCCGGCCGAATCAGGTCCACAATCAAGCCAAACTTGCATTTTCTCAGCCGAAGTTCCACCAAATTCTGACTGAATAAAACTCGAAAACAATATGGCATTGGGTTACAGTCTTTGATGTCTTTAACTACGGGGGAAAGATGCAGGCTGTTTCTGTCCGAGCCCTGCTGATTTGGTACAGGCAAGGCACTAATTATTCGCTTCGTATGATACCTGGGAGTTGAATCTTGGTCTAGTTCTGTTTCGGGACGTTTGATAGTAAGTAGCCAAGGTCACTTGGTATATCAAGGGACGTACTCGAGGAAGCGGTAGCAAAATACAGAGGAACATAGCTACTCGAGGTGCTTGCCCATGTGGCCCTGGTATTGGTCTGGCGTCTGGGGTTCGTATGCAAAGCATATTTGACACCTCCCTCCGCATTGGCGGGAATCGGATTTACCATGGAGAAGCACGAAGGAGAAGCTTGCTAAAAGAATCCTCGATGAGACGCTGCAGCAGAACGTGGTCCTTCAGGGCGTTTGACGGTGAGCATCCGGTCACACTACACAACAGGCAATTTCATGACTTCCAGTGCTTCTGAACCATGTGAAAAACCCAGTTTCCATGGCAAAGGAATTCTGAGGATCTGTGCAGGCTGTCAGGAAGTAGACATATGCCCGTAGGTTCTTCTTTGTATGTTCACTGGATGTTATCCGTAACTGGAGGTCAAATGGAACCACATGTGAGACAACTAACGCAAATTAATTTTCACCAACTACTTCGCAGCAGAGAGGTCAAGGGACTGGACCGTCGGGGTTGTTCTCCAAAATTGATTCCAGCGAATTATTGAGTCGGTCTCAGCGCCAGCTGATGGCCAGGAGCAGCCTTTCCGCGATTGTGGGATCAACGTTTAGGAAGTTTTGCCTGACAAGCTGTGCATCCCGCCCTGATCTACTAGCTGGCTCCTTGTTTCTGTTCATTTTGGTCCACTGCTTTCCGGTCAGGACCGAGATTCATTTGCCGCAGGTCCTAACTCACTGACCGGGTGAGTCCCTTGCGTACATACCTAGGTACCTCGGTATGTACGCAATTGCACCCTACTTATGAAAATCTGCGTATGCACAACCTGTTATTTCTCTAATAATATGCTTATTTTTTATTTCAAGATTTATGAAGACAAGTATATTATGTGTGATGGTTTTTTCTTTGTGATCTGTAGTTGCTAACCAAGACTGGATCAGTTTGTAATTGATATCGCAGACCAGACAAAGTGATTTTATACAGTTCCGCTGCTGGAATCCTTTGATTCCTTTTAAGAGTCGACAGGGAAAAGTATTAGTGACTTTCCATTTTGGTTTGGAAAGGAAACCAGAAGAAAAAGACGTTTGCGAGTAACAACAATTTGCTCGAGACCTTTTTTTAAGGTTCCACACAATACCACAGCATGACATCCCCAGTATTATAAATTTTATCACCTAATCATGGAAGAGGCTGGTATGGTATCCTGAGGAGTAAGGGAAGACGTGAGGGATCCGTACATAAGAAGAGGGAGATTCCGAGGAGAAGAGAAGAGAGGGAAAGAGGCCAAGCTTAGTTGCATCCTTACTATCGAATAACTACTGTTCACTCGCTACTTCTTCCCTGCTTAGCCGCTGCGTGTCTAGTTAAACTCATCGATTCTGATTGTATTCTATACCCTTAGACCTTTCATAATGACAACGACCGATTCTGTAAATAGTTCCATGCGTTGAGGGATGAGCCGTCTCTGGACTGTCGACCACTACCTATGTGCTGTGCCATGATGATTCTATGCTTGGTCAAATTCACCTTCCACTAAAGAAATAATCGTATGTAAAGTCAAAGTTATCCACTAATGTCGTACCGATAACATTCAGCCCGTCGAATTGGGTGGTGAATCTCAGGGCATGGGCATAAGTGAAGTCTGAACGGAAGGTGGCCTTTTTCATCACCATGGTCGTAGACAAGGGCGTTGCCTCGAACCTGAACACCTGGGTTTCCGCGTCCTCGCCGTACTGCTCGCTGGTCACCGTGACATTGCAATTCGCGGGCAGGGCGGCGACGTTCAGGCAGCCGAACCAGAATGAAAAAGGCTTGAAAAATTGGTCGTGCCAATGATACATTTCGATCCTGGCCGGGGCATTCGGGTTCTGCAGATTCTTGAGGGTGCCGTAAAAGACAGTGTTTGGCGAGCTCTGGGAGGTTATTCCAACGACGGATGACAATACATTTGCTCTTGCCACAGCTTTGGCCAAAGTCAGTGCCAGTTAAGGGTAACTATGTGTTGGGATATAGGGCATTTTGTTCATATGGACTATCAAACTTACCAAGCCCATTATAATCAAGACCCCATTCCACATTCCCGTAACGACCCAAGTCTTGAGAGTTGATGAGAGTGCCAGTGGGCGCGTCGTCGTAGTAGTGTGTCTGTGGGTGCGTGGCAAAAATTCCTCCGTGCCAGCGGATAAATTCAGTTAGGTTCTTGTAATCCGCAGCGACGACAGAGATATGAAACAGAAGCAAGACGAGCCTCATCATTAGCGCATGTGCAAGAGCTGCCATGACAAGTTGCCTTTAGTCAGATGGAGTATTGCTGAGATGTAGTATGGTGTGGTAGCTAAGAGATTGAAGGACACGTTCAGACGACTTCGGACTTGAGACTACCATGGACTTTTATATCTCATCTTCGTGTTGAATCTTGGGGCCACCGCAGGCAAAATCAGACGCCCAAATGGCCCTCCTCTACGTCATGAATGTAGGTCATCCCTTAACCACTGGTTGGCATTCCTGGTCGGGACATGAAAGCCATGGACGGGGAAAAGTGCAACAAATACAAACAGAGAGGTTGCACGAGTAGAAGATGGTTTCCACGAGCATTGATGTCACAAGTGGGCTGTTGGCAGCGCGTGTGAGACTCGTGAGCGAAACGATTGGAGGCAATATCCAGTGGCTTGAGCCCTATAAAGCCCACATGAGCTTTCTTTACATAATTGGCACAGGACCTCATTCCACAGAATCCCGTGCAAACAGGAGATTGGCCTTCCGGAATGATTCGGCTTGCAAGGCTGGGTACATGAAACATAAAAAGACGGACCTTTGAGCATCTACAGACGTAGGGTTGGCATCATGGCTTACCAAATCCCCGAATCCGGCAGAACATTGTTTTGAGGATGGTCTCGCATGTGATTCATGAGTTGCCTGGGAGCAACATTCAGTCTTGAGGAAATCACAAAAGGGAGGGTACTTAGTAATACCCCCTCGGAAGGGGCCGAGGAAGTGTATTGGCGATGTGATCAGCCATTTCACTTGAATTTATGTCCAGGTATTCTCCGGCGTGGCCAGTCTGTCAGGGGCCCTGAGCGAGAAAGTTAGATGCGTCCGAGACCACAAGTTTAGATCGGGCAGGGAGATGCGAGTACGAAGTTGGCGAGAATGTTGTATTGATGATGCAGGGTAAGGTCGACCGGTGCGGGCCGCGTCGGTGGAATCACATGTCATTAAAGCAAGTAGTGGAGGTGCAGAGTTTCGTCTTCCGACGTGATGCAGGAGACATATCGGGCGTGGGCCAGGCGGGGAGCACAAAAAGGCCGGCATATCCGGTGTCGAGACAACAACCCCTTTGTGGTCAGTCGGGCCACCATTTGCACCTGGAGAAAAACTCGACTCATGTTTGAATATAGTTCCTGCACATTGTGCCGCATAGATGACATTGGCAGGCCTCGGTCGACTGACATTGGTGAGTAGCAGACTACGGCCGGCTCTCGTCCAACGTTCTGGCGCGTACATACATAGTAGACATACCAGTTAGTAGTGTATGTACGGAGTAGTCGGCGTGTCGTCTAGATTGGATGGGCCTAACTCCCGCCATGGGTCAGCCGGGGGGGAGGGTATTCCAGGGTTAGGGGCGGTATAAAAGTCCTGGACTGGGTCTGCCTTGTTCCACGTAGGGCCAGCCCAAAGTCCTAGACGTCCTAGACTAGACCACAACAAGAAGACAATGGTCGCCGACGCTGTCAAGGTTGTTGTCCAGGTGATGGTGGCGTTCCTGGCCCCGGGAAAGCACGGTGACGGGAAGGAAGCTCCCGTTACTGTGCATTCATGCGGGCCTGCATGGCGAAACAGAGATGGTAGGAAGAAGAGCGAGGGCTGTGTGGGTAGTGTGTACAACGCTTCCCTCCTTCTCTATGGCTGGCCTTGGCCGCCGGCGAGAGGGACACAGATGTGTTGGCAGGGTTTGGATGATGACGACGCGTGAGGTGAGGCATTGATGGCCTTGCTTGTACTATGTAGAGTAACACATGTCTTCTGAACGGCCCCCCCCATACCTAGGTAGTATGTATCATTGTACGTATTATTATAACCGGTATCAGCTGTGTAAGCTGGGCTGGGCTGGGCTGGGCTGGGCTGGGCTGGGTCTTGACTCTCTTCGGTCAAGACGTTTCTTTGAGCGTTGAGGCTGGCCCGGAGGGACTAATTTTTTTATTTTTTTTGGTTATCTTAGGCCTTTTTCCTCCCCCGCCACAGTCTCCCTGTTCTCAGCTTGTTCTGCTCCTTTTAGAATTGGGTGTTGGGTGTGCAGATTGAATCTGTCATATCATATATAACTAGTTGTATTGGGTTGGGTTGCTTTTTTTGCTTTGCTTTGCTCTGCTAGCAGCAATCGACCGACAGCCAAGGGATTCCGGCCCCACCCAGCCCCCAATTTGAAGCCTCTGCAACAAAGCAAGCACATGTTGTGTTCCGTATTGGTGGTGGTACCTGTCACTTGTCACTTTGTCGCCTTGGCTCGTCTGTTGTGTGTGCTTCCCCCTCCCCCTCTCTGCCATGCCACCCCCCCTGCTCGCCGTAACCCCTCCCGGAGAGCAGCAGTGAGTGTAGCTTGTAGAATTGAGAATTGACCGTTCCAGGCTCCCCGATCAACGAACTAATAACTGCTGGCTTTTCTCTTCTTTCTGTCAGTCGCGTTGCCCCACAGTCTAGTGCGTCTAATATTCGTTGCCTCTGCTTCTCCAACCACTTGCTTCCCCATCCAGAAGTACTTGCATGCATTGCATTGCATAGCATGCTCTCGTTTCATTGAGTGAATGAGCGAAACGTGTGAACGAACTGCTGATGTATTGAAGTGCTGAGGCAGTCGAGGGTAGGCTGATGCGAAACAAAAACCCCGCCATTCAACCACACCCCCCCTCCCCCTCCAGCAGGCGCGACTCATTCGTCCATCGCCCATTACCTATCTCTCTTTACCCTACCAAATCTCTCCGCCTACGGAAGAAGCACTGACGACATCTTCCCTTTCAACTTCAACATCGCTTTTCCCACCCCACCAGCGCATCGCAACACAACACATACACATAGATACATACATCTCTCTCTAGACCACTACCGCAGTATCTACACACCATCTCCCGCTGGGCCACCTAGTCCCCACCAAGATCCCAGATTGTCGGCTCCACACCCCTCGCCCAGTCTGCGCAAGATCGTCTTTGCACGTGAGCTGATGCTACACTATTGCTAGCGGTCGGGCGAGCCTTGGAACCCAACCGAACCCGTGCGGCACAAGTGGCAGAGCCCCGTGGCTGTGGGACGGGCACACAGGCACACAGGCATACAGGCTCTCTCGGCCAGATAAACGGCCACAGGCGCAGACAAAGCAGAGAGAGGCAGGACACGCCTGGACACGCCAGGCCAGGCCAGGGTAGGGGTGAGTCGTGGGCCGCTTCGCCGTGGGGACTCGCACTTGCATCTGCGCCCACACCCGCTGCGGACCACATTCGGGCACCACCGTCTTGTCTGCCTGTCTGTCTGTCTCCAAATCTTCACCAACCCGCGAGACTTTCCCCCGTCGACGACCACGACAACCTCCCGCATCTGTCGTGTCGCGTGGGGCGACACGCTCTCTCCATTCGGTCCACCCACCATCCATCCGTCCACCCATCCATCAAACTACAAACTCACCCACCCAGCCAGCGGGCCAGCGGCGAGCCACCGAGCTGTCCTAGGCCACATCCCTTTCCACCCCGGATCCTGCTCTTCTCTGCCCTGCGCGCCTGCTCGCGCAGCACAACACCGCCGCCATGGCCGACGAAGAAAAGATCATGGAGGTCTACAAGAAGATCGAGCGTGAGAAGTCGCTGATCCAGGCTGCAAACCTCATGCGACAGCAGACAAACAACGACACCGTCCGCTCAAAGCTTGACACCCAGATGCGCGAGGGCAAGAGGAATCTCGAGTTCTTCGAGGAGAAGCTTAAGGAGCTTCAACTCCGCCGGGGCATGTCAGGCATGGATCTGGGCTCCGCCGGCTCCAGCTCCAGACCTCACGGCGCACGCTCCGACTCGGACGCTCCTCCCGCCCCTCCCCCAAAGGATGCATCCGGCCATGCAACCTCCGGCGGCGAGACCCAGTACAGTCAGATCGGCGGCCACAGCGACTTGATGCCTCCTCGTCACCCGTTTGCACCACCAGGCCCGGGCTCATCAGGCCCCAAGCCACGACCCAACTTCACCAAGCTCGGTATGTCCTTTTCCTCCCGAGCAGAGCCCTGCCTCCAACCCACCGTAGCTGTGCTGCCAGTGCTAACGCGCCGTCTTCCCCCAAGATCTCATCAAATATGATACACCTTATCTTGGGCCCCGCATCCAGCTCATGCTCTCTCAGATCCAGTTTAAGCTGAATGTTGAGGAGCAGTACCTGAAGGGCGTTGAGAAGATGGTACAGCTGTACCAGATGGAAGGCGACAAGAAGAGCCGTGCCGATGCCGCGGCAAGAAAGGTCGAGAGCAAGCAAAAGATTACCCTCCTGAAGCAGGCCCTCAAGCGTTACGAAGAGTTGCACATCGACACTGACAGCGCTGAGAGCTCGGATGGTGCGTGACCCCGAGATGCCATCTCAGGCCCATCTCCACTAGCCCTCGCTGACATACCCTCACCCTAGATGATAGTATCAACATGCCAAACCTGCGGAAGCCGTTGTCTGGTCAACTCACCATCAGGGTCGTAGCTGTCAAGGATGTCGACCACGCCCCGACTGGGCGTTTTGCCCGAGCTCCCGATACCTTCGTCGCTGTTAAGGTCGAGGACACGGTCGTCGCACGAACCAGGGCCACGCGGAACGACCGGTGGGAGGCCGAGTATCACAACATCGAGGTGGACAAGGCCAACGAGATCGAGCTAACGGTATACGACAAGCCGGGTGAGCATGCCCTCCCCATCGGCTTGCTCTGGGTGCGCATCTCGGACATCGCGGAAGAGCTGCGGCGGAAGAGGATTGAGGCAGAGATTAACAACTCTGGATGGGTGTCGGCCGATAGGATGGCCAGCTCCAAGGCCCCTCCCTCGCAGTTCCCGATGAGCCCGCAGCAACCGCAGCCCCAGTTTGGGCCTCCGCCGACGTCACCCGGATATCAAAGCGCTCAGGCAACGTACCCGCCGCCTCAGGCTCAGACCCCAGCAGTGTCACAACCCATTGATGGATGGTTCAACCTGGAGCCCTCGGGCCAGATCCTGCTCAACTTCAACTTTATCAAGCAGACCAACAACACGCACAAGTTCGACGTCGGTCTCGGTCGGAAAGGTGCCGTCCGTCAGCGCAAGGAGGAGGTCCACGAGATGTTCGGCCACAAGTTTGTGTCACGGCAATTCTACAACATCATGCGTTGCGCTTATTGTGCCGACTTCCTCAAGTACTCGGCCGGCATGCAGTGCGAGGACTGCAAGTACACCTGCCATACCAAGTGTTACACCAATGTTGTCACCAAGTGCATCAGCAAGTCGAACGCAGAGACCGACCCCGAGGAGGAGAAGATCAACCACAGGATCCCCCACAGGTTCCAAGGCTTCTCCAACATCACTGCGAATTGGTGCTGCCACTGTGGCTACCTGTTGCCTTTTGGCAGGAAAAACTGCAGGAAATGCTCAGAATGTGCCCTCACAGCCCATGCGCAATGTGTGCATCTGGTTCCGGATTTCTGTGGCATGTCCATGACAACCGCAAACCAGATTCTTGAGGGCATGAGGTCTCAGAAGCAACGGCAGTCTCAGAGGCCATCCATGAGCGAGAGGACTCTGCGATCTGGCACAACCAGCCCAGGGGCTTCCCAGGCTTCGACCCTTTACGACCGCACGAGCGGAGGCTCGTACAATCCGGTATCCCCCGAGGCTGCAGAGGCTGCTAGGAGAACATATGGCCAGCCCTCACCGGACCGGCCCAGCAACAGCCGCATGTCAAGCTCGACCGACGCCGCGGCCGCGGCAACGTTGGCAATGAGCGGGGCCGTTGGACCTCAGTCGCCAAGGGCACAACAAGGCGGTCAGGACTATATGGGTCGTCAGGACAGCTACGGACAACCCCAGCCCGGACAGGACGATCCATATGGCTCTCAACACGGCAGTCCTACGCAGGGTCGGAGATACAACCCCGCCGATTACGCCAACGTCAACCAGTACGCTCAGCAGCCTCCAGTGCAGCAGCCTCGGCCGGCCGTCCAGACCCAGCCGCAGCAGCCTTATCAGCAGCCAATCGCCGCGCCGAAGCCGCAGCCGGAACCCGTTGCCCCGTCGCCGACATCCTCGACTGTCTCGGCTCCGCTTAAGAAGCCTCTCCCCTCGGCTACTGACCCAGGCACCGGTATGCGCATCGGCTTGGACCATTTCAACTTCCTTGCCGTGCTTGGAAAGGGCAACTTCGGAAAGGTCATGCTGGCGGAGACGAAGAGGTCGAGGAAGCTCTATGCTATAAAGGTGCTTAAGAAGGAATTCATCATTGAGAACGACGAGGTGGAGAGCATTCGTTCCGAGAAGAGGGTCTTCTTGATTGCTAACCGGGAGCGACACCCTTTCCTGACCAACCTCCACGCCTGCTTCCAGACAGAGACAAGAGTCTACTTTGTGATGGAATACATCAGCGGTGGTGACTTGATGCTTCACATTCAGCGTGGACAGTTCGGAACGAAGCGTGCTCAGTAAGGAGAGCTCACCCGAGAATTCTACGGACGCTGCTAACGAACCCCCTAGGTTCTACGCCGCTGAGGTCTGCCTGGCTCTCAAATATTTCCACGAAAATGGCGTTGTCTACCGAGACTTGAAGCTCGACAACATTCTCCTCACTCTCGACGGTCACATCAAGATTGCCGACTACGGTCTCTGCAAGGAAGACATGTGGTTTGGGTCCACCACGAGCACGTTCTGTGGCACACCCGAGTTTATGGCGCCCGAGGTACGTACTGCTGTGGGTATACACCGAAGGGCCGCGCTGACCTTTGATAGATTCTTTTGGACAAGAAATACGGCCGCGCTGTGGACTGGTGGGCGTTTGGTGTTCTCATCTACCAGATGCTCTTGCAACAGTCCCCATTCCGAGGTGAAGACGAAGACGAGATCTATGACGCCATCTTGGCGGACGAGCCGCTCTACCCTATTCACATGCCTAGGGATTCCGTGTCGATCCTGCAGAAGCTGCTCATCCGTGAACCTGACCAGCGATTGGGAAGCGGCCCAACTGATGCCCAAGAGGTCATGAGCCAGCCATTCTTCCGCAACATCAACTGGGATGACATCTACCACAAGCGCGTGGCGCCCCCCTTCTTGCCTCAAATCAAGAGCGCGACTGATACCAGTAACTTCGACTCCGAGTTCACAAGTGTCACTCCAGTTCTCACCCCTGTCCAATCAGGTAAGACCCTACTTTGTTGCTGCAGATTTGTATCTATGCGTGTACTAATAATACCTGTAGTGTTGTCACAAGCCATGCAGGAAGAGTTCCGTGGATTCTCTTACACTGCCGATTTCGAGTAGGCGGGGAGCCACAAGGGCTGATGTGATGTGCGAGGAGCGAGCGAGGACGGCTGCCGCTGGCGTCTATTGGCGCCCATGAAGCCCTCTCTTGGCAACTAGCCGCGCTGCCAGAAAGTGCGGGCCACGAAAGGCTGGTTTTATATATAAAGGGCTAATAATACCTGGGCTAGGCCAAGCGCAGGGAGTGTATTCATGCGCACGCGAGCGTTTCAGGCTTTTCCACCCCATGACGCCTAAAAGCATTTGAGGCGTCAGCAGCGAACGGGACTGGATGTTAGATACTGTAGAAATGATGGCCACGCACTTGAACGATGAGTTAGTTGCCTTTACTGATGAGGACGAGGGCTAGGAAGCCCACCTTAATAGAGCATGGAGACAAAGACGATATCTTGGGAAGAGGCTACCCGGTGTTGGTACCTCTGAGGGCGGCCTCGTATTCATTTTGGCCATTATACACCTCTTCTCTAATAGCGTTGGACAGTGTCTATCGGGTACATGATATTTATTGCAGCGACGACAGTACACAATACCAATACGGATTCCAACATCAGGGCTTGAATGCGCTAGACCGTATTGCACCTGTACAAACGAGAAAGTGGATAACGTGGGCTCGCTAGTATCTCTATGCAATAATTGTACAGACCTTTCTTTCTTTCTTTTTCTTTTTGTCCTTCTCTCGCTTTTGAGTGGTGCCTCACTCGGACAGTCAGCGCTGGCGAGCCAGGAGCACCGCGACGCCGGCGACGGCCACGGCGCTGGTTACAGCACTCTCGAGGGCAATGAGCGAGACGTCCCTCATGCGCAGGTCTATGATCCTCTCGCTGCACAGGTCCTCGAGTGCGGCCCGCCACAGGCTGGGGTCCGACAGGAACTCCTTCCATGACAGGGCCGGCGGGCCGGGCACCTCTGGGGGCTCGGCGTCCGGCAGGGCGGACACTGGTGCAGCCTCAACGCCAGCATCCTTGACAGCCGCAGCGTCTGCGGCGGCGGCGGCAGCAGCAGCAGCATCCGCAGCAGCCTCGTCCTCCCTCCTAGTCATGGCGGCCCTGACCTCCTCGAGCTCGGTCCGGACGGCCTCGAGGGCGGCCTTCTCCTCGGCGGCGATGCCCTTCATCAGGCGGTTCCGCTTCCACGGCTCGGCGACGAACTGCAGCACGAGGAACAGCAGGATGTTGACGCCCATGAGCCCCCAGGTGCCCCAGGTGGACTGGCGGCGGATGCGGTCGCTCCAGATCTGCTCCTCGTGGTAGCGCCTCAGGATGCCGCTGTTCAGGGCCTGGGAGAGGCGGGCCTCGTCGGCCTCGGCCTCGGTGAGGGCGGCGGCGGCCTGGTTGACGGCGGCCTCGAGCTCGTGGTCCTGGCGGTACATTGTGGTGAAGCGCTCGAGGTCCGGGGCGGACCACGTGTCCTTGCGGGCGAGGAGGGTGGTGACCTCGCGCTGGGTGGAGGCGCGGCGGGCGTTGACGGCCTTGTAGTGCTGGCGGGCGCTGCGGAGGGCGGCCTGGGCGCGGGCGAGGTCGGCCTCGAGCGCGGCGTTGGAGGCCTTGATGGCCTCGATGGCGGAGTAGCCCGTCAGGTCGTTGAGGGTCTGCGAGGCCACCAGGACGCGGGACTGGAGGTTGTCCATGAAGTCGGAGAACTTCTGGGAGGCGGCGGAGCGGCGAGAGTCGGTCTGGGAGGGGAGCTCGGGGCTGGGCCTCGAGGGGGGGAGGCCTTCTGGCGGGGTTGGCGTGGGGCTTGGTGACGATGGGGAGGAGGGCTCGGCGGGTTGGGACTGCTCCTCGGACGGTTCCCTGGAGGTCGCATTCTGGTCTGAGGGTGGTGACGGTTGTTGTTGTTGTTGTTGCTGTTTGTGTTGGTGGTGGTGGTGGTGGTGGTTGGTAGAGTAGAAACGGAGTCGGGCGTGTAACCTACATGGCGCCTGCAGGGACGACAGCAGCAGCAGCGGTCGAGAGGCGCTGGTGGTGAGGATCGAAGAGGTGGGCGATATCGACCGCGATGGCGGCGCCGATGGGCCACTGAGCTGCTTGAGGAGGAAGGTCGACCCGGGTCGCAACAGGGGCCGAGCAGCAGCCACAGGGCCCGTCATTGCCGAGGGGAGGGTCGTCGAGACGGCCAGAGGGGGCAAAAGGTAGGTAGAGTGTAGAGGGCACCGTGCCGAGGCCAGGTGTCGGTTGTCCAACAGACGTAGTGGGCGGTCGGCCGTGCAGATGTCCGGACGCGGCAGTTTTTCAGTGCCGCCTCGGCCTGACAGGGGTGCTCGCGGGGGGCTCCTGGAGCTGCTGATGCTGCCGAGCGGCCCCGCGTGCACTAAATATAATACGGAGGTGCACTGTGTATATATAGTAGTGGGGCCGATCCACTGCACCTCAGATGTCTACCAAGACGGCAACATCCCGCAGATGCATTCAAGTCCCTCTGCGGGTCACATCGTCGGATACAAGCAGGTATAACAAGTACGTCCGTACTAGCCGTAGCTAGCGTCGACTGGACCAGGTTATATACTTCTCTCTTCATTCTCATACGGCACGCATACTTGGATAGCCGGGCAGGTAACCCGTGTAAGAACGGATGAATAGGCTACCGACTATACCGCCATGTAGAGGTGTATATCTCTGCACTCGCATTGTAACGCCCAGAGGTCGGCCAAGGGACACATCAAAAAGCCAAAGACGAGCCCCTCGCCCCGAGCCCCGAGCCCCTCGCGCTCATCAGTCTTGCACCGTGCCTAGCCCCATCACCAGCTTCTATCTCAACTCTTGGCTCTTTGCTTATTGTCACCAGCAGTAACCGTTTCATCATTCCGGATCCCTCACCGGGGCCTCTAGCCTCCATATTCGCCATGTCTGACCTGCCAACGCTGGTCTTCATCCATGGTGCCTGGCATCGCCCAAAATGCTACACCAGGGTTATGAAGGCCCTCCGGGAGAGACATCAGATCAAATGCACATCCTTCCAGCTCCCATCGACGATACGAGACCCTATGGCGACCTTCAAGGATGATATCGAAGCTGCCCGCGCAGCTATTGCCAGCGAGACCACCCAAGGACACGACGTCGTTCTCATTGCTCACTCGTACGGCGGCTTAGTCGCCAGCAGCGCCATCAGGTTCTTCACCCACCCGCAGCCCGCCCAAGGCCGCGTGGTGGGCCTCGTGCTCATCGCCTCCGGCTTCTCCCTGACCGGCCTCGCCTTCATGGATCCCTTGTTCCACATCCCCCCGTCATTCTGGCGCGTCAACAAGGACACCGGGTTTGCCGAACTCGTCGTGTCTCCCAGGCACTTCTTTTACCACGACGTCCCGGCGGACGAGGCGGACGAGTGGGTATCACAGCTCATGCCCCAGAGCCTGAAGTCGCTATTTGAGGGCGGCGAGCACGCCTATGCGGGCTGGCGGGACGTGCCCTCATGGTACATTGGCACCATCCAAGACCAGGGCTTGCCCGTGGTCGTCCAGCGCATAAACGTGGGCATGGCTAGAGAGATGGGCACCACGGTCGAGCACAGAGAGCTGGACACTAGCCACTCGCCATTTCTCAGCCAGCCCGACGAGGTCGTGCATCTTCTGGTGGAAGCTACGGTGGCATTCACGGGCAAGGCCGTGGGGGGTGTCAGGGCTGACGGCCCCAGAAACGAGATCCTGACGCCGTCGGCTACCATCTGGAAGCCTTCGTCCTGGCTGAAGTATGGGCTGCCGCTGGTATTCGGACACATCCTTGGCAGATGCATTCTTGTCTTCTATGGGCTGAGGGCTCTATGGCGGCCGGCTGCTAGCACTAGGGCAAAAGCTGCCTGATGGGGTGCCAGACTGCGGCACTCGTCGTCTGTCACGAAGCAGGGGCTCTCTCTGGAACCCACTAATGTGGTGCTCCACTGTGTGCTGTGAAAACATGCATTCCCCTCTCTAATTGCTATGGCACACAAAAACCAGTCAAGGTGCTCTATTTAAACGCCACGCTCGGGGTCATAACACCATGGCACTTTGTGTGGTTTCTGGACTGAAATCTTAACTCACTTATGCTATTATCGCGGGGACATAACTGACACTAATTCACTGACTGTCATGAATCCATACAAGTCAGTCAGAAACCTTCACTCACCACTTATTTCACATACTTGCTTCTTATGCAGTTACAGCAGCCAGTGCTCTAATTACCTTGCTGTGGTATTTCTGATACAGGTGTGAGCCATATCTACGCGTTCTTCCAAGATGGCTATGGTTGGCCACATCTCGGGCCTTTCATCCTGAAATACATCTCATTACGGCCACTATTATGGGATCCTCTTCTCAAGTTCTAGGGTGTGTCTTGGAGTGCTCGTAAGCTTGTTATCGATGCTCTCGTAGCAATTCTAATCGTAGTCAATGAGGAGTCCTACATATCGAAGACACAGTTTTGAAGGATCTGGCTGTCCGCCCTGCCCAGCACGGCCTGGGATTTAGGGCACAAGAGCTCTCTGCAAACATGGCATTCAATGTTGCCATGTGCATGGTTTGCTTCACTTCGTGACTCGATAACTTTAGAATACAAAGTTGCATCCATCGTATGACGACAAGAAATCAGCATGGATTATGTGTAGGGTTTTCATTAAGACCATTTCATCAAGGCATTATCTCATCATTCCAAGCCAGACCATGTCTGAGCACTCCTCTCAGCCTCATATTGTTGGCCAGTCATCGACCCAGTCGATAACATTCCAACCCCATTGATAATCACTCACAGCATATCCAATTGTCGTGTTGACTAGACCGTTGGTGTAAGCGACTTGATGATCCACTACCCGGGCAGAGGGAATACACTCACCATATCTGTAATACATAATCGGCCCATACGTCGGGTCATTCAAGATCCCCTGCGCACCGGGGCCGTATACATCACCGTGGCTTGCAAGAACCATGTTTCCGCCGCCCTCCAAGCAGCTGGCCCCGCTCTGGTCCACGTATGGCCCGCCGATACTGGCGCTCCGGCACGCACGGATACTGTACTCTCCGCCCGCGGGTGGTCGCGAGACCTCATAGTCGTTGGCCTGTCCCTCGCTCCAGAGCATGTAGAAGTAGCCCCCGTGCTGGAAGGGGAAGGGGGCCTCGATGTCATGCTGGCCCGACGGCTTGTAAATGACCTGGGCCGGCTGTCCGTTGGCAGCCGTCGCGTCCGAGTTGAATGTGACCAGCTGGATACCACCCCAGTAGGACCCAAACGACATGTGGTAAGTCCCGCCAACCTGAATCATAGCAGGGTCGATGGCATTGTAGCTAACGTTTGGGCTCGACTCCACACCCGTTGACCCGTGATCCTCCCAGCTGCCATTCTCCATGGTTGTGCTGGTCGCATATGCGATAACAGAGTTCTGGCTCCCAAGTGTCGAAACACTGTAATCTATATAATGCTCTTAGTCAGAGTTAACTGGACCCGTGAAACTCCTTTCGTGAGTCGTGGCCGGAGTGCTCTTGTGTAACAGAGGAGGCACGATACACTCAGATGTTAGCTTACATAGTATATATGTTCCGTCTCTCTCAATCACCATTGGTGCCTGGACTCACTGTCAGTCACGAATATTGATGTCACGAACTGGGAAATGTAAAGTGGTAGCGCGCTAAATAGTTAGATAATAACATACCCAAAGAGCTGTGACACCTGGTATATCTACAACAGTGCCCTCTGGGAGCACGCTCCCGGCGGTTTCCCATGGCCCGGAAAGAGAGTCGGACTTCAGCATACCAATATGGTCACCCGTGTTGAAGCGAAAGTAGACACCATCTGAAGACCGCCGAATGAGGCCAGGATCGTGCGCGAAGCAGTCGCCCGTACAACGCTCTGGTTCGGCATAGGCTATTACACCGACCTGCTGCGTTTTAGTAGCTTTCTACCACGTAAGTATAGTTTGTTCTGGAAGATCACTAAACACAATAAACAAGATACTGTAAGAAAATGAGGCCTATACTAACGACCAGTGCCCACAGGCATGAGAGAACTTTTGCACCAGACAACATGATTGTAGCAAGGAATGAAGAGTCTGGGATGGATCAAGAGCCGTTGGCTGTTACTGCCCACAGCTCGTGCCTTACAGACGCCGGCTCCAGCCATGGCTTATATATGTTGGTGGGGGTTATGGAAAGACCAAGTGCACGAGACCAGAGTATTGTAGTCTGATCTCGTGCACCTAGTTCGTAGTATTTTCTAGATGGTGAAGAGAACCATCCGCAATGCCTCGACCTACCGGCACTAGACCAATAAACCAACTACCGGCACTAGACATGGCCGACAAAATCTAGGCACCGC
Organism: Stenocarpella maydis; assembly: GCA_002270565.1. Classification (NCBI taxonomy): domain Eukaryota; kingdom Fungi; phylum Ascomycota; class Sordariomycetes; order Diaporthales; family Diaporthaceae; genus Stenocarpella; species Stenocarpella maydis. Next base: position 378,737 of record NQMI01000007.1, read on the forward strand.
CTACAAAGGTGGCACGTAGGAACATGATCAAGAAAAGCGGTCAAATATGGGACCACCCCTCGGTGACGAGCCTGTTCTTGACTGCATGTGTGGGTTGTACGTCTTCACTCACGACTATCAAGACTTGCCAATCGGATGGGAGAAGGGCGTCATCGTCAGGCACCGCCATGCCTCTAGCATGCAGGAATGCAGACGCGGACCTGTGTCTTGACCGGGCCTAAGTCATTTGAGACCGGTGCCCATCTTTCCCGGGTCGACATTGCCGGAGCGATTCCTCACGGGACGTTTGTTTTTGTGGGGTGTGGAGAAGTAGCATGGTAACGGTTACTTTCTATACTACCGCACCTGACGTCCACATGGATTGGCGCCCTCGAGTTTCCTTGTTTTACAGCTGTTTCCCGAGTCATTTACGTCTACGTTTGGTGACAAAGGCAAGATCTCGGGGAAAGGGGGAGACTCCGGAGGAGGAGAAGACGAAGTGTGGATTTTCTCTGAGCTTGGATCTGAGGTTGCAGCCCACATGCGTGTGAGAAATGATGTTGGGTCGTGTAAGCTGCGGCAGGGATTGAATTAAGCAATTTATTCCCCGAGGTCTAGCCTCGGAAAGGTCCCCGGTCAGTACTGAGCTATGCTATGAGCTGTGAAGAGATGTGGACTGTAACAAAGCATTCAACCAGGTTATTGCCCTCGACGATTGTAACAGCTCGCATATGCAGGTGGTCTCCGAAGAGGTGTGTTATTCACAGCAGCCTTAGAGGAGTCAACATTGACTGTCCTGCAGCTTTTTGAGCTGGGCAACATGTGCCCAGAATGGATTCGTAAGCCACGGGAACACTCCGCTCGGTATGACTCGAGCCCTACGTGCCAACGTGGTTACCTACCCCAGGCCTATGCAGGTTCCGTTACACACCTGTGATCGACACAGATTTTACGTATCATCTGGACTAACTTGAACGCGCACAGTTTCGATACCATATGTCGTATTTTATGGTCTGCCCTTGAACAATACAACACCACGGGAGCGATAGTTAGTTATCCTGTAAACCAGGCGTGCAGCCCTCCATAGATTGGCCAGGACCACATGACCACATGACCAGAAATTCTCAGGGATCCCAAATTCTGCTAAGCCTTCTGGCAAAAAGTGGTGCCGCGACAGATACCTCGGGCGGCCGAGTTCCGCGGTTCAAACAAATGTCATTATGCTGTCAACGACTACTTGACTTGGCACTACAACAGAAATCCAAACGTCTAGGCCAGGCCTCTGGACGGGAGTGTCGGCTATTCGCACATGATGGGAAGCTCCATTCTGTCAGCTCTATTCACCTACATAAATAATCCTAAACGGTCGCCTGGGCATTGTTCGGGCTTCGGTCAAAGTCCCGTATCAGATACTAAGGCGCGGAGAGCATTGCAAAACAGGCCTTCGCAAGGACCTACAAGAAGGAAGGATGAAGAAGAGGGACTCAGCTGTGCGAGAAGTTCGGGTGCAGAATGCAGTTCTCACAGAAGCATATGGGAAGTCAAGATTTATCTCTAGCTCACTTCCCTCTGGTGTGTGATCCAATTAGGTAGTCTTCTATTTTTGTGTTGCAAAAAGAAGGAGGAGGAGGAGAGGAGAGAAAAGCTGCAAGCCTTCTTTCCATAAAGACCATTTAGTTTCAGGATTCAACCAACTGCCGGTAGAATTGTGACGATGCAATATTTAGCTCGGCCTGGGTGGAAGAATCTGGCTCACCCGTACATTGCCTCCTTGTCATACCCAGTGTCACACACCAGTCTCGCTGTCGCACACTCCTACACCTTCACTAGTTCTCAACCGCTCCCCAATTTCTTTATCTTGGAAAAGACGAAACATGACCTGCCAGTAACAGAATTGCAAATGGATGTGATATTTTTTCCTGTGAAAGGCCTGCAGCAGTTCTTGCAGCCATTCAACCGACGGCATGATTACTTGCAGGTTGAATTCAACATGGCTTGATTCGGCCTTTGCCGTCCTCTACCTTCAATGCTGTAGGACAAGCGGTCACTTGAACAGGCGGGCCGTACGTAAGTGGCCGAGTCACGAGGAAGCTACTAAATGGTGGTCAGTGTTTCTAAATGAACACTGGATATCTTAGGTCACAGATAAGACCAGAGGATGCAAGCGTGAATTTAGGGACAAATGCCATTGTGTTTTAGTCAGGTGCTATCTAACGCCAACGTGTCTTACTGCCAGCAGCAGGATATAATATATCCTGGGATTGCGCGATTTGGCGTGCTCCTCCTTGAACACTATGGGTGGGTATAATTAGTGCAGTCTCAAGAGAGAAAGGAAAAATAAACCCCAGAAAAAAAGAGAAAAAAGAAACCGACTACAAAACCCCGGCCCACGAACCGTCCCATCTTAGTGGGGAAATAAGGCATTTCGTCCCCCTTCCCCTTTCTGTCAAATGTCAAAATTGCTCTCAAAAGTCCACCGGTCATCTGCTGTCCATGATAGCGTGTGCTGGAATTTCCCATTCCATCGTCATCCGAATTCCCAATTTCCCAATTTCCCGTCGTTTCCACTTGCACCTCCTCCGGGTCGATGTAGAGGAACTCGTTGCATCCAGTGTAGTCGCTGTCGATGAACCGAGCCCGGTAAGCCCTCTCGTCGTGGAGGGACCTCTCGAAAAACCTGCGCCTCCGCTCTTTCTCCGCCTGGTCGTATTGCCACTGCTTGCTTCCATGAGGGACGACGACGCCCACCTGCTCGCGGAAGGCCTCGATGTTGATGTTGACGAGCTCCTCGAGCCTGTCAAAGAGGGGGAGTGAGTCAGCCATGAAGTGTTGGAGAAATAAAGTATTGGAGAGGTGAAGGGTTGATGGTAGAAGAGTTGATGATTGAAGAGTTGATAGTTGAAGAGTTGATGTGGTAATGTTTGTGCTGTGGTAGTGAGATGTGTAGAAAAGGAAGGAAGGATTTGGGAATGAAGAAGGGAGGGGGGAGCGCGCTCTTAAATATCTTTTCGTCCACATTAGTGTGTTACTAGGACCCTATAAAAGTGTACGAAAAAAGCTTTAGGACATTTAGAAGCCTGGATGGTTGCGAAGCTAAAGGGGGGGGGGATCACAGGACATGTTGAAGCCTCAATAGTTGCGAAGCGAAAAGGAAAACAAATCGCTATAGAGAATGTATCTGGCCGCTATGAGCAACTAATTGAACTAGCACGGCCTCTAGCAGAAAATGTGTGGAGCTTCTGATCAAACTTATATCTCTGTTGCCTTGCCATATTTTGATTCATTGTGATTAGAACTGAGCCTTCTCATCCTCAAGCACACTACTTCTGGGACCGGAGAGACCTGAACAAGACTATTGAATTTAGACACTGCCTTATAGCCACATGTACGTACATATGTAATTATGGGCTTAAAATCAAACTACAAACCTGGACGATGACTCTAGAGTAGGGACCTAGATTCAAGGCGAAGTTAATAGAAACCACTGCTAAGGTAGACTAGATCCCATAGGGATATTGAGAAGAGACGGCTGGCTTTACAATACTGCTTAGCCCCTCCCTGTCGCTGGTGAAGCAAGACATAGAGGGTGGCAGCATTTGATTTGGCTGGGTTGTGCCTCCAGATAGCGCCATCGATTGGAGAATTTTCCTCGATTGATACCCCTTATGAATCAGTCAGTTGGGTGCTATCGTGCACTTTCATATATCCCTTTGAGGTATACCTAAGTCAACTAAGAATGTCAACTGTAGAGGACACGCCGGGCGATACTAAAGTGGCTGTTACATCAAGGTTCTCACTTGTTGTGTTAGTGTCTATTTCAAAATTGTATGACTCAAGTTTTAGACAACTCTAGCCATCAAACCATCATCGCAAAAAGTGCGCCATGCACTAGGACCGGCCACCTGCGCTTTCTGCACAGTGCTCGGTAGAATTAAGATCAACCGAGGCTTTTGAACTCACGATCACGGGCGTAGTGACGTGTCTAGTACTGTGAAGCCTGCTCACAGCGAAGAAGGAAGAAAATGTGTCGACCAACTGAACACAAACGGAGCAGTGCAAGTGTCTCTTGTAGTAATTAGTGCCTGAATGATTAAATCGGATGTTCCATCCTGGTGTGCACGTCAGGTGGAAGGGAAAGGCGATAGATAACACTTCCGATTTCAAATACTGGATGGATGTGACAACTTTCCCGTTCTGTGTACCAAAGTCATAAGATTGAAGAACTGTCAGTCACTACTATGAATGCCCCTGTGTATCTCGGCGAGTCAAGCACAATTGCATGTATGTATCAGGGTATCAATTTATGTAGTCTAATCCCAATCCCAACGCTGCTCCCCAGGCAATCTGCCAAGGAGAGCGGGGATCTATACGTTCTATCATGTATAGGCTTCTATAAGTATCATCGTAATTCGTGTTGCGTCTCCCTCTGCAACTCCGCCGCAGCAGCCTTCTCACTTTCCTTTCGCTCCTTCCTGTCCCTCTTCTCGCTGAGCCTCTTCTCCCTCCTCAGCTTCTTCTCCCGCCTCCACTGTATCCCGTACTTGCACTCGGCCCACAGGATCGGCATGAAGACGACACCCAGCAGCGCGAAGAAGGTGAAGCACCAGCCGGCCCCCATGCCCGAGATCATCAGGTCGATGACGGCGGTGGCGGCCGCGCCCATCTCGCACCGCACAAAGTTGTTGGCCGCGACCGCCGTGGCGGGGGCCTCGGGGCTGAGGTCGACGATGAGGGTGTTGAGGATGCCAAAGGAGCCCGTGATGCAGAGGCCGATGATGAAGTGCAGGCACAGCGGGGCGGCCACCGAGGGCCGCAGCTCGAGGACCCAGCCGTAAATGATGACGGCCACGATCCCCACGGCCACGAAGAAGTAGAGCGGCACGATCCGGGCCCTCTCGATGGGGAAGTTTGACAGGTCGTCGCCGCGCTTCTTGTCGATGCTGAAGCCGATCCTCCGCGCAGTGCGGCGGTAGTACCAGTCCAGCATGTATCCCTGGCCAATGGCCGCTGAGAAACAGCCTGCTCCATAGGGAAGGTAGCACAACCCTATCTCCAGGTCATCGTACCCATACTTCTCTTTGAACTGTGTGGATAGTGTTGCCACAGTAGTGATAAACATGAGGTAGAGCAGCGAGTTGTAGAAGATGACGAGGCCGACACCTTTGTCGAAGACAACCGCCAGGGCACGCAGGGGATTGGGGAACCTGAGCTCTGGCTTCTCTCGCACGGTGCCGTCCTCGTTGAGTTGGACGGCGGTATTGTGTCCGCTACCGCCGCCTTCCTTCTCCTGTTTTCTCTGGCGTCGTTTCTGGGTCATCCAGGCGATGGCCGTCATGTTGAAGCCCGTAGGCTGCACTGAGCCATTGCCCACGATGGTACGGCATGTCTCCGGAACCATCAGCCCGTAGAGCACAAAAACGAGACAGGCGAAGATGAAGCAAAACCAGAAAATGGCACGCCAGCCGAGATATTGAGATAGCAAGCCGCCTATCACAGGCCTGTTTGGAGACATTTATTAGCACGTGTTCGAGAGAAGGCAGATCTATCAGTGCCCAAGAATTCCCCGCTTCTTGGGCACATCTCAAGCGTATGCACAAGAATAGCCGGCTGCGTGTGAGTTCAACCTACGATAATGATGGACCAACGTTGATGCCCGCACCAACAACACCCATATACTTGCCCCTCTCAGAGCTGGTAGCTATGTCAGCGACAACGGCATAGCCCAGGGCCAAGGTGCCGCTGCTGCCTCCGCTCTGGACCATACGGAGGATCAAGAGAGCGGCAAAATTGTTTTGCAGGGCAAGACCGAGGTTTGCTAGTTTCGAGAATGATTAGAGACCTTGAAGACCGGGAAACTCTGCTGGGCTGAAGCCTACCAACAATGTAGATGAGCAAACCAAGGATAAACGCCGGTCTCCTGCCGGCCATGTCGCCGTAGTCGCCAAACATTGTAGGTGCGATACCCTGGCCTGCAAGTCAGTACTGCGGATCATCCTCGATGCGATCGAGCCAAGAGGTGCCCGGAGCCAAGAGGTGCCCGGAGCCAAGGGCTGCCCACGGCCCACCGCCGTGGCTGACGAGCTCCCATGTACGTAAGTAAGACTGACCTGAAATATCATGTACGTCGTTAATGTGAGATTGATTAGGGTAATAGAGACGCCCAGGTCATGGGCGATCGGGTTCAGGGCCGGAAAATAAATATTCTAAGAGGCTGTCAGATAGAGCCGTCAAGGTTGAAGTACGATGATGGGGTGCCTCATACAGCTGTCATTGGTGAGATGAAAGATGTGAGGGTCACAACGCCGATGATCCATTTCTTCATGCGACTCGAGAAGACAGCTAGCCATGGTACAAGTCAGTGAACTGCAACTCATAATACTTGCATGGGTACAGAAAGGAGTAATGCGTGTCGAGTACGTAGATAAATAATATCATGCACGGGGAAGTGTTCGAGATGGAGCAGCCCCGAGGCCTCACCTACAGTAGACCGGGCCGCTAGTCACTCGCGTAACGGCTTCCGGGTCCGGCTCGGGGTCCTCAGTGTCGGAATTGCTCGGCGTCGCGCCTGTAAACCCCTTTGGGCAGCCTGCGGGTCTTTCCCCGGACAGATCAACGGCGGGATGGACAATGTGCCTGGGCGATGGACCCTGGCCTGCAGTCGCCTGGGCATCAAGGGCGGCTGCTGGTCGGTTGGGAGGAACGAGGGAGTGGCTCCCGTCCGGATCAGAAAGCCCAGCATTTGCCATGGCAAGAGGGCAGGGCAGGGCTTTGTTGGTCTCGACAGTGAGTGGAATAGAGCGAAAGCTGTTTCTGGCTACTCATGGGGCCGGAAGAGAGTCTATGTAAGGGGATCGAATCACTTGTTCGACAGGTCGGGGCCTAGGCCGGCAAGTCCCAGTAGAGTCCAGACTCTCGTGGGGATTAGATTATATCGGCAGTGAACAGGGCCAAAGCCGCGAGGAGAAGAGGACTGAGAGGCAGGAAGGCTGGGCGATTGGAAACAAAGGGAGTATTCGATGCGTAATAATGCACGAAGGCCAGGAGTAGAGGCAAGGGGCCCACCGTGAAAGGGCCGTATACCCGTTAGCTTCTCCATCACGGTCGAAGTCCGTCTGACCTCACCCTGAAAGGCCTGATCGGCGCCTGTTTTCTGGAGGAAACCCGAGGGCAAAACTGGTTCGCGAGAGCCCACATTTGTTGGGCGCGAGGCTTCGGCCAACTACCCGATGCGGTGGCAAGGGACCGAGCACGTTGCCGCCAGCGTGGGGTGGCCAGCGTGCCCCAAGAGATAAAAGCAGGTGGCCCAGCCCAGCCGGCCTTGCTGCTGGCCGCTGGCCGCTGGCCGCCTGTGCTGGTGTGGTTCCTTCATCCTCATGAGCCCCACGGTGGCAGATAGTCGTAGTCGCGGCCACGATTTGTGCCCTGTGGACCAAGCCTGCGACTCGGCTCTGGAGGACCCGCACAACGGCGGAGCGGTCTGATGCCGCAAGGGCTGTCCGGTATCGGCACCGTAGCCGACGGACGAATCGTGAACGGCGTTGCCGGACAACCGCTTCGGCACTTAGCCCTCGGCCGCTTCCTCCCTGCTGATCCAGGCTGTCGATCGCCAGTCGAAGCACCGAAGAGGAAGGAGGTGCAGAGAGAAGCCATTAATAAGGCTTGTTCTGCTGGCCGGCTCTGGCCAGGCTGCCTTAGTTCTCTGACTATACAGCAGACAGGTCTACCTTGTATCACGGCGGGTTGCCTCTGGTCACTTGCAACTTCAGAGTAGTAGTCGGGAGTGGCTGGGGAGAGGAGAACTCGAGACGGTTTTCAGATGATGCACATGTGCGCATTCTGATGGAGCACGAACCAAATCACCAACCCGTATCCGAACTTCATGCCACAGACTGGAGCCTGTTTGAAGTTCCGAATCGCTCAACCTCTCCACGAGAAATGTCCACACTATCTGGAGCACTTGCCTTGTGGACATAGAGGCAAGCAAAGATGCTGCGAGTGTCGCATGGGCTAATGCATCTGGCCTCGCCGTTGTCACATGTGGTGTGGACAGTCTGAGTGGCCGAGCCCAAGCATGAGGGTGGTGGGCAGGGGTCAGAGTCCTATGCGCTCCAGACCTCGAGCTGATGATCGCAGATGGGCGTAAGTAATGATGCTGTGATCAATGCCGTGCCTATCATGTGTCAGATGCAGGTTGTGGTCGAGACGCGGGTTCAAGGGGTAGATATGGAGTAGTCTACACTAATATGCGGGCTGGCGGGTTGACAGGCTGACAGGTTTACTCCGCAGTGGCTTTCGGAGCCGACGCGGCAGGCTTTAGACCGCAGATCCCTGAAGGGGGGAGGCTCGGGTTGTGGCTGGACCCACCGCCAAGCCACGCGCGACCTGCACTAACAGCGACAAGGTCTACGGCAAGCAGTTCGCAAGCTGGCTTCCGTCATTGGCAGGGGGGTCCTGTGGGGGGGCTTTGCTGTCCCCATCGCGGCTTGGTCAGGTCTGAAGTCTGCTTTGATCCCCCCAGCCACACCACGACTCTCTCCCTACTACGTACTCCAGTTCCTAGCCTCGCAGCACGCTCGGTAGAAACGCGACATGGAGGTTACCGTCACCTTCAATGAGCTGCTCAAGGCGCGGTCGGCCTCTCCCGCCCGCGGCGCCCTGCCGGACCTCGACCGAGTCGACATTTACCTCAAAGAAGCATCGGCAATCAATCGCGACATTGTCAACCTGCACAGCGAACTGTCGCACATCCGACAGGCCTACCTGTCCACCGCGGCCCCTCGCAAAACGCAGCTTCGCAAGGGGCCCAAGGACACCAAGCCTATCTACCTGACCGACGCAGACCGCAATGCAGTCGACAAGATGGCCAAGGAGTCCCTGCAGCGCCTCAACCTGCGCATCCGCATCCTGGAGGACGACGAGGCCAAACGGCACGACGCGGCCATGAAGGACATCAACCGCAAATACGGGCGCGGCCTGCGGGCGCTGGCGGGGTGGGCTGCGGGCGGCGCGCTGGGACAGGGCGACGAGGACGGCGCAAGGAGCCCGGAGCACGCGGCCGCCATCCGGCTGGAGATGCAGCTGTTCGTGCACAAGGGGACCGTCATCGGCTACCTCAAGGAGAAGCTGAACGCCACGACCAAGCTGCAGGGCGCCATGATGGAGGCGAGGCTGGCGAGGGAGATGGAGAAGAACAGGAGCATACTCGCCAAGGCCAGCAGCTCACAGCTCCCGCCCTCGCTGGCCAGGGAGTTCGGGTTCGGCGACGCGGGCGGCTCGGGCCCGGCTCCTGCGGCACCCAGGCAGCCCGCGGCTGGGCTGCCCCTCGACGAGGAGTCGTCCAGGAGGAGGCAGGACGAGGACCTCGGCCTCACGGACGAGCAGAAGCAGATGTTTGAGAAGGACAACCAGGACATGCTCAGGCACTACAACACGGCGCTGGACAAGGTGAAGACGGTGGAGAAGTCCATCATGGAGATCGCGGAGCTGCAGCAGATGCTGGCCGACAACCTGACGGTGCAGTCGGCGCACATCGACCAGCTGGTGTCGGACGCGGAGAGGACAGAGGAGAATGTCGGAGGCGGAAACAAGCAGCTCAAGAAGGCGACTCAGAGGAAGTTCAGCCAGGCGCGGGTGACGTTCTATGCGGCGAGCGCTCTGTGTACGGCCCTGGTGCTGTGGGACTTGATAATATAGGGCGATCTAGGCTCGACTTTCTGATGCGACGCAGCACCTAGTGCAGTGCCAACACCGAGGCCAATAGCATACCTAATTGTCTGTAACACCTACCCAAGCATAGGCCTCGGGGATTGTGGCCAAACTGTATCTGCAGTTCCACCACGCAAGATATTATCGTGAGCTTTGAGACGCCAAACGAATATCCGACTGACAACCAGCAAAGTAGTCGATCCAATAACGTGCTGCTCCCCGGTAAGCCGGCGAAGGGAGACCGAAGGGCCTTTTTACCTCGGGAACTCGGCGGGAGCGGATGTGACCCTCCACGCCAGGCCAGACCCTCATCACATGCGTTTTTCTTGGGATTGACAAGGTTGATAGATAAAAGTGCACGCATAATCCTCGACTGGGCGAAAGGAAGTCTACCCATACTTGAACACTGTCGTTCCTCTCGTCCGTACACCTGCGACTTGCCCATTTTGATCTAAACCCGGGTGCGGCATTTTATCTCGCCCTTGAGTGTCCCGCCCGCTCGTATGATTATACCGCTTATACCAGGGAACCCTCTGGCCGCTGCGGATCCCACCCGTGCCAAGTGACGCGGACCTCGTACAATATTCTTACACACTGCATGCATGGTGCAGTGGGCACCTGGTCAACTGGTCTACCTCTTACATCACCGCCCTTCGTCCCGCCCTGGCGCGCTGGAGTTTACTAGGCAAGGTCGGGGAGAGACATTCAAAACATAGCCGGACGGGGAACCTGCACGCTTCGAAACGGCATTGGCGCGCATACAAAGGGTCTCGGCTATCTTATCCATAATTGCTGCCTTGTGGTCATACTGGTCATACCGGGGGCCCCCCCTCTGGGAGTCGAATCATCTCATAGCAGGCAGACTGCGGGAAAAAGCCAACACGGGTTTCCTGGCTGGATTCCTTTTTTTTTTTTTCTTCTTCTTTGCTGTTATAACAACAGTGTTGGATAATACGAATCGGCCAATAGGCCAACAGGGCCCCTGTCCCGCGCCAATAGCCCAGCCCCCTGTTACCCCAGACGGCCCAGAGTCCCAGACGGACGAGAGTGCCCCTCTGGCCCGCGCCCCTCCTGGCCCTCCTGGACCCCTCCTCAGCTTCGGGGAGTCCCAACCCAACAGCAGCTGATAGCCTCCCGCGAATACATGCAAGCAGCGAGCATATTGCCCGTGCTACCTCCCTGTCGACCAAGTGAGTACCTGACTGCCTGCATAGCCAAGCTGTCTAGGTTATCCCCCCTGGGCTCCCACGGTCTTGTTTCTCCCTGGTCCAGCTCAATAACAAGCCGTCCCTCTCCTCCCTCACATAGGATGCCTTCCTCGCCAAACAACACTTACAACACAAACAACTCGCCCACCAACCCCACCGACAGGATACGCAGCATCGCCAACCAGATGTCATCCCCGGCACTCACAACCAGCTTCCCGGCTGATGCCGTTCCTCAGGCGCCGGAGGACCCTCTGTTTGGTCTGATGGCAGCTTACAGGGCGGACACGAGCCCGGACAAGGTTGATCTGGTGGGTCGAACCGCCTCTCCCACTCCCTCTGGAGCTTGACGTTATGACGTCTTCCACGCTCGGTATCGGGGCTGTTCAGCTAACCGCGCCCCCCGTCGCCAGGGAATCGGGGCGTACCGTGACGATAACGCAAAGCCATGGGTCCTGCCAGTCGTCAAGAAGGTGAGCGAGGACGAGCCGGCGGTTTATATAGCCGACAATCCCAGCACTGCACCTGCTTCATGCACGCCTGCGTGGCATCTGCAACCTCGCAATCGGCTTGCATCCGTTCTGGGGCTCCCCTCCATCTTCCCCGCTACCCCGGATCCAGATCACCCCAGGCTCCCAACACAGAACGTGATCATCAGACCACTTTGCTAACATCACTTTTTTCTCTGCCGCGTCCAGGCCGACGACATCATCCGCAATGACCCCGACCTGAACCACGAATACCTGCCCATCGCAGGCCTCGCCTCCTTCACCGCCAAGGCCCGCGACCTCGTGCTCGGCCCATCGTCCGCCGCCGTCGCCGAGAAGCGCGTCACCTCCGTCCAGACCATCTCCGGCACCGGCGCCTGCCACCTGGGCGCCCTCTTCCTCGCCCGCTTCTACAAGGGCAACCGAACCGTCTACCTCTCCAACCCGACATGGGCCAACCACAACCAGATCTTCACCAACGTGGGCCTGCCCCTCGCCACCTACCCCTACTTTGACAAGAAGACCAAGGGCCTCGACTTCGAGGGCATGAAGAAGGCCATCTCCGACGCCCCCGACCGCAGCATCATCCTCCTGCACGCCTGCGCCCACAACCCCACGGGCGTCGACCCCACCGAGCAGCAGTGGCGCGAGATCGCCGGCGTCATCCGCTCAAAGAACCACTTCCCCTTCTTCGACACCGCCTACCAGGGCTTCGCCTCGGGCGACCTGGACCGCGACGCCGGCGCGATCCGGTACTTTGTCGAGCAGGGCTTCGAGCTGCTGGTCGCCCAGTCCTTCGCCAAGAACTTTGGCCTCTACGGCGAGCGCGCGGGCTGCTTCCACTTCGTCACGGCCCCCACGGGCCCCTCCGCCTCCGAGACCGTCGCCCGCGTCGCCTCGCAGCTGGCTGTCCTGCAGCGCTCAGAGATTAGCAACCCGCCCATCTACGGCGCCCGCGTCGCCTCCACCGTCCTCAACGACGAAGCGCTCTTCGCAGAGTGGAAGGATAACCTGCGCACCATGAGCGGCAGGATCATCAGCATGCGCGAGGCCCTCCGGGCAAAACTCGAGGAGCTCGGCACCCCGGGCACCTGGAACCACATCACCGACCAGATCGGCATGTTCAGCTTCACCGGCCTGACCGAGGCCCAGGTCCTCAAGCTGCGGCAGGATTTCCACGTCTACATGACCAAGAACGGCCGCATCAGCATGGCCGGCCTGAACACGAGGAACGTCGAGTACTTTGCCAAGGCCGTGGACAAGGTCGTGAGGGATTCTTCATAGTTGTTAGTGTGTCACGGGAGGGCGCACCGTGTGGCGGACGGTTCGACAAGATGCGGTGGGTAGAGAAAAGAACGCATTGAGAAAGAGGATGATACTCCATAGTTGAAGCTGTTTAGAATGCTGGATGCTAACCCCACCTCGTGTTATTTGCAAGGAATGCATACTTTTGTACATGCTTGTGTCCTTATTGCACCCGCCCGTGCCCCAATGTCCTCGGATGCCGAGAGATGTAGCCACAGCCGCCAACGCCGCCGCTCGTAATGATATTTTCAAAACTGACATGCGATGCATGTCATGCAAATGTGCAACTTTGCAACGCCTGATGGTTGAGGTGAGCCAGAAGTCGCCCAAAAAGAATGAGGAAAACATGCGGCCTTGCCTATGTATGTGTGCCTAGTCAGGTCACCAACGGCGGCTGAGACAGTTGTCAGCAAATCGCTCCTCAACGCTGCAACGCCAGGAGAGGGACGGGACCAAACTTACCCAAAGGCGTCATTAAGCTTTACCTGCCGCTTCTTCATCGTCAGCTTGGCCGGAGCAGCCTTCTTCTTCGCCTTGGGCCTCTCCAGGCCCAGAAGCTCGTACTCGAGGTCCGACAGGTCCGCCGAATCGACATCGCTGGCGGCGGCGGGGATGGGGCTCGGCGAGCGCGTCCGCGCCCGCGCCTTGGCGTATGACGGGGACCACTTGCGCGGGGTCGTGTCGTCGCGGCTCTGGTCGCGACTAGGACCGCGATCATCGCGGCCGCGGCGCGAGGGCGGCGGGGACAGGCGCCTGCTGCGGCTCCTCTCGCGATAGGCCTTGCCCCTGTCGCCCGAGTATCCGCTCTGGTAGCCCGAGTCGAAGCGCTGTGTCGAGTCGAAGGGGGTGAAGTGGCCTTTGCTGTTCGAGTCTTCCTGCTGGAGGCGATACCCGCCGGGCGAGCGAGAATAACGGCCTCTGGACTCAGGGCGGCCGGCCTCGTCCGGCTGCGGAGACCAAGGATCAAGGCTGACATTAATGTTTGTACCCTTCGCCGGTGAGCGTGACCGTGGGCGCGGTGACATGGGTCGTGGTGGTAGACTGTGCACGATTCTCTCGGGCTGGACCTTGAGACGCTTGGTGTCCCTTGGACTCCGGTTACGATTCTCATAGCCTCTTTTGCCATTAGTTGACTCGGAGACGGATTGTCCGGTTTTGCCCGGACTCCCAGCGTGATGGGGTATGCGAGGGCTGACGACATCATTCAGGCTTGGATCGCTAGGTCCCCGCGGAACAACCTGCCTGCCAGCCAAGGACGTAGGCTCGACCCTGCGGGAGAAATGATAGGTGAAATATTCGTGGCTTGCTCCCGGGAAGCGAATGACGACCATATCACGTCGGTACCGGAAAATAGGATCTTGTTTGACCTTGGGCCAAAACTTGGATTCCCGTATCGACAACGTCAACGAGCCTGGGCTTTCCGGGTCGCAGAATGCGGACTTGACGCACTTGGCATTATATGCCGGAGGTATGGTTGGCTCGTCGCTCCAATCTGCTGCAAGTGGCTTTCCCACAGGGTCGGCCGGCTTTGTCTCCAACTCAACGAAGGCCTTCTCCAGGTCCCAAGAGAATTCGTCGTCAGGCTCTAGGTCTTTCTCCTGAGCCCTCACATCGTCATTCCGTGGCGTCGTCCTCACGCCGTCCTCCCTCTTTTCGCTATCAAGCCTGGGAGTCCGCTGGCGAGAATGAGATGAGGAACGCGTACTTGGCCGTTGATGCCGGCGATCACGACCACGCTGTTGTCTGTCGTTGCCCCTGCCGGGCTGCTTATTCCTACCACCCTTGTCTCGGTCATTGCGCCGATCGCGGTGGTCTCTGTGGCGCGGGTGGTGGTGGCTAGGAGGGTTCTGGTGCCAACTTTGACTGGGCGGTGGGTATGAGGTTGGGTATGGCGCCTGAGGTTCATAGCCGGATGAGTACGGTACTGGTGGATAGGAAGCTGGAGGAGGCGGCGGGAGACTCGGGGGAACTCCTGGCGGAAGACCAGGAGCAGAGCCGCCGTAGGCGGGCGGATAGCTGGCAGGAGGCGGTGCTGGAGGAGGGGGTCCATGGAAGCCGGGTGGAGGAGGGCCGTTGTATGCCGGATTTTGTGGCTGATACGGCGGGGCATAAGAGGGCGGCCCGTACGGACCGGGAGGGGCGTATGACTGTGGAGGGGCCGGCGGGGGGAACGAAGGCTGCCCGTATTGTCCATAGCCCGGGCCGGGAGCCGGGGGAGGAGGGACCGGGGGCCCGTGGACACCTGGCGGCGGGTTCACATTTGGGTACGGGGGTGGGTACGACGGTACGCCCTGGGGCGGCGGAGGGTAAGGTGCAGGCGGCTGTTGTGCGTACGTGTTGGGAGGCTGGGCTGGCGGAGGATAAGGGCCGCCGGGAGGCCCCCATGGGTTTTGCGGAGGCGGAGGAGGATATTGGGGGGGAGGCGGGCCATATCGAGTTATCACCAGTCCCTTGCTAGACCGGTTACTCGGGGAGCCTTGCCCACCATGACTGTGCATGCTCTTGGCCGCTTGTCGCTGGCGAAAGGCCTCTGCGCCGCTGCATCGACCGTTAGCCGTGCGGGAGGACGGGGTCACGCGGCTGGCTGAAGAGCAAGGGCCGCGCCTCGGGGGGCGGGCTGAGGCTGGGAGACAAAAGGGAAAGCAACCTACTGCGGCTCCTTGCGCGTCGGTTCAGGACATGCGTAGGCAAAGTGAAGCTGGCTACCGCAATTGAAGCAGCCACCCTCGGTCTTTGGAGTGTCAAAACCTGGCGGACGATCGCCCATGTTGCGCCGACATGAGTGAGGGAGTGGCTGAGAAGAGCAGCGGCGGCGTGGCGAGACAGGAGGGATGATCAAGAGTGCGCGCCGCGACCCGTACTCATGCCCAGAATGCGCTACACGTGAATCGTACTTGGCATGTGAGAGACAGGACCGATGAGAGACGGATGGAGAGGGGATCAAGCACTGGAGTGGATCCTGGCCTCGAGGAACGGGGGATGACAGCAGCAGCAAGACCGGCGGTGGGTGCAGAGGTTTCGCGGGTGCTGACGGCGAAGACGGCTAGATAAGACGGCCTGGGGGATTGAGGACGACAGCACTGTGGGGAAGGCCAGCGGCGGTGCACAGCAGCACAGGGAGAGCAGGCCGGCCGGGCGAGGGTCCGGAGGAAAGGATGAGGAGCGGAACGGTGGCGGTGCCGTGTAATGCGGTATGTTACGGTGCGGGTGCGGGTGCGGGTGCGGTTTTGGTGATGTTGAGGGTTTGCGGCAAGGAAAGGTATATGCGCTGCCAGCCGAGGATCAAACAGTGAGTGGCCTGGACTCCGACCGTGCGCAACCCCAGCTGCCCTCCTCTCTCTCGGCTCTGACGTGCTGACGCGCTCAGCTGCGTGTAGCCTGCCCCAGAGAGCCGGCAAGCCACGCCGAGACAAGGTCGCGAGACAAACAAATGATTACAGAGGGAGTCAGTCGACTGGACTAGTTGAGGCAAGGAAGAGAGGTCGCTGTCTGTCCCGTGGATGGTGGTGCTGGTGCTGGTGCTGGCGCTGGCGGTGGTTGGGTTTGGGTTCGGAGACACACACAAGGGTGCATGGGCCGAGCTGACTGACCGGCTCGGAAAGGAATGGTTCCATGCAGCGCGGTCGGTCAGTTGGTCGCCTTCAGCCCCAGCCACCCCCCCTGACCAGCCTCTGCCGTGCCTACTTAGCTCTGCCTCTGCCTCCTGCCTCCTGCCTCCTGTCTCTGATGCGGCTATATTGGTCTGGCTGGTCCTGTTGGTCAGTCTGTCCTGCATTGTTCTCGCCGATGCATCGGCCTGACACATATCCCGCTGCCAGTTGCCGCCCCTGCGACAGATTCCACTTCTCAGTGCCTGTCTCGTTTGTTGGCTCACTGCGCTCTGCCCGGGAATAATTTTGGCAAAATATGTGCATGCCAATACTTGATCGGCCTGTTCGGTCCATCTTCTAGTGTCTATAATGGTGGCTGGAAACGTAGGGGAGGTCAAGTCAAAATGGGAAAAGGAGCATATACAGCCTTAAAGTGAGGCCAGCAGGCAGACAGAAACTGACAGACAAACTGACAGGCCAGGCCACCTGTTGACACAGCAGTATGAGGCATCTGTGAATATGCAATGCACCACAAATAGTGCTCGGCTTCTGGCGAAGACCAGGACGCCCACAGCAGACTCGGAAGATGCAAAGACGTGCTAAGTAGCCAGGTACAGCCATCGGGGGAAAGCTTTGCATCGCATGGTACTAGACTCGGGACCCCCTGGATGAGGCCCTCATGAACTTGTCGGGCCAACAGCACGGAGCAGGACAAACAGAACACTGAGAATAAGAAAAGGCCGTCGGCGTGGACCCTCGGACCGAGCCCGACGTCAAGCACAGGTGATGGCTCTGGGATCTCGAGACGCGAATCATCCGAACGGATGGCCGAACTGGCGAAAGGGGCTTGTTTGCATGCAGTGACAACGGACGAGCCTGGAGAGGGGGCGGCCGAGCAGCCTCAACCCGGCCCCAAGTCGTCGACGCGATTGGATCCGGACCCAACGACGGCCCAACAGCAGAGCAGGACAAATGAAAACCGGTCCACCTTGTGAGAAAGCCTCGAGTACCTTTTTGCCCTCAGGCTTTCAGGACTGAATGAATGGAAATGGGACCAGACCAGAAATTCTGGGATTAGAGCCTCGTCCGGCATGGCCATCCGAGGGGGCCCTCGGTGACCTGCAACACCAGGGAGCGACAACAGGCAAAGGGGACGAGTGACAGCATCGCTGGAGGGCGAGAACGAGAGGGATAGACGGCGAAAGGGCGAGGCACAAAGGGCAGGAAAGAGGAGGGCGAAGGACTGCTTTTAAAGCAACTTGAGCCCGAGTTTGTGGCCTGAGGCACTAATAACAGCGCGGCCTGGCGGAGGACTTCAGGCTGGCACGGACAGCCAACCAATGGCGCGCCTGGCTCGGCCTGCCACCTTCTGATTACGGAGCAGCTCTTCCAAGATTTGTGACGGCCGCGGTGGGCGCCGGCTCCTGAGCTTGGTCTGCCCGGGCAATCATCCTCGGGCCAACGTTCTGCATCGCATCGCTCAACCTCGCCTCCAATGTATTCCTCCACCGTCCAGGCCTCCTGATCGGAACGGCGCTCCATCTGCTTGAGAAGAGAGCAACGACCACCACCAGCCCGCCGTTTCTTCCTCACGATCATGTTGGTTCTTCGGTCAACCGCCTCAGCCATCGCGTCGACCTTCTTTGCCGGGAGAAGTCCACCACAGCCACCACCACGCCCCAGCAACGGAAGCAGAACAACCTCAAGCTAGTTGGACCTCGCGCCTCGCCCACCCCTAGCCCTCTGCCGCAAAACAAACCAGCCCGCCCATATCTGTCTCTCAGCCCCGGTGCATCGCCCAGCCTCGAATTTGCACCGCATTGCAGAGCAGCGCCCCGCCATTCCACGCGCAGCCTCTAGTCTGGCCGGCTGCCGCAGCCGTAGCCACAGCCGACCACCACCATGCCGGGCCTGCCAGCATCGGTCGACCTGGACGAATGTATATCGCGCCTCTACAAGAAGGAGCTCCTGGCCGAGTCCGTCATAGAGGCAATATGCGCCAAGACGAAGGAGCTGCTCATGCGCGAGAGCAACGTCGTCCACGTGCGCGCCCCGGTCACGGTCGTCGGCGACATACACGGGCAGTTCTTTGACCTGATCGAGATATTCAAGATAGGAGGCTGGTGTCCCGATACCAACTACCTGTTCCTGGGTACGGAAACGCCCCCCTCCCCCCTGGCGCGGCCCAACCCCCGACCAGTCTAGGGGAGAATGGGATGATGAGTCTTTACCACTGCCAGCCTGCGTACAATGCTGACAGCTTGCTACCACACCAAACAGGCGACTATGTTGACCGCGGCATGTTCAGCGTTGAAACCATTTCCCTTCTCGTCTGTTTGAAATTAAGATACCCCAACCGAGTGCATTTGATCCGAGGCAACCACGAGTCGCGAGGCGTGACGCAGTCTTACGGCTTCTACACCGAGTGTTCCAGGAAATATGGCAATGCCAACGTCTGGCATTACTTTACAGACATGTTTGACTTTTTGACGCTCAGCGTCGTGATAAACGACCAGATTTTTTGTGTACACGGAGGTCAGTCAACAACCATGGCGGACGCAGCGTTTTCTCCCGCTGCTGGAAGGAGAGCAGTACTCACATATTGACACGGTCCCCAGGGCTCTCCCCGTCGATCCACTCCATCGACCAGATCAAGATCATTGACCGCTTCCGCGAGATCCCCCACGAGGGCCCAATGGCCGACCTGGTCTGGTCCGACCCGGACCCCGAGCGCGACGAGTTCTCCCTGTCTCCCCGGGGCGCGGGGTACACGTTCGGCGCGCAGGTCGTCAAGAAGTTCCTGTCGGTCAACGACATGAGCCACATCCTGAGGGCGCACCAGCTGTGCCAGGAGGGCTTCCAGGTGCTCTACGACGACCGGCTGAGCACCGTGTGGAGCGCCCCAAACTACTGCTACCGGTGCGGCAACATGGCGAGCGTCCTCGAGGTGAGCGACACGGGCGAGCGCTTCTTTAACGTATTTGCCGCCGCGCCCGAGAACGACATGCATAAGGACATGCAGCAGCAGGGCGCCGACAAGGGTCCTGATGGGAACGCACTCCCAGATTACTTCTTATAGGGGGGGGCGGCGGGGAAATCCCGGAAGGGAAGAGATGCAAGTACTGGATAGCTGCCTACGCTGAACTATGCGAATAACTGCGCATCTTAGACATGGGCAGTCAGGATTAAAGAATGGTGCGCAAACAAATATCACGATATATAGACTACGCATAGAGGGCATTGCCGGATGTCATCAAATAACAGTCAATTCTGGTGCTCCGGTTTATCTCCTTTTCCTCTTTTTTTCCCTTCTTTCTCTTGCATGTGTTGCGTAAATCTGGCCGAGTGGTGGTAAGAAAGTGGAAAAGCGGGTGACTGGCGTAACAGGTCGTGGATCAGATGGGAAGGATCAGCCTTTCCATCCACCACAAGCCGTCCCGTCCTTTTTCCAGATCCAAGCCCCTTCATTTTCGATGCTCCTCCATTGGCAAAACTCCCCAAGGTTTGATTGATCCAACGTTGGCCCAGCGCCGTGCAGCCCTGGTGGCTTGCTTCTTTGCCCCTGTGGTAAGAGAAGGCAAGGAGGTTTTTCCGAGTCGTGGTTCATGCGGAGCGACGAGATAGCTCAATAGGACAAATCCTGTTGCTTATCCCACCTTACTCCCAGTCCTTGGAGATGTCGAAGGACCACTCGAATTTCAAGTGCTCCTTCTTGTCGTCGTCGACGAAGGAGGAGACAGCGTTGTAGTGGCCGCGGGCCAGCATGCCGGAGGGGGCCTCTTCCTCGTTGACTGGGGGATCTCTTGTCAGCACTGGCTTCCTGGAAGGGAGAAAAGGGTAGGCCCAGCGGCATTTGGGGGGAAACCTACATTTCTTGGTATACAGAGGCTGCTTGTCCGTGTTGGGAGCGTAGGAGCCCTGTGATCATCCCGTCAGCACCATCCTTCCCCCGTCCGCACCGCTTATATTTTCACAGGCAGCAACATCATCAGGGGGTTGTGTGTGTAGGTGTGTGTGAGGCTCACAATCATCTCGCTGTCCTTGGAGACCCTGACGCCCTTGCGCTTGACGATCTGGACGTAGTGCAGGCCGCTGAGGATCTCGTGCTGGACGCGGAAGGTGGCGGACATGGTGAACTTTGCGCCCTCCTTGATCTTGAAGGGCTTGTCCTTGAGGGTGCTCTCGCTTCCGGCCGTGGAGAGGTCGATTGTGACGGGGGGCCGCCCGGGGGAGTCCATGGTCAGGGACTGAATGATGCATACACGCGGGTCGCTGGGGTCGGAGAGGTCCTTGCCGCCCGTGAGGCCGAGGGACTCCTTGTAGCGCTGGAGGGACTCGTCGTTGGAGTCTGTGGGGCCGCGTGGGAAGAGAGGTTAGCGATCATTGCAGAGTCAGTTCAGGGGATGCGTATGTGTGCTCTTTGTCTTGGAGCCATGACCTGGTTGTGTTCGGGATGCCACATCTTGAAAATATGGGGAGACGAGGTCGTATCACTGCCTTGCCTGCCGTCCTCCCAGGCAGAAAAAGAAAGGGGACAGATGTTCCCGTAACCAAGGGAAGCCCATTCTCGCCAGGGTCCACGAGATGGCACTGGTGCCGTCCGTGAGGAGGGAGTCCCAAGGCGGGTGGTGATGCAGGTTCTCAAGAGAGAGCGACGGCCAGCGGAACAGAATATGGGACGAATGTGAGAATATTCTTGTGTTGGGCTGGTGGTGCTTCCAGGTGGAGGGTGACTCGGTGGGACACTCGTAGCGGTAGGAGAGTGGTTTTCTCATAGAGAAGCCAGCCAAGCCCCGGTGCAGGTCACAGAGCACTTGCTTGTTGGCACGAGATTGGGGTACCGCCCCTGAACGCAGGTACAGTTGCTTGCAGAGTGTGGTGTGCTCGCTGGCCTGTGGTCGTGGCACTGTGACGGGTACGAGGTTCAGACCGTGTTGATCGACATACCCATCTGTTGGTATTCAGCTAAGCTCTGCTTGGGCTGGGACAGCTTGTAGCCCTGGGTCTCCTCGGGCATCGTGTCCTCGTCATGGTGGGAAGCCATCTTGGGTGACTGCGAAAGTTGCAAGCGGTGGTGGTATGCTGGGTTCTCTCGAATTAGGAATCGTGGGCGAGGTCACAGAAGGCTGTGGGAAGGGGAGGGGAGGGGGGGAAGAGTCAGGTTCGGTGTGGTCGATACGGTGAGCTGGGGGACCATCAATGGGCTTGTAACAATGAGGCGGGCAGTTTAATAACAGACATGTATTTATTACCAGCGGCCAGCCTGATGAGGGGCACAGGGGCCACAAAGCGGGCCACACTCGGGACCCCACTATTTGGTGTGTCCAGATGTCTGACCAGGGGGCCGAGAGCGCATATCGTGCATGGACCGACCGACGGGACCTGGCCTGGCTTGTGTCTGGAACGACGAGCGACTCTCCATTCAGGAGCCCGGCCATGCGGCCCAGCCAACCAGCCAACATGCCCAAACAGACACACAAGCTTTCTCACACAGGAACGGTCTGGAGACTGGAGGCTGGGAGGACTGGGGATTGTCTCCCCTGCTCCATGCCCACGGTGACAAGCTTCAATCCCACGTCCATCATCAGCCAAAGAATAGGACGGTCGTCCAGCTGGGCCATGACGGTACGTGCCATTTGCTTGGCCTCCTGGACCTGCAGGCATACATACTGTGTAGGTCTACGGAGTTATTTGCGACAACTACCATAAAAGTTTCCGCCTTTTCGCCCACACCGACGTCCCCCGACTGCGGCCGCTTTTCCGAGGCTGTGGGCAACACCATACGCACAACAAGATGTGATTACGAATCCTCCATGCCTCTCTGATGTCAACTGTCATGCAAACTGCTCTACCAAGGACGTTCGTTCATGGATAGCGTCACTGCACTCGCTGAAGGCCACCTGTTCCTGGAACAGCACTGCCACGGCTCATGTTAGGTTGTCTAGTATGAACGGGGGGCAAGGATGTGAGCTGGGACGGCCCATGGCTAGCCACCGGCCCGGTCGAGGGGAGGCTGATGGCATGGTTCAAAGCTCGAATGTAAGCTCGAGCTTGGTTCCCCTGTCCGCGACTCTTGTCCCGAGGGGTAGACAAACTACTCTACATGGCATATGCTATAATGCACCTGGGTGTAGGTAGTGTAGTAGCAAGTGTCTTTGATAATAGACAGAGCTGGCTTTTAGCAACGACACTCTCTACCGCAAGTCCTTACAGATGGACCTCCAACAACAACATGGCGATAGCACACACCAGTCAGCTAGTTACTCTATGCCCATAAAGCGCTCATGTAGTGTCGCGTCATGCCGCGCCTCATAGGACATTTGGCTGGCAAAAACGGCCAAATCCCAAACACTCAAGGCTAGAGCTGTCATTCTCCGGCCGAACAGCTTCCATTCTAGGGTCCGGTCCCACTCGGCAAGATTGGGCTTCCAGAAATGAACGAAGCGTTGCATTGAGATCCGGAACCACGGGGGTTCATGTTAGGAAGCTGTGAGTGGCCCGGTCAAGATCCACGCCAAATAGTCATCGCAACCTTAACAAAAACAAAGCCCACCTCTGCCCCCTTTCCTCTCCTCTCCTCAGTGGCCATGCACAGACAACCCCATATGACCCCAGCATGCACCTAATCTTATTACCAGGCCGTTACATATTTCCAGTATCCTCATCACATCCCCCCTCAATCTGGCCGCTTTCGATCCGAACCATACAGACTGCCCAGACCGTCTGTCTGATTGCCTGCCTCAGCAAGAACGACCGTTGTCCCGTCGATTGAATACTATCCCAGTCCTATCATAGCCCCTCTGGAGCAACACCTCTCACAACCTGCACTACGGCCATTCGATTATAGCAGCTTTGCGAGTACACTAGACACCGACCGCCCACCCGACCGCCCCGCCCGGCGTGCGAAGACCCCCCTTTCGCCGCCCACCGTCCCTTCTTTTCGTTGCCGCTCCACCCAGCCTGCCAGACAGTAGGGCGCAACGGTGTTCTGGCGCACAATCTCGAGACTCGTGTTCGTCTTTGGTCACCGAGTTGGCCTCAGGCCTCGTTAATCAATCTCGCGCACAAATAGGTGAGGGAGGTCCGAGCTTTCTTGACGCTGCAGGTGCGCATTGGGCTGCGTCAAGTGCACGCTCTGACTTGGTTTATTATGCAGCCCGTGTGTCGACAATAATCTGCCGCGAGCTCGCTAGCGTCGCATCGCCTTCCCTCCAAACTCAATACGCACGCACGCACGCACGCACGCACGCCGGCGGAGACTTCGATTCCCTCCCATCACATTCCTGCCCTGGTCCACCGACCTGGTCGACATCCTCCTGACGGACCGTGTAATCGCAACCCAGCCTATCAAGTTTGTACCAGAAGCGCATTCATCATGGCGCCGGGGGTAACAAGACAGCTTCCGGAGAAGCGCAATCCCTTCATGACCGCGGAGGTGCCGAACTGTACGAGACCTTGCGCGCCTGTGGCCAGCGACTAGACCAAGACCACAAGACAAACTAACAGAGTGCGCTGCAGACACGGAACTGGTTTCACGGCGCCGCCTGGGCCAAACCCAATTGACCGCAAAAATGGTTGCTGCCCTACCCGGCGCAGAAGTCGACCCGTCCAACTTAGGAGTCTTCGACTACGCTCACCTGCGCGCGCCCCTGCCCAAGGGCATCGTCTCTGGTATCTTCAAGTCGAGCCCGAACAGCTACTTCCTCATGCGCCGAAGCAACGATGGTTTTGTCTCTGCTACTGGGATGTTCAAGGCTAGCTTCCCCTATGCCATGGCGGAGGAGGAGGAGGCCGAGCGTCGGTTTATCAAGTCCCTGCCGACTACGAGTCCCGAGGAGACTGCTGGCAACGTGTGGATTCCTCCAGAGTCTGCCATGAGCCTTGCTGAGGAGTACGGCATCGGGCCCTGGATCAAAGCCCTGCTGGACCCTGCGGACATTCTGGTCTCGAATGCGACCGAAAACAGCCCTCCAAAGAGAATAAGCGCTCCCCCAAAGTACTACCCTACCGCGTCCGCCACGAGTTCTGCTCCTCCTACTACACTTGTTCCGCCCACGCCCACGTCTATGCGGAGCACGCGCAGCCGCCGATCCGCCAGCCCAACCAAGGCCCCTTCCAGTCGGCGCAACGTCACAGCGAGCCCGCGCAAGCGCTCAACCAGAACCGCAGCGTCATCGCAGCCCGAGGCCAGCGAGACACCGAGCAGCAGCCGCAAGACCTCTCTTACTAACGGCGACATCCCAGTCCTCGCCCCGAGCGAGGCTCCTAAGGTCGAAGAAGTCAAAGTCGACCACGCTGACAAGGGGCTGACTGGCACCCTCGAGACAGTCCAGGAGGAGCCAAAGGTGAAGGTGAACATCGAACAGGACGTCAAGGTCGAAGAAGATGGCACCGAAGTCGAGCGCACCAAGGTGGACCTGAAGATGCCCTTCACTGCAGGCGGGCCCCCTAGTGCGGACGACGCGGCTAGGATGATCGAGGAGGCAAAGGCCATGGTCGCCTCAGCTGAGGCGGATGCCGCCGAGGCGTCCTCCAAATCTGCAAAGGGCAAAAGAAAGGCGGAAGATTACGAGGCCGACATTGAGGAGGAGGGCGCGGAGAAGGAGACCGTTCTCGCTCTCCGACCGAGGGCAAAGAAGGCCAAGACCGAGGTCGAGCTTCGCAAGGACAAGGTGAAGAAGCGCGCGTTGATGGGCATCACGTTCACGCTGGCAGCCGGGTAAGTGCACACGACTCGGAGGTTGGCCATGCTGCAGAGCCACACGCTAACAATTGGGCAGAGCTTTGATCCCCTATGCGATGAACTTCCTATAAGAATGAGCATGCGTCAAGGACCGGCGGGGCTGTGTGCATTAGGAGGTGGGGAACACGCACAGCGTTTGGACAAAGAACGAGGCCGTGGGTGGACGAGATTTCTTTGCTTTTCGGCTTGGACTGCGGAGTTTGGGTGGTAGGACATTTCTTCCTTCGCGTGTAGAGATATGCTCTCGGGCCCGACGAGATCTCTCATATTTGATGGGACATGCCTGATACAGCACCCCGATGCGTCTCACACCCGTCGCCTGCGGATCTCATTCGTTTCAACGGATATCTAGGCGGAGGAGTCGAGAGGGACGGATTACTTGTACCTAGTATACACTTCGGTCTGGAATTGAATGTTTTATCACTCAGCCACAACAGTATCTTGAGAGTTCCACAGTTACTTGCCGTCACCATAAGCCTCTACTGATGAAGCTTTGCATCAACCGCCCTGGTCCAATCGCCAGCAAGCCCTGTCGAGTCCGGGGCCAGGCCCAATCTGCCGCCGGTCACCGCTCCGAATGAGGCTAAACTGTATTTTGTCTGTGCGTTTCCCACCAAGCATTTTTGCCTCTGCTTTTGAGATGCCTTATAAAAAATCTCCTAAGCTGCTTTCATCCTTGGCCGTTCTGAGAAGTTGCTAGTCTTCCCTCAAGCTCTCAGAACCCGTGCATGCGGGCTCTCATGTACGGGAGTGTCAATGACAAAGTTGCCATCATCACTGTCAATGGTTCTCTTTGTCCATTGCAAGGTAAGCGGCTGCGAGGGCCAGGCGGCTCGTGACGCGGACGCGCCCTCGTGCCCGAGCCCGCCGAGGTTGGAGAAGCTCGGCAATGGGCGGCTTTCGTGAGCAGGGACGATCTAGTCGACTACCCCTCCGCCCGGGGTGCCGGAGAAGATCAAGTCGTAACTCTGACACTCGGTTGTCGAGTCTTGCGTCTCTGCCTTTTTGCCAGCTAACCAACAGTCACAATGCGCCCTGTGTCTGCAACATGGAGGCAGTCCGGCCTGACGAGGCGGTGCTTCTCGACCACACCTCGTAGGCTGGATAACTATGCCTTCATCGGCTTGGGCCAGATGGTGAGGACGTCCTGCTCTGCCCAACCGCACACCCCGCCAGACACGGCTGACTGGGGCTCCTCAGGGTTTTCAAATGGCCCGCAACCTCCAAGCCAAACTTCTTCCGAGTGACAGCCTGACAATATTCGACATCAACCGCGAGGCTATGCAGAGGCTGGCCGGGGAGATGGCAGCCTCGCAGGCTGGAGGGGCATCTGTCGAGCTGGCGGACAGCACATCAGATGCCTGCAAGCAGGCAGTGAGTGTCATCTCTTTTCCATATTGGGTCCTTCTTCCACCTGCCACCTTCTATGATGAGTCAAATTGTTCTATCTATGATCTAAGTTGGGGTCAGCTTGCTGGCCCTCCCGTGATTATCCAAACATAAAGCCAATCCTCTGAAACCGGCATCAACGATTTCCTTTCTCGAACCACACAGCCCCCAACCCGCAGTGGCCAATACGGTAGCTAACAAGCGGGTTTTCAAAGGATGTCACCATCACCGCGCTTCCCGAGCCGAGTCATGTCAAGGCCGTGTACGCTTCCATCCTGAAGGCCAAGCCCAGCCCGAGGGCCAGCCCGCGCCTCTTCGTGGACTGCTCGACCATCGACCCCTCGTCCTCGCAAGAGGTCGCCGCCCTCGTCACAGAAGCGTTCCCAGGCGGGAAGGCACACTTTGTAGACGCGCCGATGTCAGGCGGGATCGTCGGCGCGGCGGCAGGCACGCTGACGTTCATGCTCGGGGCGCCGGCGGAGCTTGTCCCGAGGGTCGAGCCGATCCTGCGGCGCATGGGCAAGAACGTGCTCCACTGCGGCAAGCAAGGGACAGGCCTGTCAGCCAAGCTGGCCAACAACTACCTGCTGGCCATCAACAACATCGCCACGGCCGAGGCCATGAACCTGGGTATACGCTGGGGGCTGGACCCCAAGGTGCTGGCCGGCGTGATCAACGTCAGCACGGGCAGGTGCTGGCCCAGCGAGGTGAACAACCCCGTCCCGGGAGTCGTGGAGAGGGCGCCCGCGGGGAGGGACTATGCCGGCGGGTTCGGCATCTCGCTGATGCGCAAGGACCTCGGGCTCGCCATGGTCGCGGCGCAGGAGGCCGGTGCCAGGCTCGAGCTGGCCGGGGCGGCGCGGCAGCTGTACGAGGCCGCGGAGAAGGATGAGGCCTGCAAGGGGCGCGACTTTAGTGTAGTTTATAGATGGCTTGGTGGAAAGGAATAAAGGGATGAGACTAGCGTGTCTTTTCAAACACAGCACCGCTTCCCGAGACTGTTCGATGACTTGGCAGGACGGTCGGAATGGCCGAGCTGAAGCACACCGTCCAGCGAGTCAGACGGCGCCATGGTGTCGTGAGGACTGGCTTGCTGTTCCGGGGCGCTAGGCACGAATTCGGAGCCTGGCCGGGCCCTGGATAATGCACAAGAAGTGCACACAAAACCTCACGCAGGAATCGTCTCGAGGACGTGTAGTGGGCGTTGTGCCACTCAGATGGCGACGGAAGGTTCAAAGGATCCTCTTGAATGACGCTATTCCGTACGTAGGATGTGTTATGTATGTAGTTAAACATGTCTGTGTCCTCCGGCCATCAAGAGGGAGGTCTGAGCCTGAGCCCGGTCTTGGTTTTATGCAAACGGGTGCAGATGTCCACAACATTGCACAAGTCCCGGTACGGCCCCGGGAGCGTGCACGACGTGCACAACGCCAGGCCCGGAGCGCAGCTGCTCCGGTGCAAGCCAGCCCACCACGCTAGCGCCCGTGCTTGTCTGGGCACCACCGCCCGCACTGGTTACCCGATTCGGCCGTGTCTATCTCCGCAATCCCGCCACGCCTCCCTGTTCTGCTCGCTGCGCGCCTTGTGGTGATTTTCTCTTGTCTGGTCTTCTGTTGACCAGTGTGGATTTCATGAGCAATTTCTCTCCCGAGGTCCGGTCCGTAACCTGACGGTCGGGACAACTGCCCAGCCGAGCCTGGAACCTGGCCACCAAGCCGCTGGGTATTGGCACACGATGGTACGCTTCGCCCTTGGCTGAGGGCACCGTCAGCACAGCCAACAGTCCATGAGTTAGTAATGATCCTTCCGGCCCTGGCAAGCCCCCCACGGATCTATTGTCCCGAGTTGGTCGTTTCTCCCTCAAGTTCAACGGCTTGGCCTCTCTACTTATACCGGGGCAGGGTGTGACACCATTTCATTTTGTTTCCTTTCCTCGCTCTTGATCTCTTCTCGTCGCCGTCCTGGGTGTCCTTTCGATTCTCCCGGCTGTCTTTTCTCTTCTCGTGCGTGACGAAGGTCGTGTTCGCTCGGTCACGCTTTGGCTTCCCGGTCCTACACCACGGCTCTGCGGTGTTCATTCTCGTCGTCGCAACCCGGCCCAAAAAAAAAAAAACAATACGTTTCCGCACCGCCACAGGAAGGGAATACTTGGTCAAGATGGAATGCACAGAGGTCAGCGAGCTCTGTCCAGTGAAATATACGACACTCGGCTACTACCCGAATAAGCCTCTCAACATCTTCTGCGCCGTTGCTTTCGGCCTGGCCTTGATAATTCAACTGGTCTTTGGGATCTGGAAGAAGACTTATGCATTTACGGGCTTCATAGTCGCGGGGTGTGCCCTCGAAGTGGCTGGTGCGTACCTTTTCCACATACGCGAGGGTGTGGTTCCCACCATCAGGGCCCGTCCCCCGTCGGCAACAACGTCTCAGCCTTGTACCCCCGGAGGTGGCAGACGGGGAGTATATGCGACTATGGGCTGTCGGGACTTGTTCGCCGGGACCCATCTTCATCCTCGGCAGGGATAGTCAGCAGAGGACGGCACGCGGCTAACACCATATCGCATAGGCTACGCCGCCCGCGTCCCCCTCAACGCCAACCCCTGGAACTCGCAGGCCTTCCAGACGCAGATCTGCGCCATTGTCCTGGCCCCCACCCTGACCTGCATCTCGATATACCTGACGCTCAAGCACCTCATCCTCGCGCTGAACCCCTCCCTGTCCCGCATCACGCCAAAGCGGCTGCCCTTCATCTTCGTGCCCGCCGACGTGACCTGCCTCCTGGTCCAGGCCATCGGCGGCGCGCTGGCCGCGAGCGGCGGGCGCGAGAACCTCACGCTGGTCAACGACGGGAACAGGGCCATCATCGCGGGCATCGCGCTCCAGGTCGTGGTGCTGCTGGCCTTTGGCGCCATGAGCCTGGACTACTGGCTCAGGGCCAGAAAGTGGGTGCACAGCGCCGACGTCACCCCCTCGGCGCTTGCGCTCTGGAACGACAAGAAGTTCCGGACCTTTGGCTACGCCGTGCTGGGGGCCTACATCTGTGTGCAGATACGCTGTGTGTACCGGTGAGTCGCCACCACCCATGCCTGGTTCGAAGCCATGTTGGACGCAGGAATTCTGACCTCGGACAGTGTCGCTGAGATGGCGGGCGGCTGGGGAAATGAGATTATGCAAGACGAGCCGTCCTTTGTGGTGCTCGACTCCTTCATGATGTTGATCTGCGTCTACCTCCTCAGCTGTTTCCCCCCGGGCATCTTCTTTCCGCAGATGGCCAAGGGCTCGGAGTCGGCGCGGGCCAAAAACGGGTCTCCAGAGAGCGCTGGCGAGGAGAGCCAGGCAGAGCAAGGCGGAGTGGCTGGTGAACAAGAACCTAAGGAAGGGCATCTGTCGAAACCAGAATCGTGAGGTATATATATACGCTGCGCTGCGCCATGCTTTATGTCTAATAACCGTCTTAATGCCTTGAGATCACTCACACCAGATACTCCCCAAATGTCACACCCAGTCCTGCGCTTCTCACAGCTCCTGTACCTGATCCTGCAGTCTCTGCAAGAGAGGCTCGTTCTCGCCCTCGGTGCCTCCGTACGCGAGCTTCTTGTACCTCCCACCAGCCACTTTCGACACCCTCCAGCTGCCTTCCTCCTTGGCGTCGATAAAGAACTGCTGGTTGTCTCCAAAACTGCGCCCTCCGCTCTCCGGGAGGTAGACGTAGGTCCAGATGCCCGCGAAGGCGTTGGTGCCCGCAAAGATGAGGAAGATCCAGTACTTGAGGTTGTTAAACATTATCGGGCTGAGGAGCGTCACGGCGAAGTTGGCCAGGCCCCACACGATGACGCTTATGGCAGAGGCCTGGGCCCTCGCCGTCGTGGCGTAGATCTCGGTCGGGATGAGCCACACGGTCGCGAGCCAACCGATCCCAAAGGCCCCCGTGGCGATGAAGAGCGTGGCCGTGCCGAGGACCGCGGGGGCGCCCACGCCGCCCCCGGGCGACAGCTCCATGGCCAGCGCGCCGAAGAGCGTGAGGAGGGCGAAGCAGGCGGTCAGGGCGACGCTGCCGCCGAGGAGGAGCTTGCGGCGGCCGACGGCGTCGATGAGGATCCAGGCGAGCGTCATGAGTATAAAGTAGGAGATATCTGGTACATATTAATCAACTGGCATAGGCCCCCAAGTGACGGGTTCTAGAACATTCAAATGCTGAAAGACGAGGGAACTGTAGCAGGACAAAAATGGTACTCACAGTTGGCCTGTGTGACGTACTCTGCCATCTTGACGTCGAAGCCCAGGAGCTGAGACGAAGTCGTCAGTCAAACGTCCAGGCCCAGGCTCTAAAGGGATTATTACCCTACCTCGAATATCTGAGGGCCGTAGACTGAGACGGCGCCATATCCAGTCAAGGCCTGATTCACCTGACCCATCAGGACGATCACAGTGGGGTGGAACGTAGGCTTCCCAGGAGTCAGCATGTTGGCGTATGTCACCGCCTCATCATCCTTCTCCCTCTCGTGCGCCTCGAACAGCTCCTTGGCCTTCTCCTCCCCCTCCTCGTCGCCGTATATATCAACCAGCGCCTCCCTCGCATCATCCCCCCTGCCGTGAGAGATGAACCACCGGGGGCTCTCGGGCAGCCTGTCGATGACCAGGAACAGGAGCGCGGGGTACACCTGCATCACCACGATCGGGGTCCTCCACGCCCACTGGCTCGACTTCCCCAGCGTGTGGGTCACGGCGATGTTTATGGCAAAGGCCATGTTGAGCCCGAGGATGTTCATCTGGAACTCCTGCGCGAGCGCCTTGCCCCTCGCGCCGTCGCTGCTCAGCTCGGAGCTGAACACGGGGATGACGGCGTCGATGCCGCCCACGCCCAGGCCCATGACCACGCGCCCGACCCAGAACATGTGGACGGCGCTCAGGGTCCACCCCCCGAGCCCGGTGGCGAACATGATGAGGTTGCCGAGGCTCGCGGCCGCCAGGCAGGCGAAGATCGCCTTCTTGCGGCCGTGGTTGTCCGACAGCCAGGAGAAGAGCACCGCGCCGAGGGAGCAGCCAAGGTAGTAGACGGCGACGAGGATGCCCACCATTGGGTCCTCGGGGCCGATCCCCATCGTCCTCAGGTAGTCCTCGTTCGTGTTGATCAGGGACATCATGCCCTGGTCGTAGCCATAGAGGGCGATGGCTGTCGAGCTGAAGAGGACGACCTCTTGGGTCTTGGAGAGGCTGAACGACACCATCCTGGCGGTGGTGATTCTGGCGACCGGATGCAGATGCTGTGCTTTTCCCTTCAAGTGGTGGGCAGGAATCGAGCCCTAGGTGTTCTAGAAATCCAACCAGAGGAATTAGAGCAAGGAAAAGAAGGGGGTCCTCTTCTAGCCCGCACCATATAGCAGAGGATCCAAGCCTGGAGGAGGGTCTGCAGGCTGGGGCGCACTTGGGGGAGATGAGCGCATGGCGGTGAGTACAGCAAGTGCGGCTGGACTCTTTATTAGATTGTGCAGGCTAGTACTGTCACCTAGCAGCCGTAAGCTAAGCAACAGGATCGGGCGCTTAGCCGCAGACATGACGATGGTGGGCAGCAGTGTTGAACATGTTAGGTCGTGCTTGAATAGTGCCCTGCACATTCGTGGGATACGTCATTGGCGGCGACCACTCAGCCGGGGCATAAGCCGAGCGGGCATGTCGGCTGGTTAGACCGAGACACGGCCATCCACACTGCTGATCGACGACAGCCGGCCAGCTTGAGGAGACCAGAGATATTCCGAAATTCTCTCTGTGCGTGTGTCGGATTCAGGTGTGCCGCGTTGCTCACCAAGCTGCCCCCTGGAGCAAAACAGACCACGCTTTTATGTACAGTGCACTGTCACTTTGAGGTTGCCATGACTAGACAGAGAGCGTTGCTTGACATGTCGTGATTCATTATCAGTCAGCACCAGAAAACCCACGAATACAGCCAACGAAATGAGAGAGGACAGAACAGGGCAGGGCACTAGGCCGCCGTGATCGAGGCCGGGCATCATTCCACCCCAAGCACCTTCTTCAACTCCTCCGTCTCGGTATGATCGGTGGGATTCCGCATGCGGTGGCACCACTTCAACTCCCCGCCCTGAAACAGCCACTCGCCGCCGTTCTGGGCGGATGGCCCGCCGCTCAGCACCTTCCCGGAGCCCAGCGCCTTCCAGGCCGAGGAGAAGACGTTTTCCAACGTGCTCATCTTGAGGTAGCTGGGGGTTGTGCTCCCCGGCCGGAGGGTCGACACCATGCCCAGTATCTTGTAGGTCCGCACGCTCGGGTCGGTGTAGATGGGGAACTGGCATCCGGTGTCCTTGGCGTATTCCGGGATGCAGACGGGCTCCCCGCAACCGATGATGGTGAGGGTTACGTTGGCCTTGGACAGCTTCTCGGGCGGCAGGTCTTGCATGAGCGCCTGCACGTACTGCCTGCAGCTCTGTTGGGCATTAAGTAGTCAGTGCCGGTGTCTATCCTTGATGGGCTCAGGTCGTTTGTGCAAGCCTTACGCCGCAGTAGAAGTGGCGGACAAACACGATGAGCTGTCGCTCATCTCCAGGCTTTCCGGTATACAAGGATTTGAAGGGAATTTCCTTGCCGTCGCTGTCCTTGATGGGGACCTCGCCGGCCTCGCTCACCGCCTTTGGATCAGGTAGCTCCCGGTGGGCAACTTTGTTTCCGGTTGTAGCGCCCATGATGCGTCTTTGGTGTTTTGAAGTGTGATTGATTTTCCAGTGCGCTGCGCTCTTTGATGCCGGACGGAAGAGGAGCGAGCTGTAAATGATAACGAGGCTTGGAGGGGAACGGTCAATCAGCGGAAGGATTATGTCATTCGAGCTAGAACCAATACAATGTTCTTTCCGCAGCTGGAGCCCCAAGACTCATATCAGGTAACTACTTGTGAGAGCAAAAAAAAATTACCTAGCTATAGTATCATACACTAATCCCCCGGCGTGAAAGAGATAGAGTCCCCAGGCCTCCATGTAACTGCAGTAATTTTAGGAGACTGCACGCGTGTAATGTGCGTAATTTTTACTGGGACCATTTGACATGTCTCACAGGTCCTTGGCTTTGGAATAATGTTTGTTCCTGTTGAAGCGAATAGTCTGGCGAAACGCGAAGGACATTGCAAGATGCAGGTAGTCACTCAGCAGGTCTTTTTTTTTTTTTAGTAGTTTGATGGTATTTGAATTTTTTCTGAATACCTATATTTCCGCTCATTCTCCTGAACTTTTAACTCTGGCAAGAGCTTGTTGCCTCTATTTAGCCGCTTTATGCTGTACGGTCTTGCAAGCTTTCTTCCTGATCAAGCACCTTTTCTATTCTCATACGTTCTGTTCGCCCAGGAAGTCGAAAATGATACCGAATGCCCTCGGCGCAACCTCGTGCAAGAAAATGTTATGTCTAAGTCATCATAGTTAACCAACAAGTCCCGCATTCTCATGAAAATGAAAATTCTACATCACCACTCGCAGCATACCGGCATGAACGATTACTGCTAGGCATAGGAGGGGTTTGGTGGCTTAGGAAAAGCTTTACTCACCCAGAATGCAGATCATCCACAGTTCTCAATGCGGCAGCAGCCGTGAAGTTGTTCTTCAGCCCATCTAGAAGGCCCAAGCAATCTCCGCCGCATGCAGAGGTGTCGTATTTTCCCTGAAGCACCAGTGTAGGCGCCGTTACGTTTTCATAACCTATTGTCGTAGCTAGGAGTGTTGGCAGCTCAGCTACGGCAAATGGTTCGCTCGCAACATCGTACGACCACTCCGCCACGCGATGCTCGAAGTACGGGCTCGCGAAGTAAGCAAACGTCTCAGCATACAGATCTGAGGACGTCAGAAATGCTGGATCCAGGTGCCCCCAGCGATCAGGGTTCTGGGTGCTAGCGACACGAAACCCGACGCCCGCGCCAAAAGGCCCAAAATGATTGAGCGTGCCGCTGAAACCCGTCAGCACGAGTCCGTCTATCGAGGATCCCAGGAGCGCGGCCGCCTGCGTCGAGATGTAAGCTCCGTAACTGTGACCGGCGAGAACGACCTTGTCTGCTCCGGCGGTCTGCCGTGCATAGGAGACGAGGGAATTGAGTACGGAGACCTCGACCTGGAACTGAGCGTCATCATAAGGATCAACCCTGTTGCATGCGTTAACCACTTTCTCAAGGATGACCATCGGCGCATTGATCGAGACGGGGAAACGCACTTGGAAGACGAGCCGACCCCAATGCGGTCGTAGTTCAGCACACTATAACCTGCGGCCAAAGCAGCATCCACGAAGTTATATTGCGATGAGTTGGAGAGGTTTGGCCGGAAGTACCTATATCATCGTCAATACGAAGGAAATGTCTACTGCAAGAGCCTGTAGACGTACAACTTGGATTCGATTATGCCGTGAGTAGCCACCAGGATTGTACCGCCAGTGCCACACAATTCAGCTCCAATGGTGTAGTTACTCATGACCGGGAACTTCGTCTCGCCCGCAATTGGCAGGGGGTCACCTGGCTGACCGAAGTCCCTAGCTGTCAGATTGAAAGTAAGAGAAGCCACATCCCAATCGTCTTTAACAGTCATGTTCAAGATAGATCGCTTCTCGGAGACAGCCACTGGGATCTGGATCTGCGTGCATGGACTGTTTATTTCCTTCAGCTCGGAGGTTGGGAAGGCAACGATGGGGGCCGCTAAGGCAAGAGCAATCGCGAGTATTTGCATCCTCACAGCCATGGTCGAGTCGAATACGTACTAAATCGCGACAGATTTACCAATACAATGTTGGGAGTGCGGAATTAATCATTATATAACTCTCCGCTAGCTAGCCTGCTTCGCAGGTCCTGTGTGTGTGTGTGTTCTAGGGTGGGTCATGGTCATGGACTTACTCAGCAGCTTGCTTAGCAAACATTGGAAAATGGATAACCCGCTTACCGAGCAGTTCTATTATATAGAATATTCTTCCCAAGACTTATAGGAACAATGCAAGTTCCTGGAATGCCTGTGGTCTGACCAGTTGGTCCGCCAGAATGTTCAAATGGCTTGTAGAGCGAGGCCATTTCAATCGAGTGATCGCAAGTCCTACACCTCATGTCGCTGACCCCAAGCCTTTATCTATTCAAAGTGAAGAGAACATCATTTGGGGCCTCAAATGTTCAAGGCTCGAGCTGAGAAAATGGATATCCACCCGCCATGGCTCTTGCCTTGACGACCGCGACAGTATTCAGAATGTCTTCACTCCCCTTTCCGTAGTTCGGCTCCGGACCGAGAGGCGGGAAAGACAGAGATAGCATAAAATAGCCCTACGGAGCGGATTGGTTGTGTGAGATTGAAGTAAGAAGAGACTGTGCGTCCCTGGTCCCTGGGTCTGAACTGCTCCCGCCATCAAGCTCGTATCCGAAAGCAGGGCACACTTGGTGAAATGAGAAATGAGGTAGCCAGTTGACGTCCGCCCACCCAGCTTTTCAGGACTGCCCACCTAGTTTTTCCCTCCTCGCCCACCTTGTATAAATTTCCTATAGAAATTACTAGGATTTCTAAGTAATCCCCAGAAAGGAAAAGCTACCCCGTATTCTACCTCAACCCTTTCAACCCCTAACCTTCTGGGCCCTCCCCTAACCCTCTGGGCCCTTAGCGCACACTTGGAGGAGGGCGGGTATAAGAAGTTATAGTAGGCTGCACACTTAATTCCTTGTACTTGGTGGGCGGACGTTGACTGTTCGTTGCCGAGGTACTAAACTACAGGTTAAGACGAAGGGTTACTGTATCTGGATGTATTGCGACTGTCTGCGGCCGGACTGGCCAGATGGATTATGTCCCGACGGGATTTTAACCCGCGACATACTGTGCGCTTGTCTCGCTGTCGATGTGATGGGGGTTTTCTCCATCTGGAGCGGAAGCTCCCTCCCGATTTTTGCTTTGTCTAGCCTTCTTGACTCTTTCCGACCCCGACCTAGTTCTGCGATTAATCATATGACCATTATGCAACCCTGTCGGCCATGTAGTACTATACTCTGGTCCTCCCGAGCAAGCGCTCAAATCATACAATTGCCCGTTTCCCCTCTCCTCGTTGGTACATCAACTAATAAACGCAACCGACCCACGACCTGAAGGGTGAATCGGCTTAAAAGGAGGCGACGGATAACTCTATTACCTCGAATACCCCAACCGGTGCCTTGTTGATTTGTGACATGCGAGCTGAGTCCCCGGCACTGGACTGACAACCAAGATGCAAGGCATACTCTTTCTTGTTGCAACGGCGATTGCCCATTTTGTGGGAGGTAACTTGAGGTCTTTTTCTTATTCTCTTGTCAACCAACTCCTTTCTGCCCTGGGACTGACCGACCTGTTTTAGCCGCCGCCGCCGCGTACTCGGCGCCAACAACTGGCAACTTCACCTGGACAGCCAACTCCAAGTCCTTCAGTCTCAATGGCCAGCCCTACAACATCATCGGCGGCCAGATAGACCCACAGCGCGTGCCCAAGGAGTACTGGGCGCAGCGCATCCAGATGGCCAAGGCCATGGGCCTCAACACCATCTTCAGCTACCTGTACTGGCAGGATATTGAAAAGTACCAGGGCCATTTCGACTTTACCGACAGAAATGATCTTGCCAGCTGGTACAAGGCGATTGCCGATGCTGGCATGAAGGCGGTTCTAAGGCCGGGCGGGTATATCACGGCCGAGAGGGACTGGGGTGGCCTGCCTGGCTGGCTGACCCAGATTCCCGGAATGCAGACCCGAGCCAACAATGCGCCTTTCCTGAATGCTACCGCCAACTACTTCAACCATGTTGGGGCTGTGGTCCAGCCCTACCTGGCCAGCAACGGCGGGCCCATCCTCATGGCCCAGATCGAAAATGAGTATGGCTATGTGGGGAGCGACATGAACTACAAGGCCGCGCTCTCCGAGGCCATGGCCAAGGCCTTCCCCGGCATACGCCAGTATACCAACGACTGTGCCGGGTCCTGTCTCAGCAAGGGGGCCGTCCCCGGCGCGCTCGCCGTGGTGGACGGCTCGGGTCCGAAGAACGGCATCCCCCAGATCCGGCAGCAGATTACGGACCCGAGCGAGATGGGCCCGCTGATGGATGGAGAGGTCTGGATCACCTGGTACGATGCCTGGGGCCCCAGAAACGGCCACGCCGGGCCTACCGACGCCAGCGGCGACATCGACTGGGTCCTCGCGCAGGGCGACCACTTCAGCATCTACATGTTCCACGGCGGGACGAGCTGGGCGTTCGGCAACGGCGCCGAGGGCAGCACGGGCGGCGGCCTGGTGCCATACGTGACCAGCTACGACTACGGCGCGCTCCTGGACGAGACGGGCCGCGCGGCCTCGACGTACAGCAACATGCGCAGCGCCATCGCGAAGCACGTCAGCAACATCCCCGCCGTGCCCTCCAACCCGCCGCTGCAGAGCGTTAGCTCGTTTGCGCTGACGCCCGTGGCGCGCATGTTTGATGACCTACCTGCGCCCATCACGTCGGCATCTCCCAAGACCATGGAGGCCTGCGGCACGGTCTTCGGGTACATCCTGTACCAGCACAAGGCCGCCGCCAGCGCGTCGGGCGCCCTCACGCTGAGCTCGGGCGGCCCGCGCGACCGCATGATTGTGCTGGTCAACGGGGTGCGCCAGGGCACCCTCGACGCCATCTACAAGAACCGCCCGCCTGTCAACGTGTCGCTCAAGGCTGGTGACACGCTCCAGCTCCTGGTCGAGAACCTCGGGCGCATCAAGAGCGGCTCGATGGACCAGGTCAAGGGCATCGTGGGCTCCGTCTCGGTCGGCGGCCAGACCCTGACCGGCTGGGATCACTACACCTTCCCCTTCGACTCGGCCCCGGCCTTGTCGCCCGGCAGCCCCATCAGCGTCACCGACACCAGCGCCCCGACCTGGTATCGAGGCACCTTCAGGAACACCCAGACGCCCGGCATGGCGGCCGACACCCTCCTCGAGCTGCCCGGCCTCACCAAGGGCCTGGTCTTTGTCAATGGCCATAACCTCGGCCGCTACTGGGCCATCGGACCGCAGCAGCAGCTGTTCCTGCCCGGCGCGTGGCTGCACGACAGCTCGCAGGACAACGAGGTGCTGGTGCTGGAGCTGAGCCCTCGCGCCGGGAGCAGGACGGCCCTGGGAAACAGCAAGAGGCGGTGGGGGAACAATGCCGACCCGGACTGCAACAGCTGTAGCTGAGCGGCGGCCGGGTCGCTGCGGGCTGGATAGGGTCGAGTGCATGGGTACCAGGGGTGTCAGCCTGCCTTGTAGTATACTGCCACTGGTGGCGACCGTCCTGTACAGATTCCTAGCATCAAGCAGTGTATACTATTTAGGGGTTCATGCCTACCTGGGTTGACTCGTGAGATGCCGATCCTCTGATGCTTGCGGCCGCGGATATACACCTCGTCCAGTCGGGCGACCAATGGATGAGACCATTAGCGACTGGGAATGGGCCCAGGGGGAAATTAGGGAAACCAGACGGCCATGTGTCGTCCAAACAAGCTTTCTCGGAGCCCACACCCCGGCGGGGGTCGCATACGCTGCCACTTTAACAGTGTATGCTGCTGCTGACTAGTGCAGCATTCGGTAATGCGGCCCCCCTTCTGGGGAACCAGATGTATTGTTGCACCAATCACGACTTGTTTATGTAACACACTGCAACGGAGGGGACCACCTGATGGACCGGGTAAATTGCACTGCTCCCCTTGCTCCCTTTGGCAGCGTGCTTGCATCTCCACCCCCCCTCGTGTAGACCTTGGAATCTCACCACCCCGCTGTGTAACAAGTTGAATCCTCAACGAGATCCTCTGGCTCTATGATTGACATCGTTCGTCTCAGCGGAACGACGGCAACTGCTGCGGAGGCGAAGCTAGCCCCCCCCCCTCAGTTGCCCCACAACACCATGGCTATGGACACTGTGATAGGCGGCTCTCGACGCCTGCACACGACGGGGCGGGCTGGTTTCTGGCCGGAAAATCTATGCGTTGGCTGTTACTCCCGGTGTCTAATTGCTCCGTTGCTCGCCCTTTCGGGAAACGCCACTGGGCTTGCGAGAACAACATGGGGCTCTGGCGGGAAGTTTCCGTCCGGACCCGTAGGTATCTTCCAAGGTGACTTGGGCTGGGAGGCGGCGTCGCCGGGGCCCACCCGGGGGCCTTTATGTATATGACGGGCGCCCATGGTCTCGTGGGTTTGGGCCCGTCCCATTTGCATCGCCAAGGATTTCCAAGAGATCGCCAAGGATTCCCAAGATCGCTCTTCTGCTCCTCCGCCTGCCAAGAGATATCCCAGCCATGAGAGCTTCACTCAGCGTTGCGCTGCTCGCTGCGGCAGTGGCCGAGGCGGGGTGCCCACTGCCCAAGAATGGCTACAAGTGGAAGGACTCGGGCTCGCTCGCGACGCCAGCGCATGGCTGGACCGGCATCAAGGACTTCAGCGTCGTGCCTCTCGATGGCGCCAACGCGGGCAAGCACCTCGTCCTCGGCTCCTACACCAACAGCGCCGGCAAATACTCGTCTTTCCAGTTCGACGCCGTCTCGGACTGGTCGCAGCTCAGGTCGGCAGCCCAGAACCAGATGGACACGGCAACCGTCGCGCCCAACACCTTCTACTTCACGCCCAAGAAGATCTGGATCACGGCCCAGGAATGGGGTCCCGCCCAGTTCAGCTACACCACCTCGAGCGACCCCACGAATCCAAACGGCTGGTCGGGCCTCAAGACCCTCTACAACAGTGGCAATCCCGTCGGCGGTGGCAGCCCCGTAAGCAGCCCCTGGAGTGATTTGCAAACCGCCTCGGGATAAGGAACCCCCTGCTTCTTTGAAAGCTGACCCCCAGTGCTGCAGATCGATCCCGCGCTCATCAGTGACGGCACCACCATGTATCTGTTCTTCGCCGGCGACAACGGCCATGTCTACCGCTCCAGCATGCCCGTCGGCCAGTTCCCCGGCCAGTTCCCGGAGGCGACATCGATCCTGCAGGATTCGACCGACAACCTGTTCGAGGCGGTCCAGATCTACAAGGTGGCGGGCGTCCAGCAGTACCTGCTCATCGTGGAGTGCATGGGGCCTCAGGGCCGCTTCTTCAGGTCCTTCACGGCGACGTCGCTCGGAGGCACCTTCACCGCCCAGTCGGGGCTCTCAAACAACCCCTTCGCCGGCGCCGCCAACAGCGGCTCCACCTGGAGCCAGTCCATCAGCTCGGGCGACATGATCCGCATGACTAACGACGAGACCATGCAGATTGACGGCTGCAACCTGCAGCTGTTCTACCAGGGTCTCCCCGCAGGCGGCAGCAGCAAGCCCTACAACGAGCAGCCCTGGCAGCCTGGCCTGTTGACCTTGACCAACCCGGAGCCTAACCAAGAAGGTGAGATGACTTCAGTCCCTCCAGTACCACGGGCATACCTCCACCATCCGCAGCAAGCTGACCCTGCATAGGTACTTTGGAAAATGTAACCGCAAAGACCTTCGTCGCTTAGGAGCCATCATTTATTGCCGTTGGGGCGCGGTCCGGCGCCAGATGCAGGGCGTGTTGATTTCTATCCGTTGAAGACGAGTGTGGCTCCTCATCTGCCATGGACATTCCAGTCTCCACTTGCACCGGCGCTTCTGCCAACAGATGCTCTACAGACAAGAGGGCCATTCCGGAAGCAACGTCAGGAAATTATTTTAAGCTTCATTTTATTTTTCGTACTGTAACAATCAAGTACCTGTGGACTGTATTCCATGCTGTGCTTGTGACTGTCGCGACACCCTGCCGGATTAAGTCGACGAATGGTCCTAGGCATGTTCCTCGGCCGGTACTCTTTCAGAGCAAAACCAAGATTAGGCGACCATATTGCATTGTGAATTATGTGCCCATATTGGCACAGGATTCAGGGTGAAGCGGGCCGGTCGATGGAGAAGGATAGGTAGTTTGCCCGAGTACTGTCGGAACCTCCCAAACTCCTCCATCTTCAGATTCTTGACCTGTCTCTGTACAGGTCTGCCGAACCCCGTGGTGGAGGGAGGCGGGCCCATCCCCAGCGACCAAGCCGCGCCACTGGATATCCATGTTGGTCCGAAGATAAACAAAAGGCCCGGGATTTTCCAGACCGCGAATTCGTGAAGAATAGCACAGATAGTCACTTACGGCGCTGCTCTCGGACCCCCCGGCCCAGATCCCCAAGCAGGCGAAAAAAGCCACGACCAGGCCGGCCCAAACGGAGACAAAGCCCAACGAGAAGGTTGCCTCTGGCGATGGAGGCATTTTGGGAGGCAGGAGCGAGTCGTTTTAAATGAGCATCTACTAATTCATGAGTGGATAATGCAATTAATAAAAGAGCAGCATGTGGCGGCAGGATGACATAACGAGAGAAGAAGAAGAGCAAAGAAAGACGCATGTCTCGTCAGTTCCAGAAAACGAAATGTGTTTACCCCATGACCTACAGGCAGCTCATAGCAGGTACGGCCTACACGCGGGTCTATTCATCATTGCCACATCGCGAGAGGAAGGCATATCTTACGATCACGACTGGTTACCAGCTCCGGTACCACATCAGCAACGGACTGCCACAAATTTCTTCTCATTACTACCTCATACCCGCCCCGGAAAAAGAATCGACGACATGCTGTTTCTCCAGGACCTGGAGGTTGAGGAGGTAGATCACCCGAGAGCTGTGCTCCATAGATTCGAGGTCGGCCCAACCGGCTCCTTGAGAGAAGCCTCAAGACTTGGTTTATAGCGCCAGGGTGCCGGCTGTTCGCGATCCAGAGGATAAATGGTCCGAGCCATGCCATCAGCATTTGGCATCTCGACACGGCCGCCCTGTTCAAAAAATATGAGCGTGACTACCAGAGAGTTTCGTAGCTAGCAAGGACCTACAGCAATCAGGTCAATGATTTTCTGGAGGCCATAGGGAGATGCGTGGCTGGGGACGACAAGACGCTCTAGATGGATAGGCATCCATCTGGAGCATCACATGACCAGAAATGGGCATCCCGAGGGGGAAACCCGCGTTTTGCGAGCGTCCTGGTGTTAATGAGACTTCGGTGCTTGTCAGGATAACCAGTATTATTCCACTCCATAGATGCTCCTCCTCGACATCCACGCCACTTCTTCCGATGTTTTATAGACTTCTGCAGCCACGGCACCACATCGACCACCATTGACTGTCCTTCGTGCTTAGAGGAAATCTGCGATGTACACAGCGCTGGACTTTTGTTGGGGGGGGGGCGGTCAATTTATCCCC
Organism: Stenocarpella maydis; assembly: GCA_002270565.1. Lineage (NCBI taxonomy): Eukaryota > Fungi > Ascomycota > Sordariomycetes > Diaporthales > Diaporthaceae > Stenocarpella > Stenocarpella maydis. The sequence goes on from NQMI01000007.1 coordinate 421,353, forward strand.
AGGGGCTTCCTCCTGAGTTTGGTAATCCTTCAGAGTCAAGCCCAGTAGTAGCACTCGTTCTCTAATGGTCATACCTAGGTATCTAAATAAAAGACTTACATCCCATTAATTCATGCTAGTGCTCTCATTATGTACCCAGAAGGGCTTCAAACCTAACTTGGAGCCTTATCAGAGTTGGAGTCCGAGAGGGGTACTTAAGTAGCAGGTGACACCAACAAGGAGGCGATGGACTGCATTAGGTTCTGTTACAGGTTTAACATCAACGTGCTACACAATAATGTGTCACGGAATGATTCAGCATAATAAATTTCGAAATATACCTAGGTACTTGGTTTAAACATTCTCCAACGAGTGGTGCTGCATGCCATTCTCGCCCCCCACCCCCAAGCCCAACCCCCAAGCCTTGTCTCCACGCCTACATTTCGGCCCTCTCCCACAACTTCCACATATTTCCCATTCTCTCTAATTCCGTATACTTACCATAATTTCTTAATATTTCTATATCAATTTCTTCCCCATATTTATTCACGCAGCTCTCTAGAGTACAATAAAGGGTATATCTTGACTACCTAGGTAGCTCAGGACATACTCGGGCGTGGGAACGAACATCCGGACCGCTCGAGCCTTGAAAGCTGAGCACTAAAGAGCAAAGCTGGGATTGTTTGTTCCAGACAACTGCTGTGCGACATAGGAAGCATAGCCAACTGTGTACCACCACATGGTCAGCAAACCTCCCTCATTGGGGGGACCACCCCTGCGGCCATCCGGAGATGAAAGATTAGCCTGCAGATACGATCATCTGCGATCTTCACCTTATTCATCCAATGCTACCCACTCAACTGCTTGTGCAGCAAGGCGAACTACTCTAGATCAGAACTTGGGGGCTACTTGATGAGCATTTTTGGGCTTTGCTATCCCTACAAGCCGGTGTGTCCTGGCCTTTTCCGATCAGGCTCTGTACTGATGAATAATCCTGCATTACAGACGCCGGTTTATATAAGTTATACACGGCCCCGCAGTATTTTAAGAGATCGAAACTTGAATTCTTCTCTTCTTCGGGAGGCAATGGCAATGTACGGCAACCTTTGATCCGTACGTCCGCATACAATATCTGCACCAAAAGTTTTGATTACCCGATCATACCTATTATCTGCCTCATCTCTTCACAGCCCCAATCAAGGGTGATACTCAAAACAAGGCCTTGCCGATAATCCATTCAAACTCGGCCTTCCTAGACATACAACCCGGGGGCTCTTGCTCCAGACCCCACCAGAAGGCCCAATTCTATGACTGGGCTCGAACATGGCTGGAAATCCGCCGCCAACTCGACTCATCGTTTGCGTGGATGGCACATGGTGTAATCCTGATGGTTCTTGGCCTGCCCACTCTAGCAAGAGCATACACACTATCACAAATGTGTACAGGATTTATGCAAGCATCCAACAGGGTGATAATTGTTTCAACAACGGCAAGAGATAAGTCCAATGCCAGTAACCGAAGACCTTAGCACTCATATCGTATCATCTTCTCTAACCTGAAATAACCTTCAGGTATCGCCAAGATGTGAAATACTTTACTGGCATCGCCGCAAATGAAGATATCCTCTTCTTCGATCGCATTCGCGAGGGAGCATTCGGCGCTGAATGTCTCAAGCAAATAAAGGAGGTGTACCGTGAATGTTGCCTCCTCAACGGGAACGAGGATTAAGTATGGTTCTATGGCTTCAGCCGAGGTGCCTATGTTGTACGAGCGGTTGCTGGCCTGCTCCATTACATCCAGGCTCTAGCCTCAGCAAAAGTTCCGGGCAAGACTTTCGAACAAGACTTCAAGGAAGCTTTGAAAATCTATCACATGATGCAAAGGTTTGACCAGCTTGGAACATGACAGGTATGCCATTGATACTTGGACAGATATTTCTAACAATGGCGTTGCGCTAAACCTTACTTCATACTCATAGAAACATTCCATGCTTGCTGCAAAGGACCAAACCGGCCCCAGCGATCAAATTTGTCGGACTTCTCGATACTGTCAAGGCTGTCAACGATGACTACCTCTACGACATCACATTCAATAACTCGATTCAACACCTGCGACATGCCTTGGCTCTAAACGAGGACCGGGCATGGTTTGAACCGGAGTGCTTGTACCCCAGTCTAACCCAAGAGCGACCACTGCAGAAAAGATCAATCCTGCAGAGCTGGTTCGTCGGTGCTAATAGCGGCATGGGAGGGTCGACAGTGAAAGATGGATTGTCACTCTATCCCCTTCAGTGGATATTGACCGAAAGCCAGGACGCTGGACTCTGCCTCAAGTTTGTCGGATCTATCGGCGGCCGGGCAAACATCGAAAACCCCCTTCGCCTTACAGGCCTTGAGAGTGCGGCTCAAGATATGTGGTCGTGTAGAACGTCCAACGGGGTCACTCTTAAGATGGTGGACATACGACATATCCACAGTGATCACAGGCATTACGAGATCTGTATTAACAAGGCGAAGACTCGTATCTGGAAGAGAAAAAAAAACACTCCCCATTTGACGGCAATGGTGATCTGAACGGCTTTTCCCCCTTCGGTAAGCCATCTTTAAATATATGCTTGCTTCGAATCACCAATGCGATGTTGAGATTGTGACTGCTGCAGATTTGAATCAATACTGACCAAGTGACCAAATCGGAAGCTCCTCACGGTACCATAGTCCATCCATCTGTCTATCTCTTACTAGATAACTACATTGGTATCAGTCTAGACATGAAAGCGTTCCCGTTTCATCCCCATCTTGGAAAATGGAGGCTGCGAACCTTGGGCCAGCCAGACAATTCCGCTCTGGGAAGTATGGGCTTCTGGAACGACGGTGTCACGGGAGAGCCTGAAGGGCCGGGAGCGATTCGCATTCTTGTATGTGGCAACGCGAGCGTGGGAAAGTCCTCGTTAATCAACAAAATCTTCGGGGTCAGTGATGATGAGACCCAAGCCCCAATGCAGGTCTCGCACCGCAAGAGTGGGAAGCACGACGTCACACAAGAGATTAAATGGCAGGACCGGGACGATTATGTTATCCACGATTCTGGTGGATTCGAAGCGGCTGGGGAGGAGGAATTCAAGGTGATTGAGGAGTTCCTCAAGCAGAAGTCTGTGGAAACGGAGCTTGAAAAGCGCCTACATGCCATCTGGTAAGCCTACTTGGAAATCCGAAATGTCTGAAGCAACGCGTGGGACTCGTAACGATGCGATCACCAGAAGTCTCCCGCTGACATCCCAATGGTAGGTATTGTTTAGAGACCAATGACTCCCGCCCTACGCAAAAGTCAACTTCGAAACTGTTCGCCGTCGTCTCTCAGTATGCGAGAGACATTCCCGTCATCGTCATTGCTACAAAGAAGGACGAGTTCGAGGGCATCAAGGAAAAGGAAGCCCGCATGAGAATGAAAAGGGAAGGCAAGCCCATCAACATGGACGCCGTAGAAGAAGAGGCTCAGATTCAGCTGTGTCGTCGGGTTGAGCAGATAGAGAAGGAGATTCTCTCCTTAAAAGGGGGTCGCTTCGATGCTTTCGTTGCTATTTCAACAGGTGGGCCTATATTGTTTGTCTGGCTCGTGATAGCTTCATTGGCCATATTGAGCAGGAGATGACCGGTCCATTGAGCACCTCAGCAAGAAGACAGAGGAGACAATTTCTCACGATAGGATCAGACTCCTGTATGTCCGGGCCCAAGTGGCACGTATAGACTCCAAGATCGACCTGGCCAAGGCTGAGACAATGCGGATCTACAAGAGTGTCCTGGCTAGTTCAACTTCTCTGGCCTTCGTCCCCATGGCAACAACAGCCAACCGCATGTCAGCAGCCATCGATCTCTGCCGCGCACTCATCACCTGCTTCGGCATGCCCAAAGTCAGCGCCGAGACCGCATTCTCGATATACAGGCAGACTATGCCCGACGATATAGGCAACAGTTTTATCGTGGCCTTCGCAGAAGCTGTCGCCGCCGTGAACATCTTCATCACAATTATCACGGGTGGAATGGCACCAGCCTTCCTCGCTTCGCAAATTATCAACGTGCCGCTCGTTGTGCCTGCTAACGCGCGGCTGCTCCTCATGCTCGCGTCAGATCTCATTCTGATTTTCGCCCGTTCATTCCGCGACGCGTCGGCCAAGTGCGTGACGCAGCCTCTTGTGGGAGACGTGCAGCGTGCTACCAGCGTATACCGAGGGCACTGCAGAGAGGTCCATAAGCGAGTCTCTGAGCTGATCCGCAAGCGAGACGTTATCAGGGCCTTTAACGTTGGCGCCGTCGAGAAAGGGTTTGCTGAAATAATCGACGGGTTCAAACTTCACATCAGACAAGGGAGAAGAACTTATCTCCACCGACATAGCTGATATCAAAGATGCCTTCAACTATATACAGGAAGTGAAGGAGTCGAAGACTGTCACAAAAGAGGCTGGTCTCCCGCCCGATTACGCTGAATCAGTATACGGAGGGATGCAGGAGGAATAATTTGCTATCGTTAGGACGGTCAGTTTGCCATTTCTGGTTTTTTTTTTTGGGGGGGGGGGGCGCCATCTGGTAGGAGGAGGAGGGGGGTAAGATTTGTGTAACTAAAAGCCGAGGGCGTCGTCTATTGTGGGCACCCCGTACACAACGTTGGCTGTCCTTCATGGTTGTCTGAGTTGGGAGAAGATTATGACTGCAACATGAAATACTTCAAGAGTAGCAGTAATGAGAAAGGGAACAAGAAGGCGAGAAAAGATACGTATGGCAACAGGTAGGTTGAATCCTCTCGAACGACAATCTCAAGAGGCCAGGAGGAGCATCGGTGAGCAAGTTAACTTGGCCCCAAAAAGAAACACCAAACGTGGATACATCACTGTGCCGATTCCGGGCGAAATTGTCACAGGCAAAGGAAAACTGAAGCAGTTCATCATACACCTTCATCATAGGGTATGATTTCCATGACACACTTTCAGGGTCCCCGAACCAGTCGAGCGTCCTCGTCGGAGCTCTCTTCCTCGCTCTCGCCCTCCTCAGATTCCTCCTCTTCTTCGCCATCTTCCTCGCCGTCCTCCACCTCCTCTCCGGACGACTCCTCTCCCCCCCCCTCACTCTCGCTGGACTCTCCTTGGCCGTCGTCTTCGGCAAGCCAGTCCGCAAGCGACTTGCTACCGAGACCGGGCCCTTCGATCCCGTTGGTAGAACTGCTAACCCCGGACCTGGCAGTCGCGCTGTTGAGGCTTTCCGCTGCGGGTACAACCCGCTTCTGGCCATATGCGAAGCTGCTGCTGGCCGACTCTCCCTCGGATCTGAGCTTTGGATCTGGCTCCTTGCCGTCCTCCACCCAGTTTGGCAGGGCCTCGTATCCTTTGAGGCCATGAAGACCTCCTCCACCAGCAAGAACCAAAGCCGCCGAGCCAAGAGTGAAGTCCTTCCTAGTTTCAGACGGACTGGGGGCCTGGGGTGCGGGTTTTGGTGCGAGCAGCATCAGAGTTGCTAGTTGAGGGACGCCCAACAGCGCCTTGAACAACCTCGCCCTATCGCGGAGGTCGTACGAGGTGTCGTAGCGCACCAGCAGTAGAACGTAGTTCCACAATCGGGCCACGGGGTGGTCTTCCATCTCGTCTAGGGACGTCGGCTTGGGTGCCTCACCCTCGGCTTCCTGGCTCTTCCTGGCTTCTATCACGCGGTTGACGTGGTGCAGGTAGACTTTAGCGGTTAGGAGGAGGATCTGCCGCTTGGCGACTTCGGACTCGTCTGAGAAACCCTTGAGTAGAATCCTACAGACATCGGCTGCGATGTTGTCCTCGCCATTGAGACCCGCAAACTCGCTGACGAGCCATATGATAGTGGCGCGGGCTTGTGGATCGGTCGCAGAGTCGAGATTCTTTGCAAGCCTCACGACGGTAGAGGTGTGGGCCGTTGGGTCCTGCTGGATCAAGTGTCTGATGACTGTCAAACTCTCTGCCGCCAGATTCCCGTCGAGGCTGGTGATTTGACCCAACAATAGCCTCAGACACCTTGAACTCGTCGCCGGATCGCTCTGTGCGCATCGCCCGATGGCTCGGACTGCCTCACGCACCAGGAGCTTGTCGGAGCCTCTGGAGAAGTGTTCCAACTCGTTCAGGATAAGTGATTTGATGTGTGGCGGGCAGTGAGGAAAGACGAGGGTCAGCACCTCCAGCTTGAGTTCCCACACCGAGCTGCTGTCGGTTGCCCTGACGAGGAAGTGTGAGGCGTACTTGACGAAGTCGGTGGGCCTCAATAGGCAGACGGACACGATGTTGTAAAGAGCGATCTGCTGGATATCAGAAGGGCCCCTGAGCAGTGCCACCAGTGGCCCAACGGCTGACTTGATATACTCGGGGGTCCCTATTGACACATAACAGCGGGCTGTGGCCACCACTACACCCGAGTTCCTGCTTTGGAGCAGCGGCTTTATCGCGTTGAGCAGCATTTCGAGGTCCGGGTCCAGGATGAGCACCTGATCGGTCGCATCTCCGTTATCGCCTGCCTCGCTGTAGGGCCCTTGCAGATCTGCTGCTTTCTCGCCAGCTTTGGCGGACCTTGTCCTCCTCGGGAAGCACCTCCGAGCGTACATGGTCATCATCCTCAACGTCGAGAGCTGGCTCCACTCATCCATGTCAACAATCTTGCGAACCAAGCTGCGGTAGTGCTTATGTATCACATCCGTCCTCTCGGGGCATATCTCCATGAACGCAGTGACGGCTGCACCGGCCACATAATATTGCTTGTCCCCGAGGAGCGTCGAGAGATACTCGATCAACTGCGGCGACTGGTTCGGGTCGAGACGGAAGCACTTTGGTATCGCCATGGCCGCCGCCCTCCTCACGTACGGGCTCATGTCTCCGGCGCCCTTTTTGATCGCCAGCGAGACGATCTGGCTGATGACGGGGACACGTATTCCCGACATGGTCTTAAGCGCCAGGGCGCGCACCTGGGGGTTGCTGTCGGACAGGGACTTCTGTATGGTGTTGATGGACAGCAGGGCGAGGTCGGGTTCCTGCTCGGCGTGGTGGATGAGGTAGATGTAGACGAGCTTCTTGATCTCGAGGTTGGGCGAGGCGACGTTCTTGACGACGGAGGAGAAGAAGGGCAGGGTCTTCTGGGCGCGGTACATCATGGTGATGACCTTGCGCAGGCCCTCGAGAACCTCGCGCTCATTGCGGCTGTCGAGGAGTTTCTTGACCTGGTTCTTGTCCAGGGACCGGGGCGCGCTCCGCGAGCTGCGCGCGGCGGAGGCGGCGTCGAGGGTGAGCTCCTGGGCTGGGGGGCGGGCACGAAAGCTGTCAGTCAGTCTTGCCGTTTCAACCAGGTGGGCAGCATGGGCGGCTCACCTCTCTCAAGGAGCGAGGATATCCGGGATATTGGTTCCATTCTGAACAGCCGCAAAGACGGGACGTCGTGTCAGTCCTTACCTAGGTAGAGAGCTAGGTGTCTGTTGGACATGGTGTATGTGTGTGTGTGTGTGTTTGAGTGTGTGTACGTGAGGTTGACTGGGCTAGGTGACGTGCTAGAGAGGATCCCTGCAGGCTTTTGGTGGGGCAGTTTCGGGCTGGCACGAGAGCTACATAGTAAGCTACGTACCGCCCCAAGTACCTTGTGTAGTGTACTCTCTGCACCGTAGCTACTACTGTGTATAAATACACCTTGCAACCCTGACCACTTTCTCCTTCTGGGGGATGTGAGAGCCTCACGTACTGGCCAGCACGTTTGTATTATTGAAACCTTCGGGCATAACCATGGAGACAGGGCCCATCTCAGGATGCCGCTGACGCCGCTCATCCTGTCGCCGGCACTCCCTTCAGAGCTACTCACATACATCATTCGCAGTCACGAGCATCCAACCACTCTGATCGTGTGCTTGTCGCAGGCCGAATTCCTGGAATCTCTCATGGCCGATGCACAAAAGTCACTACCGGGAGCCGAACAAGACACTAGATCCCCGGGCCTCTCTTCTCTGCTCTCATCCCCGGTCTACCAAGTCGCCATCGCGCGTCACATCCGCATGATATTCGTGCCGACTGTGTCCCACCTGCGCGCTTGCCTCTCGATCTTTTCCACCCAAGACTCCAAGATCCCTCCTCCTCCGCCGACCAACAATCCCGGCCGAGCAGGGACACGGCCGCTCCTACTGGTGTACGGATTCCTCGCTCTCCACCGCGACACGAGCGAATGGAGCGCCCAGGGGATAAGTAGCACGGCTGCGTGCATAGTGGAAGCCGCGACGAGGGTTGGGTTTCGGGCTGTGGTGGTTGATTCCCCTCGGGCGGTGATGGATACCGAGGGGGACACGGACGCGCAGACTCCCACTGACAATGAAGGACAGGCAGGGGGCGAGACGGGACAAATGATCCTGTCTGAGGAGGTCCCGGTGCTGAGTGCCAGTGCTAGGAGAACTGGCGCCGACCCGGATGATGCTGACTGGACCGGACGTACCGTGACTCTGGCGAGGGTCCTGGGGAGGTGGTTCCGGTACCGTCAAGGAGACTGGATGGCTTAGGAGCACGCATCATCACCGCACGCCTTTGCTGAACTTGTTGCGGCACGGCATGCAACTCGTGAAGACTTGAGTCCTCTTTTTCATTCTCGAGCAGCTCGGATCAGCATGTATCCACCCAAATCTCAACCAAAACGCCCCCCAACCTGGTATCACCCTGCCAAAGTCGTTATGAACACATAAAGAAACGGTCGTTTCACTCGTTAAATGGGATGGCCTGTCCCATCTCCGTGATGTACAGCTTGATATGTGCCTCCATCTTGAGGTACTCGTCGTGAGCATTGTGCACCTCGTTCTCGATGGCCTCCTTAAGGTCTTGCATCTGTAGGTGGCATGTTAGCGGTCAAGCTGGAGCGCCAGAAGCTTCGGGTGCTGTGACTTGCCTTCTTTTCCGTCTGCTCGATCCGTACCCGCCGCTTCTCCATCTCGTTGCCCTTCTCTGTCCGCTCCTGCTTCAGTCGCCTGTGGACTCTCTCGAGCTCTTCCATTTTCCCCTTGGCCTCCTGGGCTTTCCGGTTTGCCTGCTCTCTAAGCTTCTCCGTCCTCTCCAGCCACTTGGCCAGCTGCCTCTGCAGCAGAGTCTCGGCCCTCTCGACATCCTGAACGTCGGTGCGCCGCTCGAGCAGTGCTTCCTTTTGCTTGTTCTTGCGCGCTGTCTCATCCTCCTCCTTCTGGAGCTCCATGGCGATCTCGTCCAGGAGCTTGATACATGAAGCCACGTCGGTCGAGACCACTGTGAAGGAATCCGTTGATGTTTGCAATGCCCGTGCCCGCCTGTCGAGTGAGTCGATGTGTGCCTTATCGTTGCTGAGGGTGTTTGACAGGTCTGTCAGGCTCGCCTGGAGGGACGATGCGCTCTGCAGGACGTATGGCCTCAGCTTGGCGCTCTCGTGCTTCACCGCCAGCTTCTCGGCCGTCTTTTGCTCGAGCTGTGTCGTAAGCTCGCCTTTCCTCTCCTTGGCCTCTTCCAGCCGGGCCGCGACCCTCTCCTGGCCCCGCCGTAGCTCCAGCAGCCGCTTCTTCAGGTCCTCGTTGCGCCGCAGCTTCTCGGCGTACACGCCTTGCATCTGTGACCGCGTCTGCTGCATCTCTTCCAGCCGGGCCTCCATATCCTGGTTCTCGCCGTAGAGGCTCTCGATGCGCGCCTTTGTCTGCTCGGCCTTGTTGAAATGCGTGTCGATGACCGAGGTCTGGCTCTCGCGGAAGCGCACGAAGTTGATGAGGTAGCTGAAAATCTTGACCAGCCTCGGCTGGGTGGGCTTGTACAGGTCCGTGAAGCTGAAGTCGCGGATGCCGCACTCGAGCAGCAGCCGGCGAAGGGACACGTAGAAGCCCATGAGGTTGCGCGTGTCGGGCGGGAAGAGCATGTCGCTGTTGTCGCCGGCAATGTCCTCGGCGGCGGCGCGCATGGCCGGGTCGACTGTCTCGCGCGTTGCGTTGAGGATGAGCTCGGCAAACCACTCGAATATCATCTGGACTTGGAGGGGGTTCGGCTTTGCCAGGTCGGTAACGGTGAAGGGGATGCCGATATCAGTGATGCAGCCAACGATCTCGCTGTCTTTCAGGAGCATGAACGCGTCGGGCTCTGGCTCCCTGCGCTGGCTGCGCAGGTGTTGTTGCCCCGGGGGGATGATGCTCATCCTCGGATTGTAGGCCATCTTGGACCGTTCTTGACGAGTTGTTGTCGGTGGTATGATTTAGGGTCAGAAGGGGGACAGAGTTGGCTGCACACTGGGATATTTGATTTGGGCACCAGGTTGAAGTGTCGATGGGCCAGGTCAGTTTGCGACCAAGAAAACACAACGGCGCATGGCCCAGGAGCCGGGAGCTAGTCCTCGGGTGTTGGTACGGCAACGTGGTGGGGCTGCTGACTGTCCCCGCAGTGGGGCTCCGCTATTGCAGCCACTCTATGTGCTGGTCAGTGCAGGTGGTTGTGGCTGTTGTTGACTTCTACCCATCAGTCAGCAAACGACCTCTCGAATGGTTTGTCCATCTTGCTCTCTCACTTTATCAGTTTGCCTTTTATTCCCACACGGTTGCGTCCATGCTGCGCGCTTTGATGTCGATGCAAGCGTTTCTTCTTGGCCCGTCTCTGCGCTTCGCTTCACCCCTCCTGTGACTTGGCGCCTTGCCTGATATAAGCGAAGGCCTCGAGAAATTACACGATGCAGTGTACAGATACTCTTGGCGGACAAGGAGTACTGACTTACAAATACGAATCAATAGCGTGATTCCCTTGAGCAAATACTATTTTTAATCATTTGACGGGTTAAACGATCTTCGGCAGAGAAAAGAGGCTCATTTGTATATAAAGTAGACCAGGAGTGATAGCCACAACAATATCCCGGCTTATAACCAATGAGCCGAGCAACATGAATATGTATTTGCAGTAGAAATGAGTTGCTAAAAGTATCTTTCAAGGAAGAGGCATTCTGATTTCAACAGAGCGAATCATTATACAATGATATGAATGCTTGAGGACCAAAGAGCTTCAGCCACATTGCGTATTTCACTGTCCAACTAGCTCTGTAATCTTATTTGAGAAACACACCATTCCTTACATCTAAATTCCAATCGCCAAGATCTCATCGCTTTCCTGTACAGGGCTAGCAGCTCAATCAAGGGCCCGCTTCTTCAGAACCGCCGAATGCTCGTTCAGGCCCGCCCAGTCGTGCGCATCCAAGCACGCCTGGCGGCTGAGAAGCACCGCAGCACTCGTCCTGCTCCTCAGCTCCTTCTCGTACTGGCATATACCCTCCTCCATTCCCTGAGCCCCCTGATACACGCCCTCGAGCACCTCACAGAGCCTGACAGCATCGAGAATACCATGATTGGCCGCTTCGCCCCTGTACATCGTCATGGCGTGCGCCGCGTCCCCGGCCAGCGTCACTCTGCCGCCGTGGTTGTCCCAGTTGAGACAGGGCCAGTCCTGCAGCACGATCTCGAGGCATTCCGTGTCCTGCGGTATGGAGTCGATCACCCCGCGGAGCGAATCGTGGAACCCTTCCGCCCGGCGCTTCATCTCCGCGAGCCGCCCTCCGTTCGTCCCCTTCACCTCACCGTCCTCGAAGACGGCCACGACTCCCCCTCCGTTGTCGTCGTCCGCCTCCTCCATGCCGGCGAAGCGGCTGCTCCAACGGACCTTGTCCCTCACCTCCTGGAGGAGCACGTTGCGGAACTTCTCGCGGTTGACACGGCGCCGCTCGCTCGTTGTCGGGATGCGGAACTTGGGCTCTAGCGTCTCGAGGTTGATGAAGATGAAGTTGGCCTTGTCGTTGCGGCCGACCTCGGGGTCGACCTGGGTCCCGCCGATCCTGGCGAAGGTTTCATCCGACAGGAGGCTCTTCAGGAAGCCGAGGGCCCAGTGGATGGTGATGGCCCAGCCTTGGCCCCTCGCTGAAATATCATCATCGCGCTCGAAGACCAAGAAGGGGATGTTCGCCTGGGTGTGGCGTTAGTCGGGAAGTCCCGGCGGTTGCATACTGGCTCGAGGTAGGTACCTTTGACTCACCTTTTTGAGACCGTTGGCAAGGCTCAACCCCACAACTCCGGCGCCAATAACGAGGACGGGCTTTGCCGGCATCATCTCCGTGGTGATCAGGCGAGTACGATAGTGAGCAGCGCCTTGCTATTTTCTCCCTCGTTCATTGGCGGCTTATTCCGGGGAGTCTAGCTCGTCCAGGCCATTCCAATGTCTTCCAGTCCTCATGAGCTGCCAGATGATGTTCTGCTCATGTACAGTGTCTTATTGCGTTGTCATTATCTTATCCAAATGTGGTTAAATTGTCCATGGAAGCTGCGACAACGTCGCTGACGAGTTCCTCGTACACTGCGGGGGTGCTATTCCTTCGGTCGGCCAGACTCCGAGCATAGGAACACGAGGCGCATATAAGACAGCTACAAATTGCAACACGAAGAGACTCATTTGCAAGCTTCATACGTGATTTCCAGTTTGAGGCACAACCCGCTTTTTTTTTAAAAAAAAAATAACAATAATAATAATAACACATCTTTTAATGAGAACAACGCGTCTTTCAGTGTGATTAGTTCGTTACCACGGATCGTGTGTGGACACAGAACGGCTTTGACGTTGTTTGCACGGACAGCGTACCCACAGCATGCATGGTATTCAGATATGAAAAGCAGAACTAGGTACAGAGCTGCGGCCAGGCAGTCTGCGAGAATGATGATTCCCCGTCGACCTCCCAAACCACGAAAACCCTTTATATTTAACCTGAGATAACATAACAAAAAAACAATACATGCCTGATTAATATTATACCAATGTGTCCAGAATTACACTAATTCTAAAAGCATGAAAATTTAAAATAGAACTGAATTGAGGGTTATGATAGGTGGATTAACGCAAGGGTTGTGAGGTCATGATCCTGGTATTATGTGGCCCCCAGGACGGGTGATTTTTTTTATCGCTGACTGCCAGGCTGGTTACAGGTGGGCCGACTCCTTTCCAGACCCGTTCGTTCATCTCGCCGTCTAGGGCTTCTCGACGGCCCAGGCGAGCCTATTGGCCTGTGGGGTCAGGATCACGAAGGCCTCTAGGAGAGGGTGCCATTTTGTAAGCCGTGGCTCAGGTGCCTCTTCTGTATCTTCCTCTCGGGCAGAATCCTGGCCCCGAGAGTCCGTGGGAAGAAGGGCTGGGTTCGGCAGCGAGCATGCGATGTCTGTACGGCAACTTGGACGTCGCTATATCCCACTCGGCGGACCAAATCGTCGGATGGCAGTGGTTTCGGGCTGTGGCCATGTTCCAGCATACATTGGCAGAGTGACATGAACGTTGGCACAGACATCCACCTCAAAGCCCGCCATGGCGCCTCGCCGCAGATATCAAAGCGTCCACTCGAGCCCAGACGCAGTACTCCAGAAACCGAGCGCTTGCGGTCCCGCCGAGTGGACAAAGAAAAAAGATCTTTTTATTATTTCGAGTAACAGACGCGACTGACGGAGGTTACCGGCGGGGCATAGCTGAAACTTTTATTACATATGGGATGCCGAGTTGCATGCGGTAAAAGGCCCGAGATCTATAGTGCAGATATATGAAGCCCTGACATCTCCTATGGCGGATGCAGTGTGAAGTTCTGGGGGGAAAAGGGGGAGGGGGGGCCAGGGCGTTAGGCGTTCAATCGACTGCCGCGCAACGGGCCTCGCGGGAAGCACATGGTGCATGATGAACATACCAGCATACCCAGACCCTGATCGAGGTCGACTGACTTCCGTAACCCGGGGAATGCACGGGACGGGTCTCCTGATCGGCAAGTTCCTCACTGTCCGTTTCAGTGTGGAGATGAACCAGTCCTCTGTAGAAAGCTATTACTCGGGGACAATTTCGTGGTCATCGACCGCATCCTGCCGTGCTGTGTGCCTGGCCGAGGGGGGTCCTGACGTGGATTTCTGGTACTAAAGCCTGCTACAACTTCAAATATCTATAGTATCGGCAACGGGCTGCGGGCCTGTGGTCTAGCCCGGCCTGCCTGTCCCACTTCCAAGGTTCGGAGCATTTGGCTTCTGCCGATCGCGGGAACAGTGGGGCCAGGCAGGACACCGTGGGCACGTTCAGCATCACGATTGCAGCACTAATAAGCAGCCACTGGCCGTGCGCAGATCTCTTACCTTCAGCGATGATCAAGTCATGATAAGCCCAGTCTGGAGCACTGATTGGGCGTCTTGCTCAAGCCAGGCAGGCCCATAGGCTGGCAGGGCTTTTGAACCCTCCACGGCGTGGTATCCTGTGGGCGTGCCGGCGTATTTCCCAACAGGTCAAGAGTCTGGCAAGTGTAGTATAAGTCTTGCCAGGCGATGTGCACCCATTGGCGATAGATCAGCCACATTTGGAGCCAGTGGTGTTCTGCGAGATCCATGGACCAGGGTTTAAAACGGAAAGACGATCTGTCCATCGCGTTGATCTTTAGCTCCACGGGCACCAAATGACCCCAGCAAGCTGTCACGCGAACCAGATATTCCCGTCAGCCACGGGCGATTGTGGCAGCCGAAGCGACACAACGTCGTGCTCTCAGATCATGTCAGGGTTATGAGCTGTTTCCCCGAACAGACGCTCCTTGGGGGAGGTGAAACCTGGATGGGAGAAATTCTAGCCTGGGACCCTTGCTGTGATGAACATCAGAATAGAATTCGAGATGCTGATCGTTTAGGAGCCCTCGCGCTCACCTCAATATGCCAGAGGTGACTATTGCGAAGGGGAGGGGTTCAAATGGGTTTGATTGGACTGATATTGGCTTGAAACAGCATCCCGTCACCAAGCTCGAATGAAGAGGTTCATTCGAACCAGCCTAACCCTCCCCCTCCCTTGCGATGTGCGTTAGTTAGCATCTGCAGGCGAGGTCGGACTCGACGGACTCGATTGGTTGGCCATGACCGCCACGCGGATGACGGCCAATATCTCTGCGAGAACTTTGATCAAATTACGGCCCTCCAGGCCCTGGCGCATAGTTCGCCTGGGTACTCCCTCCACTCTTGTTAGTCAGTCTTTGGTCACGGGGCCTCTCCAGATGCTGGAGTCCAATGGACGATTGACAAAGTTCAGCCAGCGACTTGAGCAAGTGCATGAATCGACTTCTTCCAAAATCGTCGAGTGTGGAGTGAGGTACACGAGGTTTTCTTCCCCACACAGCGCTCGGCCTGGGGCTAAGGGCCCGCCATAGTCCAACGGCCGCGGCTTGGCGGGAAAGCTAGACCGTAGCCGGCCGAAGGGTAATGACATGCCAGACAAAGTTGCGGTCTCGGCTAACGCCTGGCATTGGTTCGGAGCAGCACCCGAGGTCATATCGTGCTGTTGAGGGCGGGCTCAGTAGACGGCGGGTGACGGTAAAAGATGTCCGCAGACACAAATGGGCCCAGCACACACCAATGCTCTAGATACTATGTAGTGTGATGAACGCTCGGGTAAAACCTGTACTGCAGCCAGGGCGTGGCATAGCATGCAATGCAATGCACCTGGTACGTGGTTTCCCCACCGAAGCGTGCTGCAAGCCAGGCGCAACAAACGGCTGTTGGTGTTTGCGCGTGGCAGTCCCCACGAGTGCGTCGTCCTGTCGCTGCTCAGAGATGCGTCCTCGGGCTGGGGCACTGAGGAGGCACAGCCTATCAAAAACAGCCTCGTAAGCACCGTGGCCTCGCACCCGAGATGCGCCGTTGATGGCTTAGAGGGGCGTCGCTGGCTGGCTTGCTGGCTGGGTGGTTGATGGAGGGTGATTTGATCGGCCGGGGTCAGGGCTGTTTTGGCCTAGCTCTGCGTCGGGCCACCGTTACAGCGATCTTGCTCTTGCTCTCGCTCTTAGCCCTCGCCTGGCCTGCCTGGCAGGTATGACATAGTGGGCTAGAGGGAAGCCGCGCGGACCGTCTCGGAAAAGATTGGCGGCCGGGGCGATGCGACGTGTCTCTGGACGGAGATGTATCTCGAACTGGGCGTTCCTCGACGAGCAGTTACGTAGTGTGTGCAGAGGGGCGAGGGCAGTTGGCAACCCAGAATGTATCATGGCCGGCCTAGTAGGTTTGATGAGGTCGAGGCCGAGGGGGTCTGACGTCTGATCTCTGTGCTGCCGGGGAAGAAGGCCTGCGTCGTGGCTGGCCTGGCTGGGTGGCAATCGCCTGGATCCTGAGGGCGGGTTCCAGGGGTCCGGCCGGCGCGGTGGGATTGAGAGCGACGTCAGGCGTCATGGAAGGAACCTTGGTGGTTTTGCCGTGGGCGGGAGCTGGGCTGAGCCACCGCTGTACGATTTATTAACTGCCTAGGTTGGTAGTGATAAGGTTGGCCGTCGGTGTTATTTTCAGAATGCGGGTGGCTGAGAGGTTTGAGAGTAGGGAGGCCAAGCGGTGTTCCAATGTTGGGACTGTGAGCCGTTTCTTCCCTGTGCGGTGGCCCGTCTGGCCAGGCCGTCTGGCTGTCTGGTCAGGCTGTCTCTCTTGTCAGGCCAGGCTGCCGTGACGTGATGATGGATTGGCGTTGCCAGCTCTAGAGAAGCCGCACGTCCCTCGTGTTGATTTTTCTCAGCTTGCTTCTTGACTTGGTCGCTGCTGCTTTTCTTGTCGTTCTCGCTTGGCCTGGCCCCACTCTCCCACATCGCACTGCATGGCCGCCTTTGGATGCCCAGATCGGGAGCTGTTCCCTCGTGTGTTCAAGACCCAGGCCCAGGCCCAGGCCTCAGGCCCTGGGCAGTTGGGTGCCTGTGCCCCTGCTGCCCTTTGCCTTGCGGCCGTGCTGTTTCCCCGCGGCCCGGAAACCTTGAAGGCAGGCCAAGGAAACATACCACCATCACCTTATATGTCGCAGACTGTGGGCTATCTGTTAGATGCTGATGTCTGGAGGTTCCAGGGGTTACCTGGATGCCCGCCCGAGCACATGGACAGACAGGCTTAAGATTGGGTGTCTAGCTTTACGTACCGATCTGTTCAGGTCCCTGCGTAGAATCTCGGTAGCTTCTCAATGCGCGCAGGAAAAAATACATAAAGTACTTCTGCTTGCCTCGAACCGAACACGTGCAATCTTCAATCAATGGATGCCCTGGATATTGTGTATTGAACAGAAGAAGCAAAGTACATAGGCCAAGCGGTACCAAGGTACTCGGTACTTCCACCAAAAACTATCCACTAGTTCGTTGCTGGGTGCTTTAGGTACCTGGGTACCTATGTACGTACCTAGGTATGCAAAATCCACTTCAATGTTGGTCGGGTCGACATTGAGCTACTGCGCCCCACTTAAAAGCCCCTCCCACTGCCAGCGCTTGGTCCAAGCTTGAGACTGGGAAAAGGCCAGGGAGCTACGCACACCAGCAGACTACCTAGGTACCTACCTAGTTATACTCCGTACTCCGAGCACTAGAGCCAGCCACTGACACGGCACAAGGCTCCCCACTTTGAGCTACAAATTGATCATCGGTCCTGCTGCCGCTACTGCTGTTGCTTGCTGCTTGTACTTGAGGCTGGACGGCTAAGTAATCGGCTTTGGTTCTGTGTGCTCCATTTCATCATGTGACATGGCATTGGGAATGAATAGCCAGCCAGCCAGCCAGCCAGCCAGACAGCCAGACAGCATGGCATGGCATGGCGTGCGCTAGCGGTGACCAAGCTGTGGTGTGGTGTGTGGTCTTGATGGTGACTGGACGACATTAATAAAGCACATGGCTTTTCTGCGCTCTACTTTCTTGTACCTGCGACTGTAACTGTGCCTGTAACTACTGGTCCTGGTCCTGGTCCTGGTCCTGTTGATTTTCCTGTTTCCCCCCCTCCCGTTTCTGCTCTCGGTTGACTGACTCCAACAAGAATGACAAAGTAGATACTTGATACTTGATTTCAATCGCATTCCCTCCCCTGCCCAGGGTCCTTACCTGGCTTTCAAGGACCACCCCCCTTTCACCAACCCAATCCCTCCAATCCATTCCAGCCTTTCCCAGCACTCCCGTCAGGGGTTTTCTGCGTTACCTGGTCTGGGCTGGGCTTCTGCGCCTCTCTTCTTCTTCTGCGATCGGCAACCTGCGACCTTCGACTCATTAGCACCAAGCAAGCAGCAGCAGCAGCAGCACCCACCACGTCAACCAAGCATTTCCCAGGTAACCTAATGTTACATATCTACACAGTAATAGCACTTTCGTCACTCGCACCCGTCTCTCTCTGTGGCGTCTGCCGACAGGAAACAAGAGGAGTCCTCCAACACTCTACCGTAGACTGGCAGCATTGACCAGTAGCACGGCATCAGGCCTCCTCCTCATCCTCCCTCACTTTTGCACAATCAGCCATGAGGGAGCAGAGCACCGTACCTAGGTAAAAAAAGAAACGTGCCGCCGTGGTACCTGCATATTCAAGGTTCACAAGGCCGTATCCTGCGCATCACACGCCCTGCCAGCCTGCCAGGTCGAGCCTCCCTGGGCCCGTCCGCCACTCGCCACGCCAAGTCCTAGTCCCTTCAGCGCCTTGCCTCACCTCGGAGCGCATAATCCATTCCTCTTTCCAAACTTTCCTCTCTTCCCTCTTTCCCCCCTCTTCTTTCACACGTTTCTCTCTCACAAACATTACTCTCACCCTCGTCTGCCCCGACACGCCCAGACTCACCTTTGCGCCCGATTACTCCAGCTGCCCCTCCAATTCTTGCGAAATAAACCCAATCCAACGCACCTCTGCCGGGCCCTCCCTGCCGATGACCCAGATCTGCTGTTACCAGAGTATTCTCCGACCAGAATGACTTCGCTTCTGCCCTCCAGCACATCGCATCACCCAGCCCAGCACCCAGCGCAGCCCTTTGTTTTGTTCTAGCGCGCACACACGTGCCCACTCGTCAATCAATATCATAAGTCACCCATCTCGCCAGAGCGGGCGTCGGCCTGACCAGGGGAGCAATGGCCCTCTGGCCCTTCCGTCGGCGGAGTCGCAGAAAAAGGCCCCGTAGTGGGAACCAGTCTGAGGGCGACGGCGCTTCAAGGGGCACGCCAGATGATCAGGCCCGTGCCCGCAGCAGGAGGAAAACCGAGCCTGTCAACCCCGGCGCCTCGGAACCCCTGCCAATCGCCCCGGCCCCAATCAAGAGACAGCCAAACAAGCTACACCGTCGAGAACGCACCTACAGCTTCGAGGAGGGGAGGGACGATGACTTGGTGGTCCACCGCCAGAGACCCAGTCGCACCACAGGGGCAAGGGTGTCCTCCCAGGGTCCAGTGGGCCCCCGCGTCCACTCTCGTTCAAAAGACACGGGTGCCCTCAACCCAGCAGACTCATCCGTCTTCAGCCCCGACAACCTCTCAACCATGCCCACCCTACACAACAAACGCAACGGCGAGCACCTGCCGCCCAAGAAGTCCAGCAAGCGGAGGAAGGCCGACCATGCCCGCGAGCAGGAGATCAAGGCCATGGCTAGCTTCGAGCCAACACGTCCCGCAGCCGAGCCGTGGCAGGCAGGTCGGCCCATGAAGCGGGATAGCAGGCGCGTCAAGACTGGGCTTGGCCTTGGTCTTCGGCGGTCCTGGGAAAAGGAACACCCGACCTCCGACATCTCGTTGCCCTTGCCCGGGAGCATCCACTCCAGCCTGTCCTCTGATTCAGAGCAGGTCTCATTCAAGGTCTCGGCCTTGGAGGCTCTGGCACCTCGCCCAACCCTGAAGTACGCCGTCTACCCTCGCTATGGCACGCCGCCCACCGCATCAGGCAACCACCTGTCGGTTAAGAAAAAGCTTTCCGACAAGGAGCCAATTCCCGAAGCGACGCTAAAGGCACACAAGCGGATCGATGATCTCGCTGACGATCTCACTGCGAGCGACCTGAGGGAATTGATGGAGCGCGATGAGCGCAGGAGAGCAAGGAGACGTGAACGAGAACAGGAAAGGATGGAACGAAGGCTCGCCAGGAGGGCTGAGAAGGAACGGGCAGCCCAGAAGGAAGGGAGGCACTCACCGCCCAACATGGAACGAGGCGTGCTCGGTCGAGAGTCGGTCGGTCTGGGCATCGGCCCAGAGTCCGCAGTCGTGACATCTTCAAAGAAGAGGGAATCACCCAGTCCCACAGCCAAGCAGCTGGGGAAGCGTCCTGCCGCGGAGATGGAGGACGACCACGACGGCGACGATAGTGCTGGCAATAGCCCCCTGGACCACTTCCACAGGACTGACAGCATACCGCTGGATCGAGTTTCCGTCGCCGACGGCTCCGAGGAGCAGCCCGAGGGACCACGACCGGGACGGACCGAGAGCCCGAGGAAGAAGATCGCTTTGATGTCGAGGATATCAGGGTCGAGGTCTCCTCACCAATCTGAACAGGCGAAAACCGACGTGTCGGACTCCCTCAGGAAGGTCTCGGAAGGAAGTTCTGGTCCAGCGAGACCAAGGCGGTCATGGACCAACCTGTTCAGATGGGGTAGCAGGTCGAAGCGGAACTCTGGCCCTTCTTCATTCTCCAACACTTCCCGGGATTCGATGTCGGCGAACCATGTGCCAGCACCCCCTATCTCGGCAGCCTTGACACGGAAACTCAGCAGCAATGTCCCAAAGAGGACCATGTCTCGCTTCCGCGAGGACTTGCCAGAGCTGCCTGTGTCCCCACCGCACTCGCCCGACGCCGAGCCTCTGCCACCCGCAATAATCGAACAGGACTCCCCGGAGCTCGAAGCCAACCCTCGCCTTGAGGAGACAATGCCAAAGCGGCGAGACACACCAATGTCGCCAGAAGGAGGTGCTGGTGGGAGTGTCGCGCCTAGTATACCCACGTCGCTTGACTTATCCCCCGAACCGCAGACGATGTCGCTAAACTCGGTGGACTCCGAGGGTGCGTGGTTTGGAAAGAGGATGACACCCCGCCGGTCTATTCCAACGCCAGTCTCGCCGCCGCCCCGTTTTGAGCGCCGCCGGTCGTCCTCGATCAGCTCCGACAGCTCCGGTGGCTCTTCCCACCACGATCCAGACCTACCGACCCAGGAGATTCGGGATGAAGCGGCGGCCTATATTGACGATGACGAGTCCCTTGATCGCTTTGCGGATCAACGAAACTCAGACTCCCATGTCACCAACGCCCGCCAATACGGACTTGATGATCCTCGCTGGGGCACTATCGGGGGCCAGCAACCGAAGGTGGTCGCCGGGACCTTCGTGAAGAGCCGTGAGGGATTACTGAACACCTTCTCTGACGCAGGCGACGGCAGTGATTTGAGTGGCGATGATGACATGGAGATCAACTCGGAGGGTGAAAATGGCCTGAAGCGAGCAACAAGCATTACTCAACAAAAGGGACATGCTAAATTGCTCCAGATCTCGCCACGTAACTCTGAGGATGCGAGGAGAACCTCGGCCAGCTAATCTGCAGCAGAGCTAAGACATAGGAGAGACGAAGCACCGGGATGACGAAGGTCGACCTGCATACACGAAGATGCTTGCGACACTCATTTGAATTTCCATTGAAAAACTCTAAACGACCACAGTCTCGACGACATTTCCTTACCACTGTCAGCACCGACCTCTATTCGCTCCTTCCAACTTTTCCTTACTTCTCATCTCGAACAATCAAACCCAGGAAAAAAAAAATTGAAAACGACAAAAACATTGACATCTCGTGGATCGGTCGCTTCGTCATCTCGCAGTACCTCGTCTCTAGTCTCACCTATCGTCTCTCTGCCCTGGCGGCTCTGATCTTATGGCCATCTCTTACCACTTCTCTTCTTATAACCCACCTCCTTCCAGTACAGGGTGGTGCGCCCCGGCAGGCTCTACGGTTTCCATTCTTACATTTTACTACTTCGCCATGACACTTTTTCTCACAGGATACCCTTGACGCGTTTTTGGTTTTGTTCCATTGGGGAATGAAAGGAAGAGCGGGCAAGACGGGGGCGTTTCGGAACAAAGCCTCTAGAGAGCGCGTTGAGCTTTTGTTATTGGCTTGTACATAGATTATCATCACAACGTCGATTGACGAAGGACTTGATATCCCATAACAAAATACCCCTGGTCTTTGCAACCTAGTTGAATCTGGGCACTCGTTCCGAGCGTTACTGTACTGTATGCAGTACACAGTGGTGGAATCACCAGCATGTGTGTGAAGCAGTGATGGAGCTTTCCAGCACGGGGCCTCTCAAACGGGCGTTCAGTGATCAAGGGGTCGAGCCCTAGGTCTCTGACCGGTGTTGCCGTCCTGCGAAGGTCACAGCGTCATGCATCTCGTAAGAGGACGCGATGTGCGACGCTGGAAGCAGGCGCATCCAGGCTCAAGACGGATGTCACCAGGCCACGTGCGACCCGGCTTCGTTTGTGACACTGCCGCCACACCACATGATGGCAGAACGGGGCACTGTTTTAATATTTCTTAAGTGGCGCGCCGTTGGGTTCCCGTGTGACCAGGTAGAGGAGGACCATGCATTGGCGTGCGTAGGCGAGCAGGAAATGTGTTTTATCAGCAGACGTATACGTGAGATACATAAGTGGCACACATCACATAGTTCCTCCCCCCCCCCCCTGTTGTGATAAATAGGGAACAGCTAACGGGTAACACATAGGTAGATGCAGTCTGATGTCTGATGATGCCCATCGACACCGATTGTTAAGCCGGTCGCCCTGCGCCGCGGCAGTCGGCAGTCGGGGGAGAAGCGGGAATCGCGTCATGCCGGGCTCTGCCTGGGAGCTCAGACACCAGCCGCAGGCCTTGACAAATCAAGCGGGCTTACATCATTACTCAGGTACTGAGCCCTTTCCAGAAGGCCGCACTCAGCTGCTTAGCACGCAGCTCCAAGACGTTTACCCAGTCGGTCAGTGTGCTGTAATAATAGCGTGCTTGCGATACAAAAAGGGTCCAGCCGGCACCTCTGGTCAACCAAAGCCCACCCCTCCTCCGATCCCTCCCCGTCCGCGGTTACAAATGCCTGCGAAACAATTCTTGCGACCGCTCCTAAACATTGCGACACGCACTCTTGTCTCGTCCAGCACCATACCTCTGTCAACCTCTGCACGAATCACTCTTGCGAGATCTTTCCACTCCACACTGCCCAAGATGACTGTCCACAACATTGAGACGTGAGTTGTCCCCTCGCGCGGCACGCATTTCGGCGTCCGGCAGCCTGCAGCTGCAGCTGCAGCTGCAATTACGCCCCTCAGCTTCCCGAGTGCGGTTTTTTCCCCCACGATGCTGACTGTCTGCCGTTCCGCTACAGCACCTCCCAGTTCAAGGAGACCATCGCTAAGCACCCCGTCGTCGTCATCGACTGGTTCGCGACGTGGTGCGGCCCCTGCAAGCTGATCGCTCCCCAGATCGCCAAGTAAGCAAGAAAAAGAAGGCTCCTCTTTGTCCTCCGGCTGCGTTGTCCAGCACGAGAACCACCGCAGGTTGTGTCACACACTATGCGAGGCGGCGTCGCCCTCCCAGGCCACGCCGCGGAACGACAAAAGCAGCACACCATATATCATACACGAACACAAAGACGGGCGGCCAACGCTTACTGACAAAAACTCCCCTTCCAGGTGGTCCGAGTCCATGCCGTCGGTCTACTTCGCCAAGGTCGACGTCGACGCGCTGCCCGACCTGGCGCAGGAGTACAGCGTGCGCGCCATGCCCACCTTCCACGTCTTCAAGGATGGCGAGAAGGTCGACGAGTACGTCAGCGCCAACCCGCCCGCCCTGCTCAAGGTCATCGAGAAGTGGAAGCCTGCCGAGGAGGGCAGCGCGGCCGCCGAGGAGGCCAAGGCCGAGTAAGGGGGGTCCTGCTTTTATCCCGGCGCGCGCGCGCCAGACCTCGTACGGCCGCGCGGTTTCCTGAGCAGAAGAAGGCGGCGGCGGCGGCGGCGGTAGCAACGGGGGTTCACCTGTGGCCCTCGTGGGAAGCAGCTGGGACTCCCGGGGGGAAGCTTGAGATAGAGCATCACACCCGTACGGACCCTGGGGAAAAGCCAATATTATACCATTCTGAAGCCTCATATGTCACCAATCACTGTAGCCTCTATCCATAATCACCATTGACCCTCGGCGCGTGTAAAATGATCAGCCAGCCTTGCTGCGTGATTACGTGCCTGTGACGCGAGCCGCCAGCTGCCATGTTTTGTTTCTCCAATTCAAAGCTGTCATGGCGGGGTCAGCCAAGCCCCCAGTTCGAAGGCGGCGGGGTAGACCTGTGAGGGTTATACCCTCTGTTCTGGTCGTGTCCTCCAGGCATGGTAACAGGGAGCATGAACACTGGAACGGTGAGGCGACAGGCTGGTGTCAGTCATATTATTATAATCAATGCGAGGTGGAAAGACTAGCGCGAGGAGAGTCTCAACACTGACTATATTGACGGTTTCCTTCCGGAGAGGCCTGTGTGAGTTTATCATATCATAACAGACCGCATGTTTCCATCCAAGTTACTGCTGCAACAAGGTGTGTGTGCAAACTTACTAGATCAGCTGGCTATATCCTAGCTATCTACCAGAAGAACCATGATATCAATTCATACTTTGTCACTAGGATATCATGACTTGTAGCAGACTGCCCCGCAAGACTACTCTCTGCTCGACCATTGGGGCACTGCATACCAGAAAACAGTGGACTCATCATCATCTGAACGATCCCCTTCCCGCTGTACTAGACAGTCTGGTTCAACTCTTGCGTCCATCCAAACCCGTGCTTGAAGATTCGACGCACCCACTGGATTCTCACCCGGATAATGCCCAGCAATTCCTACGACACCGCCGTCGCAAAAGTCTTGGCCGCGGTCCACTCCCTCAGCTGCTCCTCGGCGTGCCTCCAGGCGTCGTGGTGGATGCAGTATGCCACGGCCGTGTTGAACTCGTCCACTGACAGAACACCGCGGTCAATATCTCAGCACCCTGAGCGGCAGCCAGGTAGAAATGGTCAAGGGCACAGCATACTGGTCTGGGGCGGGCCCTGGCTCCCGTCCGCCCTGCGCGCCCTGTGCCTCGTGTGCAGCTCAATCTTGGCGGCCCTGTCCTTCCTGCACTGCTGCCAGAGCACGAGCAGTGAGGGGATGTTCTCGCGCGTGGTGCCTAGCGGCATTATCGCGCCGAGGGCGACCGCGTCCTCGATGGCCTGGGCCGCGCCCTGGCCCATGTCTGTTGGGGCCCAGGCTTTCAGTTCCGGTACAAATGTCCGGGAGACTATGTTCTGGGGGACGACAAGGGGCGGGATCTAGCAGGCCGACTCACGGGGGAGGAAGGGGTGCGCTGCGTCTCCTATCAGGATGGCCTTTCCCCTGGTCAGGTTCGGCAGCAGCTCCATGTCCAGCAGATCCCACAGCATGACCCCGTCGTCAGGAGCCGTGTCCAGGAGGCGCAGGACAGGCGCAGACCAGGACCCGAAGTGGCCTACCAGCTGTTTCTTGTCCGCGAGCTGGTCGTATCCGGTCACACCTGCGCCCAGGCAGTGCTTAGCAGCGGCACTCTGGAGACACGGGGCACTTTACCACGGCAGCAACTGACCCTTCTTGATCTCGCCCACCTCCTCCCTCGGCACAAAGGCAAGGCAGTTGACCAGCTGCCCCCCCGAGCATGGGTAGAGCATTATCCTCCGGTCCGAGCCCGTGATCTGCACAAAGACGCCCGGCTGGTCCATGAAGGCCCCTGCCGCGGGGTCGCCCGCGAGCCGGGAGGCCGGCGTGAGCCACCGGTAGCACGCATGCCCGGTGCTGACCATGGGCACGTCGTATCCCGCGACGCAGGCCCGGGTCCTGCTGTGGACCCCGTCCGCGCAGACGACGAGGTCGCCGCCCGCGCGGGTGCCGTCGGAGAGCAGGACCGTGCCCGCCTCGCAGTCGACGCTCTCCACCGCGGCCCCCGTGTGGATCGTCACCGGCGCTCCCGGCCCGCCGGGGGAGGCTGCCTTGTCCTTCAGGGCGGCGTGGAGGTCTGGGCGGTTGACCAGCCACCAGCCCTGTGGGGGATATATGTCATGTTTCAGTCGCCCCGCTGTCGTGCGGGATCATGATCGCAATGCAAGTACGTACTGCGGGCCATCCTGCTCTCTGCTCGTCTGTGTAGGTCCACCTCTGCTCTACCTCACAGTCGGTGTTCAAGAATTTGAACTGCTCGGGTGCACAACATCAGAGCCGCTCCTTTCTGGAATGATGCAAGATGAACTGTTACCGCTCACTCCACGGTAGTCGGTCCCTTTGTAATCCTTGTCATCCAGGCCCAGGTGCGACAAGGCAGCCGTGCAGTTGGGAGCCACATGGACAGCAGCACCGACCTGCCCTCGCCCTGACCTGGATTTCTCAAATACCTGCCACCTCGGAGTTAGAGCCCACGCCATCCCTCACGAACGTCTCCCCGACGTGGGAAAGCGTAGTCTGGGTCCCCTCACCTCAACGTCGTGCCCCTGTTGGCGAAAGGCGATGGCTGCTGAGAGCCCCCCAATGCCGCCTCCCGCGACCAAGACCCGCAGCGTATTTCTCGTGGAACCCATATTGCCACAGGGCTATCCAGAACTGGGAAAGATGAGAGGGCCACGTCGGAGACGACCTCGTTCTTGTCTACCCTGAGCAGAGGTTGTCGCCTTTCTAGTCCAAACGGGGGGCTGGGGAGTCCGTGAGCCGACCCCTCTTTCTCTACCTAGCATCCGCCTGGCCGCTGCGGGTGCATCATGTATGGCTACACGAGATGGGCCGCTTCATGCATACACGAGAGACGGGACACGGCGGGGTAGGCACGGTTGAGCTTGGGGGCGACCAATGCGGTGCGCTGCTCGGCTCCCACTGCAGGTGGTCTGGTCCGATGTACATACAGTTCGTCACTGCGACGTGTATGGCGGGCTAAGTTGACGTGCACTCTTGCATGGGATATCAGGTTGTGCGAGGTCAAACTCTGTAAAAGGATGCCATGGGGGGTGAGGGGGGGGGGATTCATTTATTTGTTCATGGAGGCCTTTAGGACTTGGAAATTATGGACAGGACACCACCTGGGCAGAGTACGTCGTAGCATATACACAAACCACATGCAGTACATATGCACTCAGGAACTAGGGTAATGCTACGCGCTGTAATAAGTCAAGCGACAAGTTCCCGGTCACCTCTGAGCTGTTTCTTGAGTGTTGTTTTGCTTTCCAGACCGCAACGAATGGAAGCAAAAAGCCACATCTCACCATCCGTTGGCGTCCGGAATGTATTTTTCGGCCCGGGGAATGTGACGGCGTATATTGTGACTTTTTTCTATTTGTCTTTCTCTCTCTCTCTCTCTCTACACATGCTCATGTGCTGTCGAACCTCATATACAATTCCCTCTTCCCCAGAAATGAACTACCGCCTTATAGTATTCAAGTTTTGGACTCCCTCTGCGGTCTCCAGTCTCGTACCATGTTTTACTGAGAAAGGCATCTAATAAAAGTCCGGCGGAGAACACCTTTCATCCAAGTTATTTTACTATGGACACTCTACTCGACATTGTAAAGCTACGGGGCTGACATTAGCCACCTTTGGAGGGGCAAATGTTCATCGTCGACAGCCATCAGCACGATAGATAAACGACGGGTATGTTTATACCCGAGAAGATAGAGTGTCGTGGTGGTGGAGAGAATGTAGAGAGAGACAGAAAATGAGGCGTGGTATGAGTAATGCGGGTAGTTCAACGACGCAAACGGGGGTATAGAGCCGACAGTCATCACAAGAAAGCTTTGGCATGGTGAGGTTGGGCCGACACTTGACCAAACCAAGAACAAAGTGTCTGAGAAAGCCGCGGGAAACCTGAGGCCCAAGCCTCTGGCCGCGGATGCGTCCGGGCCACTTTACCAGGGTTGAGGTGTGCTAATCTCGTGTGGCCTCGGATTCAATCGACGAGAAAGCCAAGAGATATGTCAACTGGGCGATCGGATCATCCGAAGTAGAAAAGGTGGGCCGGTCTTGATGTACCTACAGTAGCTGTGTTCGATTTTGGCGCCGTCCGCCGATCGCCGGCCATGCGCTTCCGCCAACGGGCCGCGGTGCCGGAGCTTCTCCTGGACAATGCCCGTTATCTGGAATACGCCCGTTCCCAGCGCCAACTTCGTACCATTAACATTCTTAAACAGATGATGAGGCATGCGATAGCTCCATGAGATCGTCCAATCCCCGCGTCTAGATTCGGTCAATTTGCTCGGATACACCAAAAAAAAAGAAAAAAAAAAAAACCAAAAAAAAACCCAAAATGCCCGAAATCGTTGTGGTCGGGTAAGCAGACCCGAGGGTCCAATAACCTGAAAGAGTACGGGCTGACAGGGTATGAACCAGTGCTGGAGTGGTGGGCCTCACGTCGGCTCTACTGCTAGCCAAGGACAAAGGAAACAATGTGACGGTTGTTGCCAAGCACATGCCTGGAGACTACGATGTCCAGTACACATCTCCGTGGGCTGGAGCAAACTACTTGCCGTGAGTCCGGCCCCAGTGCGGCCGGCTGGACATGCAGCACTTGTACCTAACAGTCTCAGTATGTCGACGAGTGAGAACAGCCGATGGGAGAGGAGGACGTGGCCGGAAATCAAGAGACTCGCGGCAGAGGTCCCCGAGGCCGGCATACATTTCCAGAGTAAGCTGGCGCAAGTGTTGTGCGGGGTGGATTTGCGCTGACACGTCCGCGAAGCGGCCAAGGTCTTTCGGAGTTCCCGAGACCTGGATGTAAGTGGAACTGACGGTACTCCAAGAGCATCGGACATGTTGCTCACCACTACCAGCCCGCCAACCCCGCCAAGAACTCCCTTGGCGATGCCCTCTTTGAGGAGAACCCGTGGTACGCCGACTTCCTCGACTACCGCAAGATGAGGCAGGAGGAGCTGCCACCAGGCGTGGCATACGGGCACGAGTTCGGCTCCGTCTGCATCAACACGGCCATCTACCTGCCGTGGCTGGTCGGCCAGTGCCGCAGGCTCGGCGTGGTCTTCAAGCGGGCGTCCCTGAACCACATCTCCGAGGCGTCTCCGCTGGGGACGCCCGGGAGCAAGGCCGACATCATCGTCAACTGCACGGGCCTGATGGCTGCCACGCTCGGCGGCGTCATGGACTCCAAGGTTGCGCCGGCAAGGGGCCAGATCGTGGTGGTGAGGAACGTGAGCCCGTTCATGGTGGCCACCTCCAGCACCGAGGACTCGCCGGATGAGCTCGTCTACACCATGACGAGGGCCGCGGGCGGTGGTACAATCCTGGGCGGGACGTACCAGAAGGGTAACTGGGACCCAAACCCAGACCCGAATGTCGCCGCGAGGATCATGCAGCGGGTGGTGGATCTGTACCCGGAGATTGCTGGCGGCAAGGGGGTGAAGGGACTGGATATCATCCGGCACGGGGTCGGGTTGAGGCCTTACCGTGAAGGAGGCGTGAGGCTTGAGAAGGAGAAGATCGGCGGCACCTGGGTCGTCCATAACTATGGTCATGCAGGTTGGGGCTACCAAGGATCTTATGGGACTGCCGAGCGGGTGGTTGAGCTGGTTGGTGAGATCAAGACGCCTCAGAGCAAGCTGTAGGCATGTTGATACCCAGGTGTGCTTGGCGGATCGGATATCTTCCTTTCCAAGAAGAGGTTGCAATCACCTTCGCAACCGAATAGCGCAAAGTCCGACCTCGGAATTTAGGACTTCAAGGTTGTTAGAATCGATAATAAGGCTGAGCCCATGGCTGGTGGCTTAAGCACACTGTCCCTTGGTCATTCCAACATACGCCACCTGGGTATTCACGGCGAACTCTCGCCCACTGTAGTAGGACGAGTTGTATCATGTGTTGTGATGGACCTGCCCCACAGCATTTCCAGTACAGCAGGGTATTCCTGTAAGAGCACTGCGTGTGACTGGGTATGAATTGGTAGATGCTCATCAATGTGTGAATATCATATTTTGCGGCCAAGTCGCTGAAAACCAGCCCAGCCAAAATAAAGGGCAGACATGGAAGATAATCCAAATTAAAGGCAAACTTTGGGCGCGGGGGTGGGGGGGGGGCTCTGACTGCGGTCCAAGCTAGAGATCTCACACACAAAGAACTTAAAAAACTCTACCCAGACTAATGTAAATGGGAGGATTAGACAGAAACTCTATCAGCTACGGCATTTGCTTTATCAGCGATGACTCGCAATAGTTATAGTAAGTTATAGGGGGGTTGTCAGTCTGGTGGGTCTGGTAGGCCTAGGCCAGTTATTTCAAAGGCCCGGACCAGGAGTTCGGCCACTGATAAGTGAAGAAATCGTATCTGAACTTCATGCCTACCTGTATGTAACGACAGCGTCAATCGTGATTCGGTCAAGGTTTACTGGAGCAGGAAATGGCCTGGACAGACACATCGCCGTCGAGCCAGTTGACAATTCTGTAAGTATTATGTAAAAGGAAAAGGGATAAGATCCGGACAAGGCATTCCGTGTGTAAAAACACATGGAAATTACAAGGGGCTAAGCCACTATGCAGAGCCAGGTAGCAAGAGAGACCTGAGTCCTGCAAGAGCACACCCACCGAGGCAGCACCCTTAGAAGCAAATGCTAGGTTCCACGAGTTGGAGTATCCAGGGGGGGGGGGATTTATCGCTTGGTCAGTGCCCAATTGGGATTCCAGCCTGAGGTCAAGGGAATTTAATTATGTAGGTCGTATAACCCACTGGCAATCTATTATTTTGTCACACGCAGGTAGCCTTTGGTAGCCTTATGGTCATCCTATAAGTATGAATACTGCCACATGCAGTCTGATCTGAGGGCGCATTAAATTTTAATAAAACACACACTCCTCCCTGCCTTCTGTGCTCTTGAGACCCCTGAAGGATATTGTGTAACTGCAACTAAACCTCACCGGTGAGGTTGACCAGGCTTGGCCCTGCCAAATGCGCCTCAATCCAGTCAACATCCCGTCATAAGACTCAATAGGGCAATGATAGGCCAAGAGAATTAATAGGCCAAGAGAATTAATAGGCCAAGAGAATTAATAGACCAAGAGAATTACTGACCAGCTCCAGCCAGCCGTCAAATTTTCCAGCCACCATCCTGCCCGCGTGTGAAGGCTGCTGAACACCCTGCCTACTGCCCTGTTTCGGTGTAGTTGCTGCAGGAACCCAATCGTCCCTGGCTTCGCTTCTACCCTTCTTTGCCGTCATAAATTGGTCAGGACTCGGCCAACACCTTTAACTTGAGGCCTCGATCCTTGTATGCTATCAAAATAGATCTGTAGACCTCTGCAGCTCGGGGAATCGATATGAGCCTAGATTCAATATGTATGGATGCAGAACTTGAAAATCAGAAAAAGAAACAGACACATTGCTGCCTGACGGATCAGAATGTAGGGGGTCTCGTAACCCCCCCCCCTTTTTCCACAATACTCCCGCGTAGCGGGGACATGAAAGCTGTTGAGGGGGCACCTCGAGCTCACAAAGAGTTTTTCTAGTTACTGCGGACCTTCGTCTAAAATTGAACGGACATACGCTCTTCGGACAGCAGTCGCTATTAACAGCCACGTCTAGCTGCGGCTGTGTCCAGCCTGAAGAGCACTCGACCGCCTGAAAGTGCTTGAAAACGGCGAGAACCTTGTTACCAATATCTTGGCCGGTGTATCCACGTCTGGGCGTTCTCTCCATACGATTAGTAGCTACAGTCATAGCGCTACTGGAGTTCAAGGCTGCCTAATTCGACAGAACCGCTCCGTTGCCTGGCCTACTCTGCCTCTACAAATGCACAATTTCAGGGGCAAGTACAAGGCTGGACCCTTCGATATTGATTCGAGGTTGCGCAACTACCTTCGAAAAGCCCGAGGCTGAGGCATGCTCGCACTTCTTCCACTAAGCCTCAAGCCATTTAATGTGGCTTGTTTCAGATATAATTCTCTGCCACACCGGTGAGAATAAAATTAAAAATAAGTCAGGCAGCTTTGGGAATGGGAACAATTGTTCTCAGAACAAGAAGAGTAGCTCAGCTTCGGTTTGAAACGCAGGGGCCCATACCTAAGTAGGCGGAGCAAGCCGAGGAACAACATCCAGTCTCCAGGAGGTAATATTCGCAAACACATGCCATCAGATGCTATAAGAGCGAGCTATTTCCCGTCTCTCTTCACGCCCCTATTGTTCCGTACAACATAACTACAAGACATTATATCCCTGACTATTACCCGCACTCAGCCAACCACAAAAACACTTGTAACTCTTCAACCCCTACACGCTTATAACGTCAAGATGTTTGCCGGAACAATATTCATAGCAGTATTCTTGGCTAAAATCGTCCAAACAGCCCCAGCCCCGGGTTCCGTTGACGCTCCCCTGATTGCACGAGATGGCATAGACAAC
This sequence comes from Stenocarpella maydis, assembly GCA_002270565.1. Lineage (NCBI taxonomy): Eukaryota > Fungi > Ascomycota > Sordariomycetes > Diaporthales > Diaporthaceae > Stenocarpella > Stenocarpella maydis. Next base: position 453,544 of record NQMI01000007.1, read on the forward strand.
TGCGATGATACCTCTACCACCTATACTGGCAGCTACACTGATGGTTCCGGCACATATGTGACATCGGACGGTGTGACCAATCCTTACAAGTTCCCAGCCATTCGCAAATGCTGGTGGGACTACTACATTGTCTCCGCTGATCTGGAGTTGGACCCTTGGAAAAAGGCGTCCGGCAACACATATTGTACTGGTACCGAAACATGCACGGTCCAGAATCTTGACGCGAGCCAGACATGTCAGAGCAGGTCGACGGGCATCAGTTTCAACGTCGGAGTGGACATTGAAGGCTTCCAAATGGGTGTCAGCACTGAAGTGACAACCGAGGACACCAAGTGTGTCACGGCTACCGAGGTCACGGCATGCACTTGGAACGATGCAGGTTGTCATACGGTTTGGACACAACAGGAGATGCTTGTGCAGAAGGGGTACCGCAGACATAGGTGCAACTGGGGAGATGGAGACGAGACGGAGTGCATGGCAGATTGGACAATGAGAACCCCGACAAAGATGGTCACCTATGGGTGTGGATCCAAGTGTTCGGATACTAACGATTGTGGGCATACGGATGGAACGACTTGTCCTTGAGATATTGTTCTAGGGTGCGGGGAATCCGTTTTTTTTTAGCTAGGCGTATATATGCTACTGTTCTGGGGCGTGGGAAGTCATTCACTCAGCTAAGCCCGGCTATAAAAGGGGGCCTTTATGCGTTGCTTTAGACACATTTCAGCTTTACAATCAATCCACTCCTTCTTCTATACTATTTCTGTCTGATCAGTGACCCATATCGTGAATATTCTTCTTGGAAATAGCCTCTGGCTTCCTCTACAGTATTATGTCCCTCTTCCTTGCTATTTAATCTTGCCTCGTATAATTCTGCTACTTACTTAAACCTAAATATCATAAAATATTTCTTTTAAATAACCCTTTATCCCTACAGATTTAAACTCGTTTGCCAGCTCAAACATCTGTGGTTAAGCGATTGAATTCTGGACATGAAAAAGAGGGACGCAATGAACCTCTGATGATGAAAAAGCATTTGCAGAGCCAGGTAGCGAGTGAGGTGTGAGTCCTGTGAGAGGCATTCATTACTGCAGAGACGGCACACCCACCGAGGCAACACCCACTCAAGAGCAGAGGCTAGGTTCCACGGATTGGAGAACCCAAGTTGGGGGGGGGGACAATGGGGGTTGTTACTTGATCAGTGTTCAATCGGATTCCAGATCAATGACTCTCAACTGGGCGGGTGTCAATCCTTGAAGTTTTCAAGTTAGGTTGAATAATTATTGCGTAGGCACAGGCTGTGTAACCCACTACGTTGTTACACTAAGGCACAGCCTTGAGTAGCTACATGTCAGCCTGCACGCAGGGACACTGCCACATGCGGTCTGGCAGTCTGGAATATAAGGGCACATGATCCCCGCAAGACAGCCAGCCATTTGAACCACCAAGCCACTTCTCACCCACACAAGGAGCACTGTCTTGTTATCATCGACCGGCATTTCGACCTAATGCTATCCCTGGCCTACAGCTTTGCACCGCCTGATCTCAGCTAGGGCGGACATAAACGTACGAGACAAGAATGGACGCCGTCCGATACAGCTGGCAGTGGCGATGGGGATTGTAGAGTCTGTTAAGCTACTCATAGAGGCAGACTGCCCTCTCCAAACTTCAGATCTTCATTTGAGTCTTCTCCAAGAATGCCTACTGCACGAACGTTTGGGCCGTATAACACACGGCTGGCAGAGTGTAGAGAGCAGTGCTTCTTTATACTTAGTATGATGTGGATAAAGATGTATTAATTTGCAGTGAACCTCAAATTAACGAGTAGTCAGAAAAGCTCAAAGCGAGCTCAATCGTCTATCTGAAAATCCTCAATTTAACGAACACGGACTATGGGATGCGCCTGTGGGAATGGAGCTGAGTCGTTTGGGTGTGGTCTGAATTTCCCCGATAAGTGCATATCGCTAAATTGGGTGCGTGGAGATCCCCGGTTTGCCAGGCAAGATCAGCTCGCGCTCAGGGTTCTGGGTTGTGACAGGGGGTAGCTCCAAACACGTTGCCAGCAATGCCGCCCATTTCTCGTCCTGGCGTCTTCAAACATCAATAAACGCCCCGTCAAAACCCTGCATAATGACCACCGCGCAGGAGCCACTGTACCTGCAAGTCTTCCGCTTCGCACAGGATGTCGCCACAGGGAGGCATTGGCTGTCCAGACTGGTCCCACCAGTGCTGCTTCTCCTGGATGCAGCCTTGTGCGTGGTCGTGATTGCCAAGGTGGCCTGTAAGTGAGCCCTGAGGTGAGACCATGGCGGCGACAACTGCTAACCTCTACCCGATGCAAGACACCGAAATTGACTGGACTGCATATATGGAGCAGGTCCAGTTGTTTCTCGATGGAGAGAGGGACTATAAAAAAATAGAGGGCGGCACTGGGCCTCTGGTCTACCCAGCTGCCCATGTTTACATATACACTGGCCTCTACCATCTCACCAACCACGGCAAGGACATCCTACTCGCCCAGCAAATTTTTGCTAGCCTGTACTTGGTGAACCTGGCTGTGGTAATGTTGTGCTACTGGAAGGCAAAGGTAAGCTTTCGGGCATGGTCTAGAGAATCTCTCTCAGCCAGCTGACCTGATGGCACAGGCTCCTCCCTACATCTTCCCCCTGTTGATCCTCTCAAAACGTCTGCACAGCATCTTCATGCTGCGCTGCTTCAATGATTGTTTCGCAGTCTTCTTCATGTGGCTGTCGATCCTGCTCTTCCAGCACCGTCAGTGGGTCGCCGGCGGTCTGGTCTACAGTCTCGGGCTTGGAGTCAAGATGACCCTGCTTCTGGTGCTCCCCATGGTCGGCGTCCTCATCTTCTTCGCCAGAGGCTTGTCTGGCACCATCACGCTGGGCGCGCTCATGGCGGGCTTGCAGGCACAGATTGCCGTGCCGTTCCTCAGCCACCCCGGCGCGTACTTTGGACGTGCCTTCGAATTCACTCGCCAGTTCCTTTTCAAGTGGACCGTCAACTGGCGCTTTGTGGGCGAGGAGACATTTCTCAGCCGCGCATTCTCGACCTCACTCCTCGTCTTGCACGTTTCTGTTCTCTTGACATTTATCTTCACCAGGTGGCTCCCACCGACGGGTAAGACGCTGGGAGACGCCCTGCATGCAACCTTCGGCCCCGACGGCCGTGGGCGAAACTGGCGGCCACTGTTCCAAGGGTTCACGCCAAAATACATTCTGACTACTATCCTAACCGCCAACGTCATCGGCCTCCTCTTCGCGCGGTCTCTCCACTACCAGTTCTACTCCTATCTTGCCTGGTCCACCCCATACCTCCTGTGGCGCAGTGGCCTGCATCCTGTGCTGCAGTACATCTTGTGGGCCTTTCAGGAGTGGGCATGGAACGTGTTCCCCAGCACCCCAGTCAGCTCGGCTGTCGTGGTAGGCGTCATGGCAGTCACGGTGACGGCCGTATGGCTTGGCACATCGGGCGATGCGGCGGGTTCAGCCGTGCCAGACGCGTCGGCTAGTAACGCTGGAGCGCCAACTCGGTCTGTTGCGAAGCCGTAGGCCAGCTACCAGAGCGGAAAGACAGAGTTCAAGCCCCCCATGTGGTAAATACGGCGTCTTCGGCAGTAGCGTGGCCTGCAAGAACTATGCATATGTATGTGACCAATGCTGGGTTCAGTCCTCGTCTTCGGAGTCTGTTGGTGGGAGACCTCTCGAGTCATTTTCCTCTTCGTCAGGGTAAGTGTTCTTTGGGAACTCTCTGGGCCTGGAAAATAACAAGTCTGTCAGAACTAATCGGCGTCTATACGAGGAAATCGACTGCATGCTACGCCAGTCAATGCAAAGGCAGTGCAGGCAGGCACGGTAGCCCAGGAGCTTCGTACCAGTACGGCATCTTGCGCCACTCTTTCTCGTCTCGCACCACGTTGATAATCTCCCCCATAACTTTGTTATTGGTCTTGCTGCGCTCCTCGTCCGGCGTCAAGTCCACCACGACATACCCTCCCCTCTTGATCCAGATCGTATTACGGAACCGCTGCGCGAGCTCGACGAGGGCGGTCTTGGTGTTGGGCAGGATGCATGTGTACGTGTTGTTGCCCTCGGGCTTCCCAACCCGGGCGACAAATTGGTGCTCGGTCAGCTCGTCGGGAGGAGTGGTGGACTCAGTGGCAGCTGCCAGAATGTTGCGCTTTGGGCGGCCCATTGTTTGGCTTGGTTTGTTGTTGTTGGAGGGGTATGGGTGATTTGCATGCCATCGAGCCTCATTTTGGAGCCCCACCAACTTTTTTCTCGACCACCGCTCCAAATGCATAATACTTATAGTGCGATATCGCAAGCAAACATGCATTTAGCCGCTTTGCTCCGGACTTGTACTCAACCTCAATTGTCTACTTCTCCCCTGTGATACAAGGAAGCTTTGTTATTTACATTGCAATGTCCTCACCCGCCCTCCATTATTGCAGCATCTTCCTCTTCTTCTGACTCCAAAGGGTCGTTTGGATGTGAGGGGGAGTATGACAGCGGAATTACATCAACTCGTAGGCGGTGGGTATGGCCGTTCCTCGCCATCGGCACAGAGGATTAATGTTGTCAGGAAGGAATGAATCTTGATATCGCTATTCATAGTGAACAATTTATCCCCTACTTTGAAGTCATACTAATTATAACTTATCGTGCGAAATTCCAAGTGTAGAACTGGGACAGCACTCTAGAGCTGTCGTATGATATCTCACCCAGGTCTTACGGCTGTCTGGTCCGAGAAGGTTCGTGTCCGTGCGAGGCCCACGACTCTTCAACTGGGTGCAGAAACTTGGCAAACATCGTAGAGTATTCCTGGGCCCTCTAAGTTTCAAGTAACAAAATGTATTGATTAACAAAAATGGGGTAGCAGTGGATGTTGCTGACATTGACCGCATTCCCAGGCTCTCCCACAGGCAAGGGTTAGGGTCGATTTATTAGATTTATTCGGCGAGCTCAAACGGGCAGGCCGTCATGCCCACCGCAGCATTTGTGAGCCTCAGTCTTGGTCTTCAACTCTCCCTTACTCTACCTGCCAGGCTGCAACATGTCGCTCAACCAGCTGTCTATGCTCCTGGGGCTTCCAGACTCGGACTGCAAACAAATCCTCGACTACGGGGCCACGCTTTCCAAGGCAGAGGCGGCAGACCACTTCAAGAACTTGCTTGGCGACTCACCACAGGCCATAGAGTTCATCTCATCCTTCAACTCTCGGCGACAGGACCCAAAACCCGCCCCTGCTCCCGCTCCAGCCACACAGCAACAAGCGCCCTCTGGCCTGGAGCCGGTGCCAAAACAGCAGAGGGGCCCCAAGAAGAAGAAAGCCCCACTGCACACCCCAGCTCCCCGCCAGATCACAGACGCGGCCCCGGCGTCAGGGAGTGTCTACAACAAGAAGACCACCGAGGATGACTACATAGCAGGGAAGTCGGGCACATCGACGCCTGCGAGCAGCAGCTCACCCTTCGCAGCCCCTCCGCCAAAGACCTCCACGCCACCGCCAAACAAGTTCAGCAAGCAGCCCCCGTCCGCGGCCGGGTCCCTGGTATCAGACCGCCTGGCCCCCAAGCAGAAGCCCAAGTCAAATCCGACCTCCCGCAGCTCAACGCCAGGGCCGGCGTCCAAGGGGAGCGGGGTGGCAGTCACCAAGGTGTCCATAGCGGGCGGCACGCCGATGCACGGCGCCTCGACAGCCGTGGCAGACCTAGACGCAGCCATCCGCTCGCTGGAACTAACGACCAACCCATCCCTCTCCGGCTCCGGCGGCGGCGATGTCTCGTCCCGCCGCTGCAACTGCGTGGCGACCCGCCACCCACTGCAGACCGCGGCGCCCACAACATCACCAGGGGCGGGGCATCAGGACGTGCGGGGCGCCGCTCCGTCCGGGGCGAGGTGCACCAGCGGGACTGCGCGCCGAGCGCGCGGAGAAGCAGGCGGCGGAGGCGAGGCGCAGCGGGCGGACTGCGGACCCGGCACAGAAAAAAACATGGAGGCCCTCGAGCACCGCGACAGGCTGCTCGGGTTCCAGGCGCAGAACGCGCGGCGCACGACGGTGCGGGACGAGGCGGCCGACTTTGACGTGTCCGGGGCCATGGCCGGGTTCGGCGGCGGGAGCCTGTGGGCGTCGCCCGAGGAGAGGGCGCGCGAGCTCAAGAGGCAGCAGAGGCTGCTGCGCGAGATGGAGTGGAGCGCGCGCCCCGACTACGACAAGAGGCAGCAGGTCGTCAGCATCGACCTCGTGGGCGGCAAGGTGGTCAAGAAGTTTGTGGCCAAGGAGAGGCCGGCCACGCCAGACGACGGGGACGAGGACGAGCTGCCGGCCCCGGGCGGCGCCGCCGCCGGTGTCCTGAAGGAGACGAGCGCCAACGGGCGGGCCGCCGGCGCCTTCAGCAGGAACCCCCTGCTCGGCGGCATGATCGCCGGTCTACGACGCAAGGGCAAGGGCGGGCGCTCGAGGGCGCAAGGACCGCGCCGCGGCCGCCGCCCGGTGGAGAGGGTGCAGGACGACCTTGACGACAACGAGGCCGTCATCCTCGACGGCGGCGTCTACGGCGGGCGGCAACACGGCGCGGCAGGCACGGGGGGCGCGGGTGACGAGCCGGACTGCGGATAGGTCCGAGAAATGAATAGACGGGGGACGCCTCACCGCGTATTGCTGTGTTTTGTCGAGGCCATGTCGGGCAAGACTTCCTCCCCCCTTTTTGTGTGCGCTATCGTGAACCATGTGTTGTTGTCCCACGGCTGCCATTGATGGAGGGGTCGATATCTACGTGACGCCACTTTCCCAAAGCCGGACCCAGCCGACCACAGTCTGGACTGCACTCAGCCCTACGAGCGCACGAGCCCCCACAAAAATGGACACGTCACTTTCCCTAGGACCCTGATGAGTCTGTGTGGTGTGCTAGGTGAGGTAAGTGCCGGCTCGAGACTTGTGGGTTAACTGGGTGACCCCAGAGGACGTGGACATATTCAGATGCTTGTTATTGCTCGGCATGAGAGGAGTTGTCATCTGCATTCACGTCGGCATTTTCCGTTGAGAACAGTTGGAGTACTGAAGATGAAAGACTTTTTGAAATCGTCTATCAGGTATCCATAATACCTTTTTCTATGATTTATGACAGGACACCGTAACCCCGAGTCGAAACTTGGAATGATAGCGAGTCTGACCAAATGCACCCCACTCCTCTACTCATTACCAGAAAGAGGAAGAAAACCACCCGCACAATGACTCCGATGATGATGATAAAAATGAAAAGAGAGAGAAAAAAAATAANCCGTAACCCCGAGTCGAAACTTGGAATGATAGCGAGTCTGACCAAATGCACCCCACTCCTCTACTCATTACCAGAAAGAGGAAGAAAACCACCCGCACAATGACTCCGATGATGATGATAAAAATGAAAAGAGAGAGAAAAAAAAAAGGGGGGGGGGGGACGGAAAAACAAGGCTGATGGCCAGATATGTACAATGCTAGTGAGCCTTGGGCTCCCGTCTCATTCCGGTGACGAGGCTGCAGAAGGCATAGCCGCCAAGCCTTCCCTTGCCGTCGTAGACCTTGTCGACGATCTCCTCCATGGTGATGCCATTCAGGTCGTCTCCCGCCGCGAACCCCGAGCCGCCGCCGGTAGTAGACCTTGACTCTCCTAGTAGTCGTCCAGGGTTGAGGCCTTCGGCGGTCTCGCGTTAGCGGCTGCGACGTAGTGGCCCCACGTGATGAGTTCCTTACTGCAGTCGTCCTGGTGGATAGTGCACTCGATCAGGGCTGGGCCGGCCTTGTGGTTGTTGGCAGCGGTGATGGCCTCCCTGAGCTCGCCGGCGGTGTTTGCGACAAAGGAGATGCCGTTGCCGTCGGTCGAGTTGAAGGCCTGCATCAGGAGGGCGTAGTTCCAGTTCTTGATCTTGTTGTAGCTGCCGTCGTGGATCTCGACCTCGATGGTGTAGCCGCGGTTGTTGATGAGGAGGATGGTGATGGGCAGGTTGAAGCGGACCATCTGGGAGAGCTCCTGGGCCGTCACCTGGAAGGAGCCGTCGCCGCAGACGCAGATGGTGCGGCGCTCGGGGTAGCGCATGGCGTAGCCAAAGGAGGCGGGCACAGACCAGCCGATGTGGCCCCACTGCATCTCGATCTCGTAGCCCGCGCCCCTGGGCAGGTGGAGCTGTGTGCCGTTGAACCACGAGTCACCGGTCTCGATGAAGAGGGTGGTGTTGGGGGTGACGAGGGGCTGCAGCTGGCGCTGGATCTCCTTGCGGGTGAGCTCCTCGTCGTCGGTGGCCTCGTGGATGATGGAGGGGTCGGGGCGGAGGCGCTTGTACTCGACCAGGGTGGAGTCGTTGTGCTTGACCTCGGTGGACAGGTGGTCGAGGAACTCGCTGAGGCGGACACGGCTGAAGTGGCTGCCGGGGAAGGTGACATGGTCCATGTCGCACTTCATCAGGGGGATGCTGGGCATGGCGGTCCAGCCAACGGTGGAGTAGTCGTTGAAGACGCAGCCGGCACAGATGATGGCATCGGCCCAGTTGAGGATGGCATCGGCGGCGAGGGTGGAGACCTGGCCCCAGAAGATACCGACGAACTGGGGGTGGTCCTCGGGGAACATGCCCTTGGCGGCGGGCTGGACGGCGACGGCGCAGCCCATGGCCTCGGCCAGCTTGACGAGGGCCTTGTCGGCGCCGCAGCGGGCCAGCTTGGGGCCGACGAGGATCATGGGCTTGAGCTTGCCGCTCAGGTACTCGGCGGCGCAGTCGGCGGCGGCGGCGAGGGCGCGCTGGTCCGAGATGACGGGCTCGGTGACGGCGGAGATGGGGCCGGGGCGGACGCAGGTGGCACCGGACAGGTTGGTGGGGATCTCGATATAGCAGGGCTTGCGGGAGAGGATGGCGGCGCGGATGGCTCTGTCGATGAGCCGGGGGGCCTCCTCGGCGCGGTTGACGGCGACGGCGCAACACGTGACCTTCTGGGCCATCTCGAGCTGGTAGGTGTAGTCGAGCTTGCCCAGGGTGTGGTGCAGCAGGTGGAACTGGCCGGCGTCGTTTGTGTTTGGGGAGCCCGAGATGAGGATCAGGGGCAGGTTCTCGGCGTAGGCGCTGCCGGTGCCGTTGAGGGCCGAGATGGCACCGACCGAGTAGGTGACGACACAGGCAGAGACGCCGTTGGCACGGGCGTAGCCCTCGGCGGCCAGGCTGCAGTTGAGCTCATTGGCACACCCGATCTCCTTGAGGTCCGGGTGGGCCTGGAGCTTGTCGAGGAGGATCAGGTTGTAGTCGCCAGGGACCACAAAGTGGTGGCGGATGCCGACCTGGGCCAGCCGCTCGGCGAGGTAGTCGCCGACTGTGAACTTTCCCGGTGTGCTCGACATTGGGAAGGTTGTTGTGCGAGGCTGGAGGGAGGTGAGGATTGTATGGTTTACCGAGAGGCAAGGGAGTGGTGGTGGTGTCCAGAGGACGGGGAGGACAACTGTCTTGCTGTAAGAGGGCAGGGGGTGACTCTGGAGTCAGGTCTGGATGCTGGACTGGGAGGGAGACGAGAGTGATGGGAGGTCGCATGCGGCTCAAGATGGTTTTATATCTTTTGCTGTCGACAGCACAAGGTCTGTCTGTGTGGTGGATGCGTCCGTGTCGAGCGCAATGGCCACCGCCAGCGCCCGGGAGACGGGCTGGGGATCCATTGGTGGCTCCCTGCAACAGCTTTGCGATGATGGACTGATGAAAAGTGGAAGCGACATGTCACCCAGGTCACTGCCAGGCACACGGATGGGCAGGAACGAGCCGAAGGGATCGAGATGCGGGTGTGTGGTGTACGGAGCACTGTTGTACGGAGTACACCACGCTACTGCCCAGGGTACGTACCTGCACGGCTGGGCTAGCACGGCCAACACGGCCCTGTCCGGGCAGTACGTACTGCCGTAGTCGAGTCTAGCCCGCTACGCCCGTACATGGACCACCGTTTTTTTGTTCTTCGGGAGCGGCCACCAGGCTTGCCCACCTGCCCACCCAGAGGGAAAACAGTGGGGTAGGGGTATGCCTCCTTTTACGAGGGTACAAGGGTACAACCTTCACACTGGACGAATACATGGTGGAGCTCAAGATGAAAAGCCGGGACAGCTTTACATTGTATGTATGCATGTATCTACGTCCATGTTTGCACACCTAGCTATGTGTTGCCGCTATATCCGTACATGGCATCAACAAACACAACACAACGCACACACATGCCAAGTATGTACCGCAAACTATATGCCACTACATCCATAATAATGCCTCACATGTGCATATATCAAAAACCCTAGATAGGCCAGCTCGGCTCGGCTCCACCGGGACTCTACTTCCCTTAACGAGTATTGCCAAGTACCTGGCTAAACTGTTGCCACAACACGAGATGCAGAGGCGATAAGAAACAGTGAGAAGGATAAAGAAGAAGACGAAGAAGAAAATAAAAAAAAATTAGACGCTCGTTTCGTCATCATCACTCCATACCGGAAGTGTGTCCTCTGATGGCGGAGCAGGCGTGCCAATGCATGTTTTGAAAAACCTTTTCTCCCTGGTCTCTGATACAGTCCCTCAGCTGATGGATGAGCTGCGCTCAGCACCCATCTTGCGAGCAGAGCAGCAGAGCTGAGCATCAGACAATTGCTGGTGAGCTCGGATCCCTGCCGACGACAGGAGGGCTCAGGTGCGGGAGATAGCGGATGGCATGGTCGACGGCATGGCCCCATATGCTGGGACGAAACGGGAGCCCACGAATCACGCCACCTGTCTCTGCCCACGCCCACAGGCGGGTCCCGCCTGCAGCCTCTGGCTCTTTGACACCTCACTCCCGCTGCAGCCAATCTTGACAACCCTGCCCACCAACCTGCCAGCCTGGCGGCCATCATGAGATGCCAACGAGAAGCATATCCAACATTCCACACCCCCTGAACCCTGCTCGTCGCCATCCGCGCTGCGCTGCCCATCCAGGCCAGAGCGCGATGGCCCAGCGAGCGCTGCGAGCATGGTTCGACCTTTGATGCCCTCCAGGCCTCTCCTAAGATCAGCCTGCATCCAAAGCCCCACTCGTGCTCGCTGAGGCTCTCGGCCCTGCTCACCACGCTATTCCTGGGCCGAACCTCGCACCATCGGCCCCGTCGCTCTCGCCAGCCTTTAGTGTACGGAGGGAGTATGTGATTACGACCTTAGCTTGCCTGGGGCTCCTCTTTGTCTGCTACGCTATCTGGCATATCTGCATTTCCAGACTTTCTACCATCTCAGGCCCTCAGCCCTCCGACTGATATCGGGCCCTGCATAGCATGAGTGAGCCGCATCATGCCACGCCGGCTGCCCGGCCGTCGCCACAACCGCAGACAGAATCCACACACCCACCCAATTGCTACCCAGAAGGCCCCTTGTCGTCCTTCCTGATATCTGGGACCTGGACCTGGAACTGGGACCTCAACTCGGAACATGCGCCCGGTGGGCCTGGATCGCCGACATCGACGCAGAAAACCAAAAAAAAAAAAAAAAAAAAAGGTTTGACGATGTGCCGAGAGTTTCCCCTTGCATGGAGCCTCTTCTCTGTCGCCGCAGTGGTCCCGGCCTCGCGCTTAACAACGAAGCTCGCGCGGTGGCCCCTGACGTACCCTGCAAGACTACAATACAATGTTTGCACCCGAGGCGGGCCCCTTCCTGATCCGCCGTAAATTCGACCGTACTTCAGCTCGGAGGCGGTGATTGTGCCTCGCCGCGCGTTGGGATATCGCAGAGACCCCGCCTGCTCTGCCCTAGGTAACAGTCTCTGCAGGCTCGTCATATCTGATATCTCCGGAGTCGCATCCCAGGCCTCTTGAGATCGACAGCGTGCCTTGCGAAAATGTCCGGTGTCTGCCACACCCCTGCCCATAACCAAGACCTCAACTGGAGCCCAGATCCCTACAATTGCCGCGGGAAGTGGGTCCCTGATGGCCTTGTACGGCCCGTGACGAAGAGAGTCCTGGAACAAGGTGGCTGAAGGCGCGGAAACAAAAGCCTTGGACAACGAAACGGACCCCCAGGCGACCTCACGCATTGGCGGCTCCTGACTTGTTTGCACACAGCTACCCAGGATCTTGACACAGATGGTACTTGTGTCTTGCCATCCGACAATCGAATGAGACACTTCGAGACGTGTGCTGCGCGGGTGTCGAGTCGTGTCCGACGACCACCAGTGCACAACGCTGGCCGATATTGGTGAGTAGCAGGGAGCTCCAAGGTCCCCAGCGCCGTAACCCGTCACATCTACCGGTCACGTCTGGCCGGCAGTGACCTGGGGGCCGTGACGATGAATGCTCAGGTGCACATCTCCAGATTCAAGGTTCTACGTCGAGTTTCATCCTGCGGAGGTCCCAGCAAGGCCTCTCAGACCCGCGGCGCGACCCGTCCAAAACCTGAACCATGTGCATGGGCCATCGGATTTGATTAGAGACTCGATCTGAGGCCAGGTCGTCTGCTGGTTCTGGGTTGCAAGGCGAGGGGCCCGGATTCGATTCAGCACGATCTACTGGATCCTGGAATACGCTTTTATGCCCAAACCTGAGTGAACTGGGTGCGGACTGTCTTTAGTGTTCTCCACTTCCTGGTGCCTGCTGGGAAGTCCTGTGAGAAGTATCGAGTGTTGCCAGTCTCGTCGTAAATCTAAGATCTCACTCTCAAGCCAGATCGGATATCGCTCTCTTCTCCACTGGATATGCACGCGAGCAACAGTGACCAACCAGATCAGCCTCTTCTGGCCCCATAGATCCTGTAGTCATCTGCAAGACATATCCGCAGGAGACAATCAGCCCATTCCTGAGCATGCTTTCGTGGCCCATCGAGATCGTGCAAGTGCTTCAGGCGAACCATGCGGCGCAGCAGGTCGCCTGCCCACGGCTCTGGTCAGTTGCGGCCCGCAGTTTGAGGCTTGGTGAGCCTCCGGACTACAAGCGCAAAGTGGGTACCTAGGTAGGTAGATATTAACATGCTTGGGCGCCAACGGAGAGGCGGGCGAACAAACAACCAGTGTGGTTATTACGCTCCGTACCCCTATGTAGGGTACTGCCAATTCAGGCAAGTAGCGGGTCTGAAGAGGTCGAGTGATTGCCAGTTCTAGTTACTCCCCTGATGTGGTCCCTTATATATGGCCTGACGCTATCAGCGTAACTCTGAGTCCAGCCGTTTGCAGATGACAGCGCGGTTCTAACTTCGAGAAGCTACCATGAGGTTTACAGAACCCTAGGCCTATATGCAGCGTACCTGCTCAGATGCAAGCAGGTCCTGTTTGATAGTTTAGCAAGGCCTCGATATCCTGATTTACGATGATCAATAGCTTGTTACTCAGCAGTACTTTTTCTAGTGATAACTTAAACACTTGTCATCAAATACGCCCCATTTCTAGTGCGAACTTCAAGCCTCCACCGTGTAGCCCAGGTGATATTATAGTGGTATTAAAAACTTGTTAACCTTAACAGACGCTGGCTAAACAAATCCTGTCTGCGTCTGGTTTTAAAGGGTGTGTTGCGTGTTCAAATTCTATAACACGAGAACCGTAGACATACCGACTGCGCAGCCCTTGGCAGTCCGGCAACACCAGACTCGGTCAGCACAGCTGATGTCGTCAAAGTATAGAGCAGGTGCTCAGCCCTTTCAAGCAACTATGGTTCCGGACACGCTTGCCCGGGTCTTGGCGATGCATATATTGTTATGGAATATCCAACCATTAGAGTCACTGATACATTCGTCTTGATAGAACGACAAGCAGGCTAAACGGTTTATGGAAGATCTATACGGGATAAATGCGTTGTGATAACCTTTTCTATCCTGAGGGTAATTGACGGGGCTTTGTATGGACAAGCGATACCGTAGTAAAGTGCGGAAGACGTCTCCGTGAAGGAAGTGTCGCTGTGAGGTTGGTAATCTATATGTAGGAATTAGGACTCGGGCGCCTTTTGCCCCCGCTTGGTCTCTTCAATTAGAGCCAGAAATGTCCACTCAGTATCAATTGCGATTGGGGAATGCCAGTGCTCTCATGGTGTTGTCGACCTTGTGGGGACCACTCTCACAAACCAGGGTCAGGCGGTTTCGTCAGGCGAGAAGATGGGATCGAATTGCCCAACCGCCAGAAGGACCCCTTCACACCTTTGGCCGCGAGCCAGCCCTGGCCGCGAACACGTCCCGAGGTAGGCGAGTTGGAATCTGGAGGTGCTGCAATACACCTCTGGAGGCCCAGTGACGACGGACACCTGACGTGGGACGCCATGGGACACCGGCATCATCACTGAGGAATTACTAATGGTTGTGTATACGCCTCGTTCACTGCGCCATTATAAGTCCTTGGTGGATCATCCCAGGGGCCTCTGTCTCAGTCTCCGGTATATTCTCTCTATGCCACGCCAGCCCCGCGTGTCTATGCTGAGACTTGCTGAAGGTGGCTGACCGCAGTTGGGCTTGTAGCTCTCATCACAGTGTGGTTGGAAAGGAAAGCCGGTCGAGATAAAGCAAGGTGCCTATTGAAGCCCCAAAACTTTCCAATGATGCCTCGAACACTCCACCGTATCCACCGTTGAGACAGATGACAACGCAGCCTGTCAGCTTGACTGCAAGTGCTTCCTCAGCCTCCCGACGTGGGGGCCGCTGACGGAATAAAAGGTCGCAACAGGGCCCGTAGGATCCGTGCTAGCCACCAGTCTTGGTGACCGGCTGTGAGCGACAGTTGCAGTCAGGATACCGATAATAAATTGACCCGACATCCTTCCCCATGTCTATTTCTGTGTGACCCTCTCATAGGCACATGCCGCGCAGGAAGGTGGCAACCTCCCAATCCTGCACTGCAAGTGCTCTCTCTGCAGGAGCTCATCCACATTCTGGAAGCATTCCACTCCACAATGTCAGATCTGATGGCATGGCGTGGTGGGCACTTGTACCCTATATATCGTATTACGGATAAGCGTAGATACAATGCTCGGATAAAAGTCAACGAGCCACGATTTTCTGTTGTGCCCGCAGTTTTATTCCAGACGTGACGGAATTGTGTCCAGGTTTTGAAAGGAAGCCTAGGCGGATGCGGAGTGAATTCTTCGAATTGTCTGGAATTCTGTATTTTTTCCTTCTTATAGCCTCAGTTATCCCTGCCCGTGTCTTGTCCACTCTTCCACTTGAACTACTTCAGCCGTTTCTGCTCGGCATTGGGACTTCAACTTCTCCCCGGACAGGTCACCGCGCTTTATTCCTCTTGTTTTGATCAATATTCACCATGGGCGACCTCACTGACCAACTGTTTACACCCTCGCAGAGGGGCACATTTTCTCCCAGCGCAATTGTTCCTCGGTTTCTCATCTGCCTCTTCTTTGCATACTATATCCTGTCGGTTCTTTACAACATAACCTTTCACCCCCTTGCACGAGTACCAGGCTACAAGCTAGCTGGCATGAGTCGGCTTTACCAGACCTACTGGTGCTATCGGAACGGTCGGAGCATATACTATCGCAAGGTCCAGGAAATGCACGAGAAATTTGGGCCTATCGTGCGGGTCAATCCCAACGAAGTCTCCCTGCGCGATCCTCAAGACTTTGAGAAGGTTTACACCATCAGGTCCAAGTACACCAAGGACCCGCTCTTCTACCGCACAATGGGAGTCTTGAAGGGCATGTTTGGAACCTTTGATAACGAGCTGCACCGGGCTCGACGGCAGTCGTGGGTCGCACATTTCTCCAAGACCGCTGTCGCCGGCCTCGGGGGCAGCATAGAGGACAAGGTAGCCACGCTTTGCAAGAGGGCCGAGGAAGAGCTGGGAGCTACCGGAGTGGTCCCCATCCAAGGCCTGCTGCACGCGCTGATGGTTGACGTTGTGTCCGAATATACGCTGCCGAACTCAATGGGCATGCTAGATCACAGGCCGTACGCGACTGTATATGCATCAGACTTGCTCAATCAAGCAGGATTCATCTGGATGATGATGATAAACGACTTTCTCTACCATCTGGTCCAGGGAATCCTGACGGTGTTCAGCAAGGTACTCGACTCCAGAAGTGAGTTCGACAGGCTCTTAGAGGTGCGGCCCCCAGCCCATACGCATAGCAGTCAGTCAATGGCCATTGTGGCACAGTGGAAGTGCTGATTATGTTACACAGAAATGTACTATAGTCGCCGACGGCTACTTGGGCCCCAACACTCACAACCCGTTCGAATTAGCCACAGCGAAACCTATGATCCAGTCCGTGCTGGGCAGCTGCGTCGAGGGTAAGACGAAGGCGCCCCCCATCACCAGGGACGTCCTGATAGATGAGCTATACAGCTTCAACCTGGCGGCGGCGTTCAACTTTGGGACGGGCATGTCTGTGACACTATACCATATCATGTCCAATAAAGAAATCGCCAGACGCCTCCACGCAGAGGTCAAGGCTGCCTTTCCGTCGCCGTCGGATCCCATCACCCACGCTGCCGCAGAGAGACTACCGTACCTCGTAAGTGCCAGCGCCTCGCCGCCATCCCTCCCACGCATACTATTTCCTTGGATGCGGAAAATACTAACCCCCCCCCGACCACAGCACGGCAGCGCAAGAGGGAAACAGACTGGGCTACGGTCCCATCGGCCGCCTCCCCAGGATCGTGCCAACAGGCGGGGAGACCTTCCAGGGATACCACATACCAGCCGGAGTAGGTCTGGAGTCGCACAGCGGGGGGTCTTTCTCACCCCCCTCCCGACAGCCATGCTAACAGGGCTCTTGTCAGTGCACCGTCGGGACGTGGAGCTACGTGCAGCACCACAACGGGGACATATGGGGCCCGGATCACGACACCTTCAACCCAGACCGCTGGCTCGATGCGGACCGCGCCAGGCACATGAACAAGTACCTGCTGACGTTTGGGAGGGACGCCCGCCACTGCATCGGCAAGGAGTAAGCTTCTAAACCCACGTGACCACTGGCTGACTGGCCGACTGACTGGCAACAACTCACCAGGCTCGCATCAGCCACAATGTACGTCTGCCTTGCGGCTTTCATGCGGAGGTTCGGGACGGGGCTGCGAGTGCACGGCACCTACCCGGTAAATGACCTGGACGACAACTTCGCCACTGTCATCCCGCGGAGTGCGCCGCGGCTGATGTTGGAGAAGGATGCAGCTATATAAGACGGCTGGGGGCCTTGTTTAATACGACGGGATCAACTGGGGGGTTGTGTTTTTTGTGTTGACCAAGCGTCTATTCTGGGGTTATCTGGGCATAGTTCTCGAACCAAGCCCTCTTTCGACAATTCCATGGCAGACAGACATGATGTCTTCGGGAAGCCCACACACACATGTGTAGCAGATTTACCTTGTGTAACTGCAGTGGCAGTGGGCTGTGTTGTGCTATGGCTGGGGCTTTCAAAATCATCACAGAGCATGCCTATAAATGCTGGGGATAGCATGTACTGTGCATAGGACTGTAAAAACTTGCATGGGACTCACTTGGCCATGGGGACAGGAGACTCATGTATAATAAGCGTGCAGCCTTGGATAACCTCTCAACTCCCCTTGACAGGCCCAGAGGAAGGGCCCAGAGGAAGGACCCAGAGGCCTAGGGTCGGCGTAGAATACCTTGAGGAGTAGGGCCTAACGTGGGGTAGCTTTTTTAATCTGTGGAGCTCAACCAGCCCTACGAGGACCCCCCATTATGTCATGGCGCAGTGCTGACAGGGAGCAGCCCCGGCCATCCCGGCGCTCGACCACACACCACCTACAAGTCCGAGATGCATCGCGACTCACACCAAGCCAAGAGCATGCATACACGTATGTATCCCAGGCAGCTGCCAGGTGGACCGTCCTTCGACGAGCAACAAGCCCAAGACAGCAAAGCAGATTCTTCCTTTTTTGGTGCTTGTTTGCCAGCTACCGGTTGTGGAACGCCAGCCACCGAACCATCCGCTTCACAGCCACTCCTGCGCCGAGACAGTTACGAAGCCTGCGCCGTTCGTTTGATCCGTGTCCGTGTCAAACAACAACCGGCCAGGAACGAGACACATTACTCACTGTCCAGACAAGACCACGTCGGGCATACCAGAAGTCGAGCAGCGGCACGAGGACGCACGCCCGTCTCTGGCCCGTCCTGCCCGGGAACAGTCTACCTGCCCTCGACAACAAACAGCCCACCATGAACAGCAACGACGACATCGCCAACGAAGAGCCCCCGCCCTCCTACGAGGAGGCAACCGGCCGCCCGTCGCACACATACAGGCCGACACCGCCGACGCTACCACCGAGGCCCACCAGCAACAGCAAGCCCAGCACCACCTCCGCCACCCCGCCAGGCGCCGCCCCGCACACGCCGGCCCAGACCTTCCAGCAGATCCCCCCCGTGGCCTCGCAGGCGGTCCGGCGCCGGTTCCCGCCGTCCTTCAACCCTACCGCGACGCCTTCCCGGGCGCCCAGCGGCCCCTCTTCCTCGGCGAGCACCAGGGCGCGCCCCTCTACGCCGTGACCGCGGGTGGGCCGCCCGCGCCGGCGCTCGTGCTGGTCTGCACAACGGCAGCGACGACCACGCGCCCTGGCCACCGTCGCCTACTCGCCCGACCGCCGCCGCATGGCCGTCAGCCTCCCGCCGCCGCCGGGCCGCCAGCAGCAGCAGCAGCAGCAGCAGCCCCCGACCCCCGCCCTGCCCCGGTGCACACCCCCGCCGTCGCGGACCCCACCTTTAGGTTCTCGCCTAGGTGCCCAACCCCGGCGCGGGGCTCCACGGCGAGGGCTTCGAGTGGCGCCGCAGCTCCAGCCTCGCCGTCGGCGCCCTCGGCGGGCGCACCCACGGGTGGAAGCTCGTGCGCCTCTGCAACGGGCTGCCGCCGGGCGGCCTGGCCGTGGCCGGGAGCGGGCCGCCGTCCGGGGACGGCCACGAGGTGGTCGCCGTCTGCACCATGGCCGTCATGAGCGTGACCAAGCTGTGGAAGTTCGCCTTCCTCGGGACGGGGCTGTCGGGCGCCCTCGGCGAGCAGTGGGCCGTCATGGCTGTCGTCACGGGGCTCATCACCTGGGACTATGATCGCGCGAGGGACTAGGGGTCCTTTTGGTGACTGTGCCCCGGCGGGAGGCGGGGCCGCGTCACCGTCTTGGGACTGCGGAGGGGCTTCACCATGCAGGCCTCTGGGTATGGGGCTTGGTAGCCTGGCGCTTGAGATGGGCCGTGGGCCTTGGGCTGTCCAGCGATGGGCTGTTGTCAGGCGCAGTGCGGCAGATACCCTGCACATGCTGGCTAACAAGACTTGTGATGAGCATCTTGCGGATGTCTGATGGGAATCTTACGGAGAGCGGCGGGCCAGGAGCTCTTGCCTGGCCAAAAATGATACCACTTTTCCTTGTTTATGCCAGATCTAGAGCGGTGCATGCAGCAGGGTCAAATTGCATGGTTGATCTGGAGACAGCAACAGGCATGCTTCAGTAGGCCTCCGTTGGTATTGCAGTTCCACCGTCAGACTATGTGATGGTTCCCTGTTCGCTCCACATCCCAATATCATTCACCACCACATCATTACAAGTACGGGCCGCTAGCCCCGCGGCGGCCGGATATAGTCGGCGATAAGCTGCTTGATGCTCTTCCTCTTCCGGACCGGCCGGGATGGGGACTTGACGCGGGTGGCACAGTTCGGCGCTGAGGCTCTTCGCCCCACGCGGTCCCTGGGTACGTACGGGTTACTAAATGTGATACGCCTCCCCCCGCCGGTGATGTCAGTGTTGGCCCGCGAGATGGTGGTCTTGAGCGGAGCAGCATTGACGTCGCATCTCTCACTTGACGCTTCCGAGGACGGCGCCGGCTGCGTCGAGTCCTGATCACCTGGTGTGGCGCGCCCGTCATGATCAGTTCCTGCATCGTCATCGGCTGCCTCCTGGATCCCCCCCAGCCTCGGTGGTGGCGGCTGTGGTGGGTGGTCCCAATCGACCGAGTAGAAAGGGTTCAGTGGTGCTTCGCGGGCGGGCCGTGAGGGTTTCTCCTTGTTCTCCATCCTCCGACGCTCGGCTTGTTCTGCGTCTCGCATGAAGAGCTCATAATCTGTCGGCCGTGTGCCGCCTCCGGCTTCTTGCTGCGGAGAAACAATGCAGGAGTCATGACTGCCGGGCCCCCGAGACGGAGATCCCAAGCTGCCGGCCGGGTCCGGGCACGAGCTTGGATCACGCTCGTCACCCGAGGGGTCTGCCGTCGACACTTGGTCCCTCGTTTGTTGGGCATGGGAAGTCCCGCGCGCAACCAGCCCGCCGGTCTCGCTGTCCGTCTCGGTCTCGGTCGACCCTAGGGACATTTTGGCATATTGTTCGAGCTTGAAATCCAACTCGTCCAGGTCCAGAGCCGGCTCCGGATAGTACGACCGAGGATTGGACATTGGCTTCTTGGGCCCCTTGTCACGGAAGTACTTGGCCGGCTGTTCATCCATGGGAACATATGACGGCCGCTTCTCTGTCATGAAGGTGGCCTTGGACGGGGCCAGGGCTGCCGTGCGGAGCTGGCGCAGGCGGCCAACCAGGCTCGGCTTCTTCCTGAGGGATTTCAAGGCCATGTTGCCGGTCGGGGTTGATGCCTGTGGCTGGCCTAGTCCCCGCCTGTGAGCCCTGACTGGGCTTGACGCGCTGGTAGAAAGGGAATAAGGAAAGACAAGGCTGCCCGGATGCCCGAAGAGGCGGGCCAGCGGCCAGGCGCGGGCCAGACAGGTACGTTGTGCTGTCTCACTTGCACAATCTCTGCGTTTCGCAACCGAGAAGCTGTCTCGAGGCTGGGCCGAGTACCCCTAGGAGCAACGCCAGCCTCGGTCTGAATATACCTGGGGCACAGCGTCGACACGTGGGAGAAAGGGCGGCTCCCGCGACGCCAGACGTGTCGTTTGCAGGTGGTGATGAGTGCTGGGTAATGATGAGTGCTGAGTGACAGTGGCTGCAGAGGTGGGGTGACGGGGGTTTACTACGACGGTCGTCTTTTGCATGGGCTAATTAATATAAGCGCGACGAGAAGGACAGGCTTGGAAACGGATCGAAACGTCAACCTACCAGACTGGCTGGTTGATCCGGAGGGAGCTCGCAGGGGTGACGTATGTGCATGGCAGTGATCATCTTTGGGGGGGGGGGTGCTTTGACTTTTGAACCTGTGGCTGACTGGTGGATGGGATGGGACTATGAAAGTGAAGCAGGAGATGTCCCCGGATTGCGCTTGGTGGGGGCCTGGGTTGGACGTTTGGGGTCCTTGATTGGCAGGGCCGGGCCGACTGGCGGTTAAAATTGGGCTCTGGACCTCGACCACCTCAGCCGAGCGGCCGTTGGACATGACAGCAAGCTCTGGCAAGAGTTGGTGTCTACCATAGTAGTCTAGATATATCCCAAAGACCGCATCAGGTCCCCACGAAATCCCACGAGCTGGCTAGTGTGGACAATAGTTGCATGCCACCATCAAGGTGTGCCGTGGACAGAAGAAGCAGCCCTCATCTGGCCAGCCAACTCGGCTTCGCTGCGACAGTGCTGGAAGATACGAAGTCATTCCATTGGTAATTAGGTAAACGAGGCAGTGGAGAAAATGAGGCGTCCACAAATGTGAGCTGGCGTCTTTTACTTTGAAGTCATGCATGCCTTCGTGCATCGACCCCCAACGTCGAAGCAGCCGGATCCGAGCATCTCCACCGCCCCCATTCTACGCGGCGCGGAACCCGCGGAATTGCTTTATCTGCTCTTACTGATATACAGCAGACTTGTCCCCCCCCCCCCTCGCCCCTCGAATCTCTGTCTGGTCATTTTCCCTTACTCCTGCAGACCGAGGATCCTTTCGTATGTGTATTCAATCATTAAATGAAGGAATAGCCTGTTATTTACCACCATATTGTTCCAGCCATTGGGCCCTGGCGCAGCGGGCTTGTCAGCCATTATGCCTTGGGATAGCGGTCTTGTTTATCTGTGCCTCGCACGGCTTGCGTGTGGGCCGAACCGGCAATCAATAATATGCAACATAGCTTCACCTCGTGCAGGTTAGTTTTGGCTGCTGCAGAGCTCCGCCCCTCCACTGCCCGCTGTTCTCTGGGTGGCTGTGATTACTCGAGCTACAAGGCGAGCGACCGTAGTGGACGCAGTCCACCCTGGCCCTACGCCCCTGGTATTGTCACTGTCATCCCTAGAGCTTGGCGTTTGGACAGCCATATAGTAGATGGTCATTTTTGCATTTTCTATAGTTATATGTTTTTGGTTTATTTTCATTTTTTTCACTTAGTTTATTTTAAATGTTTTTGCTTGGTCGCTGTTGGGTCGCAGCATCACATAACTTGTTACAGACCATGTATAAAACTGACAACATGTAAATCTAGGAAGGACCAACCTGCCCTCTTCGTTGCAGATAATATATATATATATACATATATATACGCCAGAGCTGGCCCACGCACATGATTATCAAGTGACCCCTTGTCATTGGGCGCCCTCTCTCCTGTTGTTATACATTGGGGGGCTTTACAGTCAAGAAAGTGCTCCAGTAAGACTAATAATATTTCCGCCAAGCCCCCTTCTATGGGCCTCGACTAGGCCCGGCACGTTGAGCTCCAGCATGGTGACGCCAACTCGTCGAGCACCAGTCAAGACCACAGAGCAACCTTGCTGCCATTGAATCGCTGCACGGCACTCCTCTGAGTCAATACTAAAGTGACCATGAACTTACCGCTCCAATCATTAGTCAACACGTCGCGGAGGAGAATACTCCGTGGGTATGATGACCCTGGATGGAGTAAGTGCTTGCCACAACGTGTTCCTATGAGAGGAGCAGTTACTCATGTCACATGCAGCAACAAGGTCTTTGAGAAGAAAAGAAAACTTGGAAATAATCTTGGAAGCCAGTTAGGAAAGATGTCGCTATTAGAAAGTTGCCCGCCTCCCGGGTGCCCTCCCCTTTCTCATACCACCAATACTCCAGGGGGGACCGCACCCCTTCACAAGAGCGTGGCTCTGAAAACGAACAGCATAGTCTATCGGAGGGCATCGTAGCACTGTTTGGCGAGGATGGTCCTGTCGCTGATCGTGGTCCCAGGAGTTGTGCTCGGGGCATTAATGAAGGAGGTGTAGATGGGCATTGCTCTCTCTGGTGCCATCACGACACTCAGCGGTGTCTTCGCAGGGTTCTATTGCTACTTTAAGAGGGGGCTAACTTGTTTAAATCAGCAGCTCGGTCGTATTGGACGGTTGCTAACATCAAACAATACCTTATGACCACCTGTCGAGGGTGAGGACATTTGTGACAATCAGAGTTTGGACAGGGTGAGCCAAGGTATTGGTACTTCAAATCGAGAGACAAGGCGCTCGCGAGCGGTCATTTTGTCAGTAATCTCGGGCTATCTGCGCCACTAGGCGATGGTTTTGGAAGACTCTTGGGCGAGCAATGGACGGGCCAGCCATCTTCTCCCTCCCTTTACATACCTTCTGGCCATCCCATCCTCAGCGAGGGGAGCACTCATTTATAGACCGGATATTGATACGCTAAAAGTGTATACCATTATTTTGATTTTTGATATTTACAAGGACGAAAAATTATATATAACTATATAATAAATATTAGAATTGAACATGATGCTTGTAAGAAGTAGCTTATGCAAACATCATCATCGCAAGCGGTGCCGGTAGTGAAGATGTCGTGTCGAGACACAGCCTCCCCCCAGCCCACATTACACGTCAGTGTCCGCCGCAAAGAGCTCTACTCCTGGTACTGGAGCAAGAAGGGAGCCGTCTCCACCACCTGCCAATCCGCCTCGTCGTCACTAGCGGGGTCCCCAAGGAGCCTCAGGGCGCTGGCGAGAATTGCGTACCTGCCAGCCGGAAGGAGTTCCCCGTTGGCGAGGAAGCCCCCGAACGGCAAGGAGACGCCGCCCGGTGTTGAGAATATGGAAAAAGGCGAGCCCCAGGCCTGCCCGTACGTCTTGCGGCCGAGCCACTCCCCCGTGGGCAATGCGCCTGAGGAGTTGCTGGGCGGGCTGGCTGTCCCGTTCGAGACGGCCGGCGGCTCCACGATGTCGAACCGGACGACCCTCGTGGGCAGGTAAGGGTTGGCATTCATCGCGAGGTCGTTAAATGAGGTATTATTTGGGGTAGTAGGGCGTGGGAGGGTGACAACCCCCTCGGCGACGAGACGGGGATAGAATGTGATGGTCGTATTGTCGATGATGACGCCGTCGCGCATCGAGCCGGCGTTGCCGACGTAAGGGATGGAGAGGGCGTCGCCGTTGGTGGAGTTGAGAGTGATGTATCCGCTGTAAATCGGCCAGCGCGCCTTCTCGACGCCCCCTGGCGGCGTACACCGCACGGTGATGTTGGTTTTGCCTCCCGCACTGACAACTGCCTGGTCTGCTGCAAAGGTGACATCGGCATATGCGTCGACGGCCTCGAAAGGGGCGGCGGCGAGCCTCCCCGCCCCTGTCAACGCGTATACTGTCGAGACGGCCGTGTGGCCAAGCTCGTACACCGCGTCCGAGCCGCCAGTGTTGTGCAAGGTGAAGGTGACCTCTCTGGGGTGGTGGGCGCTGTCGTTGAATGAGATGGCGGAGACGCTCAACACCCCCTTGGCCTGGGCAGCATCCCACAGCTGGATAAGCCCAGCGCCGGCCTGCAGCGGAGACTGCAGACCCCGTGGCTGGATAGCGGTGCTGGCAAGCAGGCTCTGGAGAGTCATGGGATCCGAGGTGTTGCGGGCCTGGCTGAGGAGAGCCGCGGATGCGGCGACAATGGGGGCCGCCATTGACGTGCCGCTCAGCACGACGACGCCCTGGCCGTTCTGGATGTAGGTGGACATGATGCCGCGCCCTGGGCCGCCAAAGGTTGGGCCGGTCGTCAGGTCGTACGTCGGGCCCCAGGTGGTGTAGTTTGATACCTGGCCGCCGGTCGCCTCGTTCTTGCTCCAGACCACCCGTGGAGCGGCTCTCCAGGGCACAGTCATGTTGACAGTGACGTTCTGGCCCCCAGCGAGAGCCTCGATCCACTCCTCGGCGGGTGAGGGGGTGGTTGTCGCGATAAAGGCCGAAGGGTCATCGTTGGTGATGGTGCTGATCCTGTTCCGGGACGGAGCGTGTCAGCTTGGGGCCCACCTGAGTGAGGCATTGCCTAGGTACTTGAGCAGACATGATCCGAGGGCGAGAGCACTTACTGCAGCTCAGTACCCCAGAACATCATCAGGGCGCCGCCCTTGGCAATGATGTTCTGCCGCTGGATGAAGAAGTAGCACCCATCAGGGATGTCCATGCTGACCAGGACAAGATAGCCAGAGAGATCCGGGACACTGTCGGGAATGGGCGTGCACCCGTTGACGGTCGTGTTGTCAACCACGAAGCCATTCAGGTTGATCAGGGGCAGTGTCTCCTCATCAGCGCCACTCGTGAAGTTGTATGTCCCCTGCAGGAGCGGTGTCCAGCCGAATTCCTGGGGCTCGGCATTGCCAATTGTGTACTCAGCCAAGGCGAAGACGGCAGGATACTCGACCGTGTCGTACGACGAGATGGCGCTCACAAGCCGGCCCTCGGCGGGGCTGACCGCGTAGAACATGGTGCCGCTCAGTCCATCATTGCCGATGGCAACATGGACAGGCACGCCGGCCTCGATGATCCTCGTTGCCGTGAGAGACATGACGCTGTCGGGAATGCCGCCTCCCAGTCCGATGGACATGGTGATGATATCGTTACCGTCGTCAAAGGCCCGCAACATACCGGCGACGATGGTCTCTTCGGTCCCATAGCCATTGCAGTCCATCGAGCGATATGCGCCCAGCCGGGCGCCCGGCGCCGCCCCGATGAAGCCAAACTCATTGGGCAGGGCGCTGATGATGCCCGCGACGTGAGTGCCTGCGAGCCACGGTCAGCGAGCTCGGTGCCACCATCACCAGGGCCAGGGACGCCTCCAGCTGCCAGACATACCGTGGCCGAAGCAGTCCATCGGATCGTTGTCGGGCTCCGGGGCGAGGAGGGTGCCATTGGGGCTGAAGAAGCTGTCCAGGCCAACCGCGTCCCAGCCTTGCACGACAATGCAGCCGGGGCCAAAGCAGCCGCCCAGGATTGGGTTGAGGTAGTCGACGCCAGTGTCGACAACGCCGATCCGGATGCCCTGGCCCGTGAAGCCTGCCTTGTGGAGCAGGTCGATCTGTGTCATGACGTGGGGGTAGTACGAATCACCGGCACCTCGCCGGTGGACATTTGAGGTGTCGCCCAGGCCGACGAAGCCCTCAACCACCACCTCGGGCTTGGAGACCGCCCTGACAGGCCACACCTGTCTGGCGGCACCGGCTGCCGCAAGAATGGCACCCTCGGCCCCTCCGGGCGCGTCCTGAGCCCCGCCCACAGAGAACGAGACGCCGTGGAAGAGCTTCGAGTCGATGCTCTGGCGGATGCTGATGGTGATGTTCGCCGCGCTCAGTTCTCTGGCCAGTTGTTGGGGCGACGCGCCATCCTCGAGTTCCGCCATGTAGACGCCCGGGATCTCTAGGCGTGCCCAAGTCAGCCCGAGCGCGCCCGCCAGGGCGAGTGCATGTTGTATCTGGACCATGTTGACCAAGGGACACAGACGAGTGCAAGGCCTGCCGACCAAGGAGGAGGAGCTGCGCCGGACGGCCACGACTGAGGTTGCGGCATCAGCGCATCTTCAGGGCCTCATCAACCCCAGCAGCACGCGGGGTCTCCACATAACCGCCCCCTGCCAAAAAGGTCAGGTGTTATCCATGCCGGCATATACGAGCCTTTACGAGGGCGCCAACGCGGAAGCTCGGCATGTTCTTCGTGTCCTGACGGCGAGGCATCCAAGGAGCAACAGATATAACGCATGCAAAAAGACCAGACCTCGGCAGGGAATGGCCGCGACACCGTCTTCGCGGACAGCGATGTTGGACTTCTGGCATGCATATGCCCTTGCGGCTGCCAAGGCCAGGGGAGGCTGAACCTGCATGTGCCTCCAGGGCTGTTGATGAGCCGCGTGCATTCTCCGCCGCGAGAAGCTCCATCGGTTCGGCCCTTGGAAGGACCGCCCGGAAAGAGCAGATGCAGTTCTGCAACCGCGGTCCTGGACGCGCTCGCGCTTCATGGCCGGTCCCGTGGTTGAGCTGCCATCTCGGCTATCCTTGGGGCGATATCTGGCGTAGGGGGTAATGGTTAAATCCCCAGGCTATTAATATTCGGGCGTACTGCGTACTCCGTACTCGGTCGAGTCAAGCAAGTAATGTCCAGGGGCCTGCACGAAGGGATCGACAAGGATGAGATGCTGACTAGCAATCTTCGACCGGGGGCGCTCAGGCCTCAGCAGAGCTTCCCGCACGAGTTGTTGGCTCGGCCAGGCCAGCATGAGCATGCAAGCTTCCAAGCTGCTGGCTGATGCTGATGATTTACGCCGAGCTTGAGGTGCTACGGCGAGGCAACAGGCCATTTTCGTAGATATAAGTAAGTATCATGTACATACTCAGAAATCAAAACCCCGGCAACTCCTCCCGCTACATCTGGCACATCTACCAAACAAAATCTACCCGTAGAGCCAGCCGCACCTGTTCCGGGCCTCCCGGTCTAGATGGCTTGAGGGAGACCGTCTGCCAGCACGCCTTCCCGCAGACGGGCCGTCCTGTCAACGCTCTAGACCCAGGCCTAGATGCCGACTGAGGAATGAAATCGCCCTTGTGAGCGTAGCCCATCTCGAGAATGCTATCCCAGCTCGTCCTTTGTGCCCCTCATGGCCATGATCTGGTCAGACGAGGCACCCGCATGGGTTGATGCTTTACGCTCGGGCGGGATATGTCGCCCGTGGCCATCATGGAGCCCCAAGCGGCATCGTCCACGGCCAAGGGCGCTCTGCCATGAATGGGGTTATAAGCGGTGAGAACCCCTAGGCTCCCTCCTGAGGCAGCTCCAGGTAGTCCTCATGTCTCTCGTGGGACGCGAGACCACGGGTGTGGGTGAAGCTCAGCAAGGGCCCAGACAGCCGGGCTCATGAGCGCTCACCCCGTCGGCTACCCTCTATTCAGACCCATCCACCAGGCCGCCCCAGGCGATGAAGCAGTCCCACGTATACCGTATAAACGCGTTACTCAACGCCATCTCGGTCCTTTGGCAACTATTTACATGTGTTTGTCGGCACGGTCCATTCTCCGGCCTTGATGATGACGGTACATTCACAAGGCGACGGCGTACGCTTAGATACAAGCTACTAATAGCTCCCTGGTGGTGTACACAGACTGTGATCCCGAGCGACTCGGGACACAGCAGATACAAGTATGATTGATGTCAAGGACGAGTTTGTGGCTCTTGTTTCACCTCGTTCTTTCTGCTGTCCGCGTATGACATTGCTCCTGTGAAACCACCATTGGAGGTAAATGCAACCATGAAATCCATCTGGGCTACAGCTTTAACTCTCGCTGCTGGTGTCTTCGGGGGGCCCCTCGCGACAGCATGCCCACAGCTCGACGAGAAGAGACAGCTTGGGAACCTGTCCACCATCCTCCCAGACATCCTCCACAAGATCAAGTCTGAGACCGGTGTCATAGGTGAGTCTAGCCCTGGCTGTGCACGTGCTCCACCCTGAACGCAGCAAGAGAGAGCGCTGACCGCTGTATAATCACACCCCAGACAAGATTCTCGAACTGGACCCAGGCCCCATCACCGACGACGTGGCCAAGACGCTCTCCGACCTGGTCGGATCGCACTTCCAGAATCTCACTGGGGCGCTGCAGGACGCCAAGTCGACCCTGGAGCAACTGGGCGATGACGCCAAACTGGTGGACGAGGATGGGAACCTTTGCGACGCCAAGTGCATCGTCGACAAGGTCAGGGAGGTCGTCAAGCACGCCGGCGGGACGACCCGCAAGGCACTCCTCAAGCTTGGGCTGCGTAAGTGTCACCACGCCCCTACAACCACCTCCCCTCCCCTTGATGACACGGCGGGTCGCTGATGACTGCTCATCCGGCGCAGAATCCGCGGGCAACCACGTCAGCCCGTTCTTCTTGGCTCTCAGCGGCATGGTCCTCGTGCTGAACACACTCATAGGCGGGCTGCTCACCGCAATCGCCCTCTTCGTCAACGGCATCAGTTTGTCCATCGCGGGCGTGCTGGCTTACCTCGGCCACCTCGTGTCCGAGAAAGAGAGGATGAAGGCGGGGGGTCCGGATGGCCACATTACCAAGTTTATCGGCGACCTCATCAACCAAAAGATGGCCTCGATTCTCGGCCCGTGAGGGAGTGGGGACGAGAAAGGTACCGTGGCACTTGGCCCACGAGGTCGAGGCGTCCCCCCCCTTTTTTTTTTTACTTGCCGGCAGTGTTACCAGCGCTGCCGTGGTCGGATACGGATTGCTCGGCACGGGTCTGCCACTCACTTAGACAGGTTTTCTTTTTCTCAGTTCTGGGAAGCATGGAAGATGTAGTTTTGAAAACTGTCCTAAGTGGCGTTGACCCAGCGCAGCCACATTCACAGAACCAGTGGAAACAAGGGATCTATTTGACTTCGGAAAAGAACCGTCCGTGTCCAACCCGTGAGAACTGGCCCCTCACATGTTCCTCCGGGGCTGCTGCTTCTTCTTGTCCACGAAGTCCATCCTCGTCCTGCAGAGCGGGCACGTGTTCTGGTTCGCCGACTCGAGCCACTTGTACAGGCAGTCGCGGTGGAACAGGTTCTTGCAGGTAGCGCACCGCTTGTCTGGCATGCGCTTGTCGACCGAGATGTAGCTGTAACAGATGGCACACTCGACGTTGCCCTTGAGCGCGCCCACCACATTGCGCCGGAACGCCCCGAGGCCCTCGACGATGCTGCCGTTGGAGATGACGATGATGCCTTGTGTGGTGCGCACCCACGACTGCCACGTGCGTTCGTTGCACGCCACGCGGTTTAGCCCCACCACGTTGACGTTGCCGATCGGGAAGTTGGCGCTGATTTGCAGAAGAAGCGATGCCGACTGCTCCTCGTCGCCGTCGTCGATCGGGTACGCGGCCGTGATCTCGCGTGCCTTTTGGTTCACCTTGATGACGAATTCGTGCTCGTCCGCGTCGGCCACCTGTGACTTGGACCACATCTCGACCTCGTCCATGACTTCGCGGATGAGGATGGGTGAGAACCACCTGGCTGTCCAGGGCTCGACGGCATTCTTGGTCTGTCTGGAGCGGCAGTCGATAAACCACGTCTTGAATAGCCCCGGTACATACTTCAGCGACAAGTAGAACAGGTGGACAAGAAGCCACTGCATGTTCTTCTCATCCGGAAGTGAGTCAGCCACCTTGACGTCGTAATTTTCAATGTCCTCAGATGTAAAGCCTATCTTGTCGAGGTTGATGGCATGGGCAGCCGAGTGGCCCAGTACATCGACAGTGAATCCCATGAGTGGGCTGATAGCGCCCAACGTCTTGAGCTGCTCCGTGTAGTCTTCCCGCAGCTTGTATGCGGCTCCTTGATAAGCATCAAAGACAAGCTTCCAGGAGAGTAGATAAGACCTTATGGGCGTAGGGAACTGAACCAAGATCTCCTCCGGGTACGCCTCGAGCGTTGGTGCGTCAAGAAGCAGGGACATGAGCTCATCAGGGAGCTTAGCCTGCTTCTTTTCGATGAGAACGTCCAGTGAGAGCTCTTCTTGGACACTTGGAAGTGCCCGGTGGAGCAAGTTGAAGCCAGCCGACTGGATATCGCGTGATTCGGATGCCACCAAGCCATAGACCTCAGACAGGTCCTTAAGGTGATCCAACGGGATCTTCTCAGCCTCACGGCAGAGAAGTGCATCAACCATTTCTTGTGGCTGCGTAGTCTTCTCAGCCCTGGGCAGTTTTAGTAGCTCCAAAAGAGCGTGGTTTCGAGACTCCGCGTGGGTCTCGAGAGCGTCGACAAGGTCATCGTTGGGATCTTCGATAGCAGCAAGGCTCGACATGAGCTTGACGGACGCGTGAGTGTACGGTAGGTGCTTCTCGAGGCGGCCCCTCTCGGCTTGTTTCCACAAGGCAAGACAAAGCTCAATCGTCTGCTCCCAGTAAGGTCCGTAGACTTCACGGATACATGGCAACAGTCGCTGCAACGCCCGGCAGCTTTCTGTCACGACGCCCACACTGAGACCGGTCGGCTGTCCAGCCCAAGAAGTAATCTGCTTCACCGCGAACACGAGTCGGTTGTTTGCGACGGGAAGCTGGCCAAGCTCATATATTGGCATACAAGCGTTAAGCAGAACCAGGGTGATTATGGTCTTGTCCGATTGTGGTGCAGCACCTGCTATGTCGCTCACAAGCCGGTTGAGAAAATTCGAAACGAGCTTGGAGTTTGCAAGCGCCTCACCGTATCCTGTCAGAAGCGCAGTGGCTGGCAAAACTGCCGATGGGGTCGCCTTCAGAACGTCGAGCGCCGCCAGCCATTCCTCAACAACGGCTGTCTGGCCGTGAGCGTCCGAGAATGCCGCGAAGATATTACTCAGCGCCCGAGCACTATAAAGAGCGATCGGCGCCAGCTCCTTAGACTGTTGGATCATTATATCAGTCAACTCATCACGCAGGCCCTTTTCGGTACCGCCAGGCCTCCAGTGCGTGGACTCAGTAAAGATGTTGTTGATCATCTTCCTTGTGGTGGTAACAAAGGTCTCGACATCTTTCAGCAGCGTTGGATCATCGAGAGAAGCAAATAATACATTCTCGTCCATGAGCGTGACCTGATCAGATGCCACCTCCGCGGCCAGGGAGAGCAGATACAACAGCTCTGCTTGGAATTTCTGGGCAAGGGCTCCGAGTTCTACACCACTTTCAACCAGCGCAACTGTGTACATGGCCATACGAGCTGGGACCGATAGGCCTCTTTGATCGCGCTGGACGGTTGGCTTAGTCCTGTTATCAGTGGCTTGAGGCAGGAAGTAGGCCCCAAGAACATTGCTCGTCATTGCCAGCGAAGGATTGAGCGTGAATTGAAGCAGTTTGAGAAGTTCCTGCATCCAGATGTTGGTGTTAGGAAACAGTTGCTCCAAATCCACCTCGTCGCCCTTTGATATGGACGTTGCCTGCTGCACGAGGGTTTCAATACCCAGGGAGTCAGATCCCGGTCGTTCCAAATTGTCCTGGATGATGCTCAGGATAGACGGCTGGGCATCAACATGTCCCTCCAATATTGACCGCAGCTGAGTGGCACGTGAAGAAACTGCGGAGTCCTTGATCTCTATCATTGCAAGGAGTTTGGTGACAAGAGTAAGATGCAGAGTCTCGTTTTCCGACAATGATGCTGGCTTATTCTTCGCAATGATCTCCATGGCTGTGATACTGGATTCGTTCTCCGAGCTGAACTCCTCCACAAATTGCGAGCACACATCTTGTAGGCTTGACTTTGAGAGAGCGTCATGCTGTAGAGCTGACTTGAACAGCGGCCAAGATTTGCCTCCATTGTGTACACTTGCCAAGGCCCGGATCTTGATGTAGTCTTGTAATCCAGCGTTTTCCTGTGCCAGGGGTCTTGCCAAGTCATCTGAAATGAGGAGCGAGACATGTTCATCTGCCTTTGCTTGATCGCTCATCTTCAGAACAGAGATGGTGGTAGCGGTCCATAATGACTTGTATCGGTCCGGGCTCTGCTGGCCCAGCGGGGCCAGGCAGGAGAGATTGGATGGGGCTGATGGCGAAGACAGCATCGTCTGCATGTCCTCGTCAGACTCGGTTGGAAATAAAGACTCCAGGTAAGATGTCTCGCTGGTGTTGAAGAGCTGTGGTGTCAGCTTGATGGCCGATTGCAGGATTGCAGCTGCGCCAAAAGGCTTGTAGTTTCTTCGCCTCAAAAGATCTGCCGCATTTCGGATGACTGTTTGGGAGGCGGGTTGAGTGCGGTCAGGAACTTCATCGCTCGCATTTTGTTTTGATAAATCTCTCTGGATGGTACTGACGATCGAAAACCATCGAGTCCCTTCTTCTGCGATCTTCTTCTGCGATGCCTCGAACTCCTTTGAAACTTCGGGAAGAGAGTTCGAAATCCGTGCTACCAGCACTTCAGCCAATCTATCCCATTCAGAGCTCAGAGCTTGCGAGATGGAGGGATCCCGGGACAGTCCCGCAACTCTGTATGCTTGGGATATAATGGCAGTCTCGCCACTTACTGACCACCCCTCCTGTCTCTCTGGTGAGAACAGATAATGATCAGTCAAGGGGAAGACATGCTCTCTAATAATTTCGCTTCGAGCACCCTGGTCGATTCGAGGTAGGCAGCGAGAGACGGTGTTGAGATAGGCCATCCAAGCGTATGGAGCACTAGTTCTCGCCTCGTCTCTTCTACATATGCCAATCCTGAAGGACCTGAGAAAACTTGCAAGATCCTCCGACTGCAGAGAATCTATGGGAAGCGCCGCCAAGAGCTCATTCAAAGCTTGCCAGAATCTCGGCGGGCTGCCCTGGGATCCCTTTTCGACGAAGCTCCGTAACTTGGAAAGCGGTGACTTTTTTGTGCCCCAAAAGCCGTGGTCTCTGCGTGTCATTGTTGTCAAGGCTGTGATGAAGTCGGTCGCAGAGCCCAACTGGGGCTTTTTGAGGGCTTCGGTTGTCAGAACCTTACCAATGCTCGACACATGTGGTTGGATCAGTCCCCAATGCCTCTCCACGCAGAGTTGCAGCAACTGGTACACTGTCCTCCTTACATGGGCATCGTCGGCTGCCGCAAAGGACCAGGCGCTGTCGCCGGGTCCCGAAGTAAAGAATACTTCATATTCTGCGCCATGTTTCTCGATGTCTGAGCCTGATAGCCTCCCAAGGAGGCCCAGAACCAAAGAGAAGCTTGCAGCAATGACACGGTAGTACTTGGCCTCCGCATCTTCTGGTTTCGTGGAGCGCTCGTCGCTCAAGGTGTCCGGGGTCTCTATAATGGCATCGGTCGCATACTGGAGAATCTGCGCCTGACACTTCTTCCAGAAAAGGTTCATTTTTTCTTCTGTGTTCAAGAATGTCGAGATGCCCTCAGTGGCAGACCGTGCGACAGCCTTGTCCTTGTCGTATGTACCGGCCAGCCACGATCCAGCGACCCTGGGCAAGTTCCTCTCCATCCTTTTCCGCGCGGACTTTAGCAGCTCGCACTGGAATGTATGCGACAGCTCGCGGACCCGGCGGTCGTTGTCGACAGACATACGTGGGTAGAGCCGGACCCAGGCCTCCAGCACTGGCTCCTCGACGCCGCCGTTTGTCTCATTGGGATGCGCCTGGGTGTACTGGATGAGTTCTACAAGTGCCTTCGACTTTGTAGTGTTGTCCTTCTTGAGCAGGTTCTTGAACGAGACGACAATGTTCGGGTCGGATAAGGAGGACAGGTCGGGGTCTTCGGAGAGATAGGAAAGACTGCCGCTGCCAGTGGACTGCGTGGAGAAGCCGCCGAAGCCAGTGGGTGCTGGGCTTCCGAAACCCCTGCCACTTGCGGCGCGACCCTTTGCGCCCTTGGAAGACATGGCCAAGGTAAAGTCAGCACTGGGAGTGACGCCGAGGGATGGAACGGGTCGTCTCAGCTAGTCGTGGCCGTCTCGGAAGGAGGATGGCGAGGGCAGGATGGGGCCAGAGGATGGCAAAGAAGGAACTCGGCAAACTGTGAGTTCGGAGACTGGCGATCAGGCGATCAGGCGATCATGGGTGGTTTGGTGGTTGGAGGAGTTCTAAATCATCAGCGAAGAATTGTCTCCATCAGCGCAAAAGCTACCCCACGGTGGGATGGACACCGAAATGCGTCATGCCGGCCAGCATCGCTAGCGCTGGCCCACATTTCTATATACCCGGGTAGACTACCTAAGTACCTCTGCTGCTCCCTATTGTAAGCGAGACGCTGGCCTTCTTTGTGTGCAGCCTACCAAAGGTTTAGTAGACACCCACCTCGCTCTCTAGCTCAACAGCCTTCTGAACACCACGCCTCTACAGCATCCATCATTGAGCAACTCTGTTAATCACCCCATTAGGTGTTTCTAAGAGATGCAATCTCTCATCTAACAATAAACATTTCTAGTCTTCTGCGCTTCCGCCAAATGGAGGAAGAGCGGACATGGCTACGATGAGCGAAGAGGACTTCTGGTTGATATGGGCTGCACAAGGAGGTGGATGTCCTTTCTAGTTGTGCCCCATAACATACCTGAAGTTTTACCTACCCACCCACTGCTCTCGCCTTCTAATTGGGAATCCTGTGCGGATGTAAGCAGAACATCAATTCAAGCCTCCTGCATGCGGCTTATGCTGCCCCCGCTCAACGATGTTCACTTGTGTGACCATCCATTCATGTCTCATGACCGCTTCAAAACAGGTCGATGGGATCGCTTGCCTTCCAGTTCACGTCTTCCCCAAGACACATAGTACTCCTAAGATGCCAAGCCAGTTGTTTAATAGCATCAACAATGTCATAAACAACTTTCCCACAGGGTACTAGTATTGCAGACCACAGTGGGGATGTGAAGAAAAGCTTTGCACACTTGCTTCTCGAGACGAGGCCCAGTGATCCGCTCGACCAAAGGGACCGCGTAGAAGATGTCTTGGACAGATTCAAGCTGTGGGCTGGCAACCTTGGAGCCCTCCATCAGCCGAACGACCGCTTGTCTCTGGAGGGGCTCTAGTGCGCTTGAAGAAGAGTCTGCTCTAGTAGAAGAACATGAAAACAGACAGAAACAAGGAGGCTTAATATTGGACATGGTTTCTGAGTGCCTCAAGGCATTGTTTCGCATCGGAAAAGTGGTGAGAAAGGCAACACCACGAGACCGCTTCAAACGAGCACTTCAGCGCTCCGAGTTTACGTTTCCGCCTGAATTTGACACTACTGGTTACATTGAGGAGAGATACCCTAATTTGAGGTCCAAAAATGCTGCCGGGTTGGCGTCCAGGCTTGGAATTGCAAATGAAAAGCGTAGGCAGTTCATCCACTATAGCCGAAACCATAAGGCAAGGCTTGCAACAGAGGGTCGGAGCCTGCCAGAGGATGACAGGACCGAACTTCAATCCAGTAAAGCCACGACTTTCACCCCCCCCCCGGGGATGTATCCAAAGCCCAATTACTGGAGCCGCCGTCACTCGGGGAAGAAGAGGATACAGTATCCTTAGTTTCTGCCAGCACAGGGTTTGAAAATGATAGGAATCTTAAACTGCCGAGTCTTGCAGATTTGTCTCCGGATGGGGTGCACTTTGAATGCCCAATTTGCTTTACCCTCCAATCCTTCAGTAAGGAGAAATCGTGCAAGTAGGTACTGATGCCTGTTGACGGGTTTCTTTTCTCGTTTTCCTCATTCTTCCCCACCCTGTAATTACTTCTGCTCCTGTAGAAGTCCTAACTACCTGTAGAGTACATGCCTTCCGTGACCTCAAAGCTTATGTCTGCACGTCCAGTACAAAAGAATGTGAGACAATGATGTTCGGCGATTGTGATGCTTGGTTTAGCCACGAACTGAAACATCACTACTCATCCTACTTGTGCAAACTTTGCGATTGCCAATACAAAGCCGAAGAAGCCTTGAAGCAGCATATCCTTAGCCAGCATGGGAGGTACTCTGTCGAAGAGCTTTCCTCCGTCCTTGAAAATGGAAGAATAGTAATGTCACGATTGAAGGCAGGAGATTGTCCTTTCTGCAATGATTGGGTTTCAGCCCTGTCACAGCGCAGGCGTCAAGCAGAGGGTCAAGCTTCACCGAACAACAATAACACGAGCATTCTAGTTTCTCTGACCCAATTCAAACGACATGTGGGCACACATCAAGAACGACTTGCTCTCTTCGCTGTGCCGAAGGCAGTTGGCGATGATGAAGAGCGCAATATCGAATCTTGTTCAAGCTCAACGCCATCTTCTTCGAAGCAGGGAAGTCCACATCCCGATGTCTACGCATCATCACGCGGGTTTAGTGTTGGAGGACCTGTTACTGTCACAGTCTGGACTTGTGTGAGTTAGAGTTAGACCCATACAAGTAATATACGTAATCTCTTTTCGTATATACTGATTAGAAACTCGCTTCTAGTGTTAGTGCGGCGGGGAATCTATGCCATTTCAGACAACTACTGCATGCACTAACTACGTCCATCAACGATGCAGTAATTGCCCAGTGCTCTATAAAACTAAGGTCACCGGGATTTGAGCTTTAAAGGTGAGTGAACTTGGTCGGCAGAATCCCAAGTGGGGTGCGCCGATACCTAGGTACTATGATGCACGTTATTGCTGACTTGGACAATGGCTCGGTTCAGACTGAAAATAATACAGATGCGCTACCGAACAAGACGCATTCTAGTGTTCAGATGGGATACAAACTCCTTCTCCAGTTGGTCCCACAATTGAAGCTTTCGGGATCGCATGACACTCTTGGACATCTAGACCGTTACCGTTGCCTCAGAATGGCTAGGAGATGGATGGTTTGGGCAAAGCCTGCCAAAATATGCGTGTTGTCGTGTGGAAATAGTCTTCAGTAAAAGCAGTAGGGGAGCTATAACAAAGGGTTTCCAAATTGGAATCCGTTAACAAATACCCCTCTATTGCTTGCTGTGTTCATATCATACCTATTTAACTACTTTTCAAACTGCACCCTCATATTTATCTACCAAGCTGATACTTAAGACAACTCTGGCCTTCTATGAATTTACGAGCTTCCGCTGAATGAAGAATATATGTCAAGCCTCACTGGCAGGCAACAAAAGCACGCTGTAGATCATGGCATTCAATAATGAAATTTTGCATCAAACAATCCTCAGAGATGTCTTCATCCAAGGCAGCTCCGTTCACAATCTGTTTCTCGACCATCACCTCAACGGAGGAGTACGCCCAGTTCCCGTCATAAACAGCAGCCTGGGCTCCCGCATCCAAGTACTCGCGGAATTTCCGGGCTGCCGAGCTGTTGCGAGGATGCTCCCCAACTTCCCGAAGGCGGTAATGCGGATCACTCAAGTGCCAGCTTATGTAGCCCTGACAAAAGCCCTCGACGGTTCCAGCGACGCGGGGATTGTTCTCATTGTCCCAGAAGGCTTTCAGTAGGACCTCAGGCCTGGTGATGGCGTCACTCGCAACGCGGTCCAGCCTTTCCTCGATGGACGACAGGTCCGGCCTCTACCGCACGTAGTTGCGCGCCAATAATTTTGGTCGTCCAAGTCGCCATACTCCCTCGTAGGATGGGAGGACGTCGTTCATAAGGATCTCCCAGTGTGCCAAGTGCGGTATAGCCGACGCAATCTGCACCAAAAGCTCACGCTCCTCAAGCGCTGCGCCTCCGTCCCAGGAAATATCGACAAGCCCACAAAATGGCCCAGCCCGCTCAGCCTTCGCAAGAACGGGGGTAGTCGTGGACACCGTTTAGACTCTGCAAGTTGTGCTTCTCAATCCAATATCCCTGGAAAACTATTTTTGCGAAGGGTGGTCGCGGTTAGCCTTTGAAGACAGGATCTTGGGATACTTATAATGAATGCCAGTGACTTACAGTCGAACGAGCTCCGGATCAAGGACAATGAGCAGAACGGTCCCAGCATCTCCGCACTCAAGGAAACTTTTGGTTGAATAGGTGCCACTATGGGTTGGTTCCTCTTCCCTAGTGGGTTTGATTGTTTACTGGATCTGTAATGACTCCATGCTAGGTCCTTGGTCGCTGGTGCTGTTGTTGAGCAGGACCGTAAAGGTAAACTGGATGTTCAAATCGATTATCTGCTCGAGTGTCGCCTTGGCCCGACCGTAGACGACCAGGGACACGATGGTATTGATGGCGGCCTGAACCTTCGTCGGCTTAGCCCGCAAGGACTTCAATGTCGAGGAGAAATATTCGGTTTCTCTTGTGCATAGGTAGTGCATTATTTCCGGCCGCTCCTCCTGCGCGTGATTCACGTCTCGGTACCGTACTGCGTGGACAAGCCGCACCATGAGCACCTCAAGGTAGTGCTCCAAAGGGAATGTCTTATCGAACGTTGAATACATCGGATCCGTCCATGGTGAGGATTTGAGTATCTGTGCTAGGAAAGAAGATAACGAAGCCCGAATTGAAGCTTCTGGATACAGACAAAAGAGACAAAAAAATTACCAATGATCTGTGATATAACCACGCCATAAATACTTCCCAGGGCTCCCTACAGACGGAGGATCGGTGCGCGCAATATTCAAGTTGCCACGACATGCAGTCAGGTAAAGTTCATCGAGAAGACCTAGAGTGCCCAGTTGGTTTTTTTTTTTTTTTTAGAAATCACGCACCTGTCGAGAGACTGAGTCTGAAGGTGATCATCGTGTAAAGTACTTGACTCCCACCCCTTTGGGCAGCCGCAATGTCCCGGATGAACACGGGAAAGCTCCAGATGTCTTCAAGCCCCCATTAAGGTACCTCCCGCTACTAGTCAAGTGACACAGCATCAGGGGATTGGAAAATGGGGTTATGATATCAGACCACCCGCTCACTGGTAGGAGACATGTCATTTTATTTCCATAAGGGGACGCCCTAAAGTGAGGCGCGGAGCGTAGTTACTTATTCCACACGCATGCGCATGCATCAATGATCCGATTCAAGCGCAAAGTAACAAAATTTCGACGCTGAACTGGTTCCGAAGCGCAATTAATGATGCATTCGTGCTTGATAGATGTTGGGCTCACCGAATGGGGAAGGTAGTTACGTACGTGGTTGATCCAGGGGACTATTGATTTCAACTGCATTGATGCCCTATGACACTTGTTTATTGATTGGGCATTTCAAGTCGTACTTAAATGACAAAGCTTTCCTGCGCATCCAGATACATACGCCAGTCAATCCAGTATTTATCAACCGTTGAGCTTCACCTGGATTGCGGTGCCTTGGGGTAAGTATTCAAGCACTCACTGCTCAAGTGCCGAGAGCCACCCTGGAAATTGGAAGCTTTGCATTCCAGCCTTTTGTGACACCCTTTCTCGCTTTTGACATAGCCAGGTCACAAAGTCCGTCCCACAGCCATGAGAACACTCTTCGATGCGGAGGGTCTGCTGGCGCAACTGGAAGTACCCAAGACGTCCTTGGCTTTGGCTTTTCTAATGATCAGCACAATCGGCCTGATCTCTCGCTGTCTTTACAACCTTTATCTACACCCCTTGCGGAAGATCCCCGGCCCAAAGCTAGCCGCCATGACCTCATGGACAGACTTCTACTACGATGTCGTTAAGGACGGTAGCTATCTCTTCGAGATAGGAAAAATGCATGAAAAGTATGGTAAGTTTGACCTCGCCGCAGTACCATTTCCCTCGCCATGGGGCTTCGAGCAGTCTAGAGGATGAACAAGGCCTCTGAATGGCTGGACACAGGCCCGATCGTTCGGATCACTCCCGACGAGGTGCACATCAATGACCCGGAATTCTATTCCACCGTCTATTCCAGCGGCAAGTCCAAGGTGAACAAGGACCCATCCATGGCGACGGCGTTCGGGCATCCAGACGCAACGGGCTCAACTGTAGACCATGATCAGCACCGCGTACGGCGTGGGTACTTCAGTCGTCACTACTCCAAGCGTGCCGTTGACACGCTGACTCCGCTCATCAGCGAGCGCGTCGACGCCTTGTGTGCACGCCTCGAAGGGGTCCTCAAGATGGGCAGTCGGGTCTCGCTTGACAGGTTGTTCGCCGCGCTCGCGGCTGATGTGATCTACGCCCAGTTCTTCGGTGCACACCTCGATTACCTCTCAGACCCGGACCTGTGTGTTCCCTGGCTCGATGTCTTCGTCGTCCTCTCGGCCGCGTTCCACATCTCGAGGCTCATTGCCACGCCGCTCCGCATACTGAAGAGGCTAGGCCCCGGTGCCTTTAAGCTCTTGATGCGGCTCCATGGGGGCCGCCTGGTGGGCAAGCTTTTTGATCTGCAGGAACAGACCAGGCAAACTGTGCGGCGCCTGCTCGACGAAAAGAATTCTGACAGTCCCGCAGCCCAGTGTGTTATTGTCCAGGCACTTGGGAATCCTGACATCCCGCCGCAAGAGAGGACAATAGAGCGTTTCGTTGACGAGGGGATAATATTTGGTCTTGCGGGCACCGAGACGCTGAGTCGGACGCTTGCGGTCGGTTCGTTCTATCTCGTCCGCGACAAGTCCGTCCTCGCGAGGCTAAGGGGTGAGCTGGCCGCGGCCAGTGAGAAATCGCCCGGCAAGGACTTGACTCTCAATGAGCTCGAGCAGCTCCCGTATCTGGTATCCGGCCCCTTTCTTAGGTGCAAAAGAAATATTCACTAACACCCGGGTTTGTCGAACCATAGACGGGAGTTGTCAGGGAGTCCATCCGGCTAGCATTTGGCCCCGTCTGCCGGTTCCCGCGGCTCCATACTGAAGAGACGCTCATTTACAAAGAGCACGCGATTCCGGCAGGAGTAAGTAGTTTATGGTCCTTTCCAGAGATTGGAGACATGCCGATAATTATCCGCGCAGTATGCTGTCAGTATGTCGACTTGGTTCTTGAATTTGCACCCGAAGACGTTTCCGGACCCTTGGGAATTCAGGCCCGAACGTTGGATCGAGGCGGCGCAGAAAGGATTCCCGCTGGCGAATTATGTAGGGAGCTTCAGCCGAGGGACCAGGGCCTGTCTAGGGCAGAAGTGAGTGAAATCGCCTTATTCTTCACCGGAGCCGACGGGTGTGGCGGGTTGAAGGTGCCATGAAAACTGACGGATAGTCGTGTCATTGACAGCCTGGCGTATGCTGAGGCCTTCATGGTTCTCGCGCGGGTCCACGGCCGATTCGAGCTGGAACTAGTGGACACGACGTCTAGAGACGTGGCGATCGAGAAGGTTTACATCACAGGCTACCCCATGAACGGCCAGGGCGAGGTCATGGCCAAGGTCACGCATAAGCTGGAAGACTGAAAACGACGTACATGAGATGTACAGTTCCGGGGGGAAGTCACAGGATGCAGGGAGGAGCGGAGTCGGTATCGAGGCATATCATGAAGCTCAGGCGCCCCGCGCCAGGCGAACCGCGCGGCTTGACAGTCCTTGACCCCAGACCTGAGCGAGCTAGGCCGGGGGTGCGTGCGTCTTGGCCTGGGCGCTCCCGTCGGTCACAGTCTCCTGTACCCTGCATAGTACTTACCTAGGTAGATACCTAAGTACCCAAGTAGACAGACTATCTAACGTGCTGGTCGGAACGCCCCAGATGTGTCCAGCTGGTAGGGTCGGAGCCAGGCTGCCTTTGTTTCATCAACACGGTATAATAAAGTTTTTGGCAAGACAGTCAGTCAAGTCAGTCCATCCGCATCACAGTCTCTGGCCATCGATGCTACAGGTCGGCTCGGCCCTGGGGGACAGGCCGGCCGAGGAGGGGCACATTGAATGACAGGTGGAGGTGCTGCGCTGTACCAGTTGGCCTCAACACTTGGTGGGCAGGGTCGGTGCTGCACGTGGAGCATCGACAATACCTTTCAGGTGCGAGCTCTTGTCTTCTTAATTCCGTCCGACCGGGCAGCGCGAGAGATAATTAGTAAGAAAGGACGGGCCAGGGGGCCAGCAGAGAAGCCCC
Source organism: Stenocarpella maydis (assembly GCA_002270565.1). Classification (NCBI taxonomy): domain Eukaryota; kingdom Fungi; phylum Ascomycota; class Sordariomycetes; order Diaporthales; family Diaporthaceae; genus Stenocarpella; species Stenocarpella maydis. Next base: position 495,912 of record NQMI01000007.1, read on the forward strand.
TGCCTGCTCCGTGAATTGGCAGCATGACCCCTCATCCAGCTTGCACGACCATTCATCAGCCCGGCTCCTCCCTCTCGTCCCTCACCTCTCCATCGTCAGCCAAGCACCCGCCCAGCCTGCTCTCGTGCCTCGAACGGCCATCCACCACTAACCTGGGCATGCTTATTCTTGGAACCACATGCCCACTGGCTGAGGTCCCTTTCCTAAGCTCTGAGCCTGGCTGGTGACTACTTCGCAAGCAGGCATTCAGTGACCGCACCTGCTCACTGATTGCTGTGGCCCTCTCTCTGTGCCACCCAGAGCTTGTCTTTTCATTCGTGTCCTCTGATGTCCAGCCTCTGCTTCCTTTCCCGGCAGCCTGGAATCCTCACGTTTCCGGTATAGGTCAACACATCGACGTCACAAAGCCTATGTGGGACAGCCAACAACCCGCGCCTGCTGTCGCTCTCCTCGTGCCACCACACCGGTCCACCCCGATTCGGCTGCAATATACTGGATACTACTGCTCGTCCGGCTTCTTTTTCTGCACTTCTCATTTTCTGACGAGTTTCATCTGGGTTCTGCAGCCATCGCTGGACTGACTTCGTTCCAGACCCGGCGGCCTGGTATCATTCCGTATAGACGGACTACTATGGTCCCGAGCATACGCTATCCACGATGTTGACTTCCGCATCGCAATTCGGCCCTCGAGCCAGGGCTCTCCGGAGGGTTCATGCCACCCCAACCGCAACCGCATCTCTCCATCGAGTGCTCGCTGCCTCTGGTGCCGTCACCATCCAACACTGTCAGCAAACCCGCCACTTTCGGCTTGGTTCGTGGTTCCAATACCTCGACTCAGACGCGATGGATGAATCCAAACGGCGCCGGCTGGCCCGATGTGAGAGAGAGCAGGCGGAAAAACTAGAGAAAGCACGGCGCAGAGAAGTAAAGAAAGTATGGAAGCAGTACAAGGTCTTAAGGGCGACGTATGACGAGCAGCTCAGTCGACGCCTCAGTTGGGACAAGCACCCGCTCGCGGATAATGCCAGGCACGCTGTGAAGCGCATGATGGCCAGTTATTGGCTCTCCCATTATGGGAGCGCCCATCATGACGATCCCGCAGTCCCCAATCAACGTACACCGGGCAACAAGGACGGCGTGCGCCCCGGACAGAATATCGAAGATGTGGAACGAGGGGCCATGGAGCATCTCATTTTCGGTCAAGAGCCAGAGCAGGCGACACCAGCGCAAAAGTCGAAGCAGACGCGAGGTGACCAGAAGAATAAGCATGAATCCGTACCTCACACTTTCTATGGTGTGTCCGAGCACGAGGATTATTTTATCGACCCAGTGACGAACCGGAAGGTCGCGAAAACCCGGCCCCCGGCAAGCCTTCAGGAAGACGTGGACATTCGCGTCAAGAGGTCCAGAGACTACAGAAAGCGCTGCGCTTCAGGTCACGATGTGTTGAGTAGCCAGCCTTCCGATCCACAGGTCAGTGACAAGTCGCACCAAGTGCCGAAGTCCTCCACCATTCCCGATTACTTGGTGAGCCGAATGGACCCTCAGTCCCAGGATCCAACACCCAAATTCGGCGACTTGCAAAAGTACAACCCGGATTTTCTTGACGAACAGGTCTCTTCTGAGCGACCACGGCGACCTGATAACGACAAAGACGGTCACAAGCCGGCGATGGGCACGGAGCCTGTCCAGTTTGAGGACCTGAAGCCGCCGCATGTAGACCTCGCCAAGTACAAATCGGCGGTGATCGATGAAGTCATCGCTCGATTTGAGACCGACCAGCCTTCATTGGGCTCGGGTCTAGAACCCCTGTCAAATGAAGACGCTGGGTTACACCACAACGAGCCCAAAGGGAAACCTCTGGGCCATCACACTTCCATCGACTTAGACCGACTTCCAGAGGGTCGCCGGCCATTGGTTGAGGATCTGGAACCCGGCGATTTCCCCGAATCAACTATCGAGCAGCTGCGCGAGAAATACGGGACAGCAGAGCTGCGAAAGTATACAGCTGTGAGGCATCTTGAGCCAGACGTCAACTCCTCACCATCCGCTGAAGAGCGAGGCTCGGGAAATGCGGCAGTAGAGTTCAGCTCCGAAGAAGTAGCCAAAGATAAGCCTGTGTACCATAACGAGCCAAACGGGAACACCCTGCCGTCGGCTTACGAACAGGATGTCGAGGATCTCACCAAAAGATACGACCCCGAAGAGCCTGCCAAGTATAACCCAGTCTACTGGAACGAACCTGATGGTCAGCCGTTGGCGGCTGAAGACCCGCGGCTTGCCGAGGCTCTGACCAAGGAGTACGATGCTGCTGAGCTCGCGAAGTACGGACCCGTGTATTGGAATGAGCCCGACGGACAACCTCCGTCTTCTGTGGACGAGCGTGCCGCCGAGGGTCTTGCTAAGGATCGCAACCCTGGAGAACTCCAGGATCACGAGCAAACTGTGCAGAACAACGAGCCTGGTTGGCAGCGTCACACACCAGCCGAGGACTTGACCATGAGATCTACCGAGCTGAACCAACACAAACCAATTGAGCACCATGGGCAAGGCAGCCATCCACTAGGACAGGTAGATTCTTTCCAAGATGGTCTGCAGGAAATGGACGCAAAAAGAGACTACAAGCATGGACATTGGCTAGGTCCTCCGGAGTTGGACACATCCGACGAGCCGAGCGCTGTGGTCCTGAGGAGGATAGCCGAGGCCAAACAAGCTAAGAAAGAATGCAAAGAAAAGAAACGCCGTCAGAGGTTGGAACAGCAGATGGAGAAATATCAGACGGCTTCGGATGCGACAGATCATGAGGCAAGCCTGGCTGTCAAGACTGCGAGGGCCAGGCTTGCCAAGTTCCGGGCGAATCCCCAACTTACGGGCAATTACGTCCGAGATTTCCCTGAGGAATTTGAAAAGTCCTGGACAGAGACACTCTCGGGCGCCCCACCAGGGACGACCGATATGAATGAGGGATTCGTGTTCGAGAGTCAGAACATGGACGGTGGACTCGAAGGAGCTTTTGGGCGGCCTCCGCCAGCTAAGATCCAGCCCGCCCTCGATAGGCATCTTGAGGACCAGGTGCGCGAGACAACAGGAAGTCAGATGGTTGGCGACAAGGATAACGGGCCGAGTCCGGCTCAGGACGTGGGTTTTACTCATGCTGCTGAATCCAGTGGTGCACCAGCCTCACCGGCCGACCATGCAAGTGAGACCACGACTCAAGAGGTCATTCAGCAGGATGCCACGAATGAGCCTACTTCGTACAAAATCCTCGCATATGATCCAACCATGCAGAGGATTGAAGTTGCCGAGACGTCTTCATTTGTTCCCGATTCTGCATGCGCCTTGACGCCAGCCGATGCTCTGCTTCGCCTGTCACACCCTGCAAGGTTCTTTCCCCATTTCGCCCCCCTGCAGGCTGAGGGATACGAAATCATTTCCGGAGCAGGTGATGTGCTTGTGTTCCGCAAGGTCCGACCGGAAACCAGCGGGGGCAAGCCCGCTGAGAAGCGTCCAGTTCCTTCTGAAGCGGACCAAACAGCAGATGAATCTGGAGCAGTTGAGACACGTATCAATCCTATCGATATGACTGGCCGGCCGAGACTCTCTCCCGCGAGTGCCTATTCTGCTTCGCCGACGGGCTATGTAAACTACAACAGCATCCCCAACACCACAGCTAGCAAGCTGCCACCTCCGCCCCCGAAGATCAAGTACAACATTGACGTCCACCGCGAAGAGCCCGTCTTCAGTGGGCCGAAGGTAAGGAGCTCCGAAGGCCCTCCAGGCCAGAAAAGCCTGGGCAAGAGACTGGTTGTTGGTGGTGTCTGGGTGGCCGGTATCAGTTATGCTCTAGGCGTCATTGCCGAGTTTTTCACTACTGGGGGTATCGATGGCACGGGGCCCGTTGGGCTATAGGATGTTACTTGGATGGGTATGGAGAATCATTTGGGTACTGCTTGGTTTGCATATACGGGAGGATCAGGACGCATTGCACTGATGTTGAAGGGGAGGCATTGAGCGTGGCTGTCAAAAGGCGGGCCCAAAACAGCTGACCTTGACGAGGAGACGACAGTGTACGAGATATGTTCCGATTGCAGACTCTTCCCTCATTAACATTCGGAGTCAAGGATCTTGTTCATTCTTTGGGAGGCGTTCATAATGATAGTCATGATTAGGCAGATACTCCCCAATACATCAACCAACTCCTTTCAACGCTTCTCTTCTACCAGGCTGCTATGATGATGCTCTTCTTCAGTAACGCCAATGTTCTCCTGCCGCCCAGGTTCCGTGCAAATTCGGTGCCCTTCCCATGGTGATCAATTTTTGACGAGTAGGTCAGGGTGAGCCTCCCGTCATGCAGAAGATGGAATGCCTAACGACCTAACTTTTCCGTTTCCGCAACAAAAGGCGATGTTCACAACCTCAAAAGGACCAAGGAACTAGGAATAAAGATCCCCAATGAATGAATCTACAAGTCCTCATACGACCATCCTCCCCCCCACCGCCGGAACAGTCTAGTCCTTCTGCAGGCTCCCGCTGTCGGACATCATCTGGCGCTTGTACTCCTCGCGGTCGAAGCTGACGTTGCGCTGGAGCTGGGGCTTCCATTCCGAGGTGGAGGTGCGGCGGCGGGCCTCCTCGGCGGCATGCTCCGTGGTGGGCGATGTGGGCGCGGCCAGGCGGGCGGCGAGGTCGGCGTCGACGCCGCTGCCGAAGGTGGTGGTGTCGGTGTTGATCCTGGCCTGCTGCTGCTGCTGCTGCTGCTGCCTCTGGGTGGCGGCCATTGTGGGCTGTGTTGGGTGAGTGTTTTGTGTGCGTGAGTGCGCTGGCTGAAGTTGTTGTTGTTGCTGTTGAGTTGCGGGCACAGAGTCTCGTGATGTTTTTTCTCTTGTGGCGGAGTCTAGTTGGCGTTGACAAGTGTTGTGCTGTACGGTATGTTGCACCTGGCGATGGGTTTGAAGGTGGTTGCTTATAGGATGCTAGGTTCAGTTACACTTGATTGAGCGAGCGAGAAAAGGCGTCAAATAAGAGGGGAGAGGCAGCCGAGAAACTAACTTATCAAGGCCCGGCGAGACGATCACGACCTCATGCCACAGGATTAGCCCGTCCTTGCTCTCGCCACCTGAGGCAATGGCTGCTTCCCAGTGGTCCCTTCGTGCAGCACAGGTGGGAAGCTATCTGTGGCGTGGCAGCTGGGCCATTGGTCCGTCAGTGTAGCATCTATGCTGCGTGCTGCGGGGTAGCTCCTGCAGGACTGCGGCACTCCCCGCCGGCGGGAGCTTTGACGTTGGCCTGGCGCCAGTGGGCTGATGGGCGCGGCAGCCGCATTAATCATACACAGTAAAAGCCCAGGGAAGAGTCACCCCAGGGAAGAGTCACGCCAGGGCCGGCCGTCTTCTTTGTCCCCGTGATGGCTTGGGAGAGATCTGGAGACTACCACAGTGGAAGAACATGTACCCTAGATCTACCAGGGATAGCATCCCCCAAGTGTTCTCGGGCCGTCTGGACTCCCCCACGGAAGAGGCCTGCGGCGCATAGAGGACGAGCCCAGAAAGCTGTTGCCGATGACGTAGACCGCATATGTTGTGCCCTGGCTCGTATGTTAGGCGGAGCACCGTGAGAAGGCGGCGGCCACGAACGTGATCACAACGGCCTGTTTCATTCCGACTGTGAATTGAGGTCAACACTCGGTGGGAGAAAGCGTTCATCTGCAGGTCTGGAACAGCCCATGGTCGGCTAACCACGTCATCTCGCATGGCACTTACGGGTTGTTAATCATAGTTGTACACTAAAGTAATCTCTTGCAGTTTGCATGGTGGCTGGCTAGCGAGGCAATATGTCCGATCTTGTATGAAATCTTGAGTGGTTGAACTAAAGGTTGGATGGAGTCTCTGCGAGCTACGTGCTGGACCTGGAGGCAGACGGATTGCCCCGTTTCGGCTGATTGGCCTCATCCTGGCAACACCAACCAATATGGCTTGATATCTTTGGGCAAGATATTATGACCACCTGCTGGGGAGACGTGAGAAAATCAATTGTTATGGGGCAGACGGGCAGGTTCCCGAGTCCGGGTGAGATGGGCGGGTCCGGCCCGGAGCCGAGACGCGTCGGACAGGGATCAGCCCCGGAGGATCCCCGGAGTCGGCCGGTGCAGGGTCACGGACACGGGGCAAGCAGGCCCCAAGGTATATTTCTTGGTCGAAACGCGCGCTGGTGAGATGCTGAGGCCGTTCTTACCATGCCTCTCCGCAGCAGGTGGTAGTGAGAGTCCAGGTGCTCGTCAGAAACGGGTGTGGGAACACTGAATGAGATAGAACAAGGAGGCGAGGAACGGAGGCGCGACGGGCAGGGGTGGGCGCGGGCGACGAAGGCGGCAGCCACCCGCCCTGGCTTGCAACTTTTATTGGTGGGCGGGCCTGCCTGGCAGGCGGGCAGTGGAATATGTACCGTCTACCTGGGCACATAATCAGTATCGAAGAGCACCTTTGTGCAAGTCAAGAGAGCAAGCATGGACTCGGCCTTCAGATAGCATATGCCATGTGCCATATGCCATATAACAGTCTGGCTGGTGCATGATCTCGGCGATACTGTATCGACTCGCGGTGCAGCCTCTCTGACCTGGACGTAGGGTGAAACATTGATGATGCTCCCAGGGGGTGGAGGGATTGTGTGCCTCTGGCTGTGTGCCGTACCTAGGTAGATACTGTATGCACCTACTGTATCCGCATGCAGTCTAGGACTGCAGCAGGTGCAGTCGCGGTGACTCGGGGCCAGTAATAAAGGACGTGGGACCCCGTCAGTCAATTAGCTTCCTCCTGCTGCCCGCCCTGCCGCCCCAAAACGCGGTTGTGATCCGGGCCAGCTGCGCAGCGCGTCGAGGCAGCAAAATTGAACGCTCCAAGCTTTCTCTGGGCTGGCTGCAGGGAGACAGACATGTACCGAGGTATCTTTTTTTTTCCTTTTTTTTTCTTTCCGTCAGTGCCACTGTTAGATCTCTTTTTGCTTGCCTGGTTGAGGCCAGCCATGAAACATTTGTCTCTACATTATTCAACCCATCATTCATTCAGGTCTCTGTAGTCTGGACTGCATCTTCTGACTACAAACTTGTGCATCTTACCTTTCCTGTCTGTCTCTTACACACACACACACCCTCTCACACACATACCCTCGCCCATTGACAGACAGCAGTCAGTCAGTCACATCAGCCAACAGTCCATGTACTCACCTGCCCAGAGGGCTCTGACACGGGTTCTTGTGGGGACGGGTGGACGGTCTGACTGACCCTGGGGTTAGGTGGTTAGAGACGCGCTGCAGTCCTCCACTCCGTACTGTACGCGACTTGACCTGGGACCCGCGACCTGGGCTCTGCAAAAAAAGGACCCCCAGCCCAGCCCTCTTCCGCTCTCTTTTTGGTCCCCTTTCTCCCTTTTCCTTTTAGTCGGGTCTGGGTCGAGTTTGCCTGCAGGGAAACGTCCATTCTTTGGCTGATCGATACTCACACCACACATAAACACACAACCTCTGGTGCCTGCCATTGCTATGCGCGTCTAATCCCAACATCATGGACTCGTCGCCCCGCACAAAGGCACAGGACCGCCTGGCCTCTGCCTCTGCCTCTGCCTCGGGGGATCGCGACACGTCCACCTTGCCCTCCACCACAGCCGCCACCGACAAGCGACCCTCCTCCCAGCCCCAGCTGCTGCCGCCCCTCGAGCTGCTGTCGTCGCCGCCGGGGCTGCCCTCACTGCCCAATGTCTCGTCAAGACGCCAGAGCCGCCCGCTCTCGGCTCCCAAGCCCGCGTCTGGTGTCGACGGCAGCCATGACTACCTGAAGTATCCCACCCCTGTGCCCACCTCCAGCACCGGCATCCTGTCCTCGTCCCCCCCGCGCGTCCAGGCCCACCCACAGCCCCAACGCGCCCCCAGCATCGTCTCTGAGCGTGCCCCCCTGTCCGCCGTGCCCTCCGTCGAGCTCAGCGAGAACGGTGACACCCTCCGCATGGGCAGGTCTAGCAACTCCTCCAACTATCAGCTCTCCGCCAATCGCCTCATTAGTCGCGTCCACGTCAAGGCCAGATACGTCCCTGCCACCGTGCCGCTGGAGCCCAACAAGATCGAGATCGAGTGCAATGGTTGGAACGGCCTCAAGCTGCACTGCCAGGGCAGGACCTATGACATGCAAAAGGGCGAGGTCCTCACCTTCGAGACCGAGGGCGTCGAGATCATGCTCAACGTCCAGGATGCACGCGTCTTGGTCCACTGGCCCAAGAGGGATCTAAGGGACGGCCTGGCAGATCTGGGCTGGGAGGACTCACCGCCGCGTTCGGTCCGGAACGGAGGAACCCAGCTCGGAGCCGGCAGCCCGCGCCTCGGGAGTGGATCTGGTCTCAGCTTGCTGCAGTCTAGCCCCCTGCACAGGACAACGCGCATCACATCTCCCGAGTCGCCCACTCCCGCACACGCGTCTTTGCAGCAGGTCCTGTCTGGTGGTGTCCCCAGCAGCTCCCAGCACAGCAGCATCCTGTCGGACCTGCCAAGCATCAGCGATAGGGAAAAGAGCGTAGAGATATATGAGGACGAGGATGCCGGCGAGCAGGATGTAGCCGCCAAGGCTGGACTGACTGGCGGCCAGAGCTTCAAGACCGACACCAACACCAGCTACTCCAGCGACCTGAGCGACGCCGACTCGGACGGGGAGGACGAGAACTATCCCAACGAGGAAAATGATCCCATTGTCCACTCGTTTGGTCCCTTTGGCGCCAACCTCAACAGCCGTATGGCCATGCCCCCCTTCCACGTCGACTCGCCCAAGCGCCGCCGGCTTGGATCTGGAGGATTTGCGTCGCCTCGAGTCAATGGGGCCTCTAGACTGCAGGGGCCTGCAGATGCGTCCGACCCCCTTGGGCCTGGCAGCAAGTCTGCCTCGACATCCCGGGAGGCGAGTATCGGTCACAAGGTTTCACATACGCCTACGCCCGACCGCAACAGGCGCGAGGTATCTGTGCAGGCAGACAAGGGACAGGAAGTGCAGCCAGATGTCAGCCATCTCGATGTCGCGACTATTACCAACCACATTGTCAACCAGCTGGCCTTCTCCCGACTCTCATCTACGCCGCTGTCGACCATCATGGCGAACCTTCCTGCCGAGGAGAAGAAAGACTTACTCCGCCACCACTTGAAGTTTATAGTCGAAACCGCCATTTGCATTGGCACTATTGAGCGCGAGGGCAAGGATGCTGACGGCAAGCCACTGGAGAGCCAGTACTACTACATACCCGAGAAGGATGACGACGAACACAGGCGAGCGGCGGTCGTGGATGGGCTCAGGAAGCCGACGCTGAGGAACTGTCGGAAGCATCATGTGGTACGAGATTACCCTTTTCATTCCTGCCTTCCTCACTCTCCTGTCCCGACCTTGCTTCGTATCAGATTGTCTCTGCTAGAGTAAACATCGTTGACTGACGCCGTTTTGTAGCAATACTATTGGAAGCGACCGCGGACACCATAGAACGCCCGCCATCGCGGGGCCAGGCAGACTCTCGACCATGTCTAGAGTCTCACAGCGTCGTTGCCGCTGCTGCCAACAACGCCATGTCTCCCCGGCGGCCCCACCGTTCAGACTAGGCAAACGACTTGCGGATCGTCAATCCCAAACCCACCGCCTACACTCAATAGGTGCGGAGTTCGCAAAATCTCGCCTTTCTACTGAATGGATTGATGTGGCCTGGCTGAGGAGCGAGGCCAGATTCGCGTCCGTCCTCCAGCCTCATCATCCCATCTAATGCCCCTTTACGCGGCCATCGTCACGCCGCCATCATGACATGACTTGATATGTACATCACTGCACTGCTCTCATCTGGAACAACTGCCGCCTCTGCACCTGCACATATTTCCCTTCTTGCATAGCGGGGAAGGAGTCTCGAAAAAGAGATTGGGATAGTGCTTGCTATTTCATCTTGAATGTTCTCTTTTCACCCACTTGTCAACCGCCCTAAACCCATTACCCCCATGAATACACACGTACACATGTCACCCGGTTGTTGGGCACTTGCAACGTCTTCCCCCCCAAAAAATCCAAAAGTCCCCGGAAGGTATGAAAGGGATCTGGTTACCGGGTTTTGTCTACCCTGTTCGCGGCTCGCCGCCAATGATTTGATATTATACCAATGCGTATGATTGGGGGGAGGAACTTTGGACGAGGACAGCTGATCTTTAAAAGGGATGTGGAGCACCGTTCCTCGGAACATGGACTTCATGGCTTAGTGAGGAAGGGTCTCTCATTCCCGATAGCTGCCGAATGGATGTTGTTGTTGTTGCGGTCCGGAAACACCACCAACCACGCTCTCGTCTCGTCTGACTCCAAACTGCCAATCTTCTTGCTGTTCCCTGCGCCGTCCCAAATGTTCGCCCCCCCCTCCCCCGGAGCCCTGAATGCCCCCCATCGCATACACACAATCATCGTATCGATTGGATAATCACAGTCTACTGCAGAGGCAATCTCGACGAGCTTCAAAGCACTGAAGTGCCTGTTCACGCGGTGAGGCAGTCTGCCTGGGCCATGATCATCTCGCCAAAAGTCAAATCAGGTATTATTTCTGCAGTCTTCCTCGAGCGCTCACAACTATCTACAGTCCCCATGTCTTGATCCATGCTGCCATGTTCTTTTGTGTGATAGGGCCCAGGTTGGCCGCAGTGGGGCTGTCGCGCACGAGTTCGTCGGTCGCGAAGTTCATGGCTGCCTCGGTGGAAAGGAAACCCTTGTAGAAGTCGGCCAGCTTCGCGCCGGGGTTCTCGTCCAGGACGTGCGCGCTCGTGTCCTTGGTCTTGTCAAGACGGGCGAGCCACTCCTCCAGGGGCACGACCTCGGACACGAGGCCCCTCACGGCGGGGAGCAGCTCCTCCTCCCACGTGGTGACCGTGGGATTCACGACGTTGTAGACCGGGGTGCGGCCGGCCTCGCCCCTGTGGCCCTCGACGGCGTCGACCAGGTCGCTCGTGATCCTCGCCAGCTCGTCCACGGGGATCCAGTCGACCTTCTGGCCGATGGTGGCGGGGGCGACCCCCAGGAACTTGGAGCTCACGACGATGCTGGGGAGCCACTCCCAGATGTTCCACGCGCCGCCGCCGGCCAGGGGGCCCGACACCTGGCCGACGCGCAACACGGCGGCGGCGGACGGCAGGCCCGCCGCGGCGCACGAGGCCGTGAACTGGTGCGTCATGCGCTCGCAGACGAACTTGGCCGAGCCGTAGCCCTCGAGGGCGAGGTCCTTGGCCTCGTCGCGGTCGAAGATGATCTCAGGGACCGGGTTCCGCGGGCTCGACCTGCGCACCGAGGCACCGATGCTCGAGATGAAGAGGAATGAGGGGTGCCGCCTGCCCGCGAGGGCGACCTCAAGGAGGTTGAGGGTCCCGACGAACTGGGGCTCGAACTGGGCCACCGTCATGAGGAAGTTGACCGGGAAGGCGTTGTGCACGATGGAGGTGGTCTCGCGCAGGAGGAGGTTGTACTCGTCGTCGGCCAGTCCGAGCCTCGGGGCTGCGACGTCCATCCTCATGAACACCACGCGGCCCGCGTCGATGGCGGGCTGCAGGGCTGGCAGGCCCCTTGAGCTGAGGGCCTTGGTCTGCCGCTCCTGCGCGTCGGCGGCCCGGTTGAGGCAGATCACCTTGCTGACATCCGGCCGGGCGAGGAGCGTCGCGAGGAGGTAGCTCCCCAGGGAGCCGGTCGTGCCGGTGACGGCGACGACCTGCCCCGGGGCGTGGCCGGTGGCCTGGTGCCCGTTCAGCCCGTTCTGCTGCACGCGCCGCTCGACGAGCCTCCTCACCTCAGCCTCGTACTTGTCCACCATCTCCACCGCCTCGTTGGACCCGCCCTCGCCGCCGGCGCCGGCGCCGTCAGTCTCGGAGAGGAGCTTCGACAGGCTCTGCGCCATCCTGCGGGGCGTCGGCGCCGTGTACATGAGCCTGATGCCGATCTGGCCGAGCTTTTGCTCGGGCGTGCCGAAGGCCCTCAGGGCGGCCTTGAGCCGCGACGACAGGGACGCCACGGCGAACGAGTCCATGCCGAAGGCGAAGGCGTCGTCGTCGGCTCCCAGGCCCCCCTCCTCCCTCTCCAGCACCTGCGCGTACAGGTCCTGCAGGAACGGGACCAGGTCCTCGGCGGAAGTGGACCTGACCGGGGGGAGGCCACTTGTCAATAGGCCCTGCTCGGACTGGGTGTAGAGGTCGTCGATCTCCTTCTGGTACGTGGCCACGGTGAGCCGCCGCTGGATGCTGCCCTTGGGGGACCGCGAGAAGGGCTTGTCCTTCTTGGTGAAGAGCACGAGCTCCTTGGGGACCCTGCCAAACTTGGGCGCCTCGTGGTTGGCCTCGTCGATCGTCGGCCACAGCCTGGCCAGCGTCGCCTCCCTCCACCGCGACTCGGCCTCGGGGGACTCGAATGGCCGGCCCGGGTAGCAGCTCTCGTCGAGCTCGACGAGGAGGCAGAGGCGGAAGCGCCGCTCGCCCGCGAGCATCACGGCCGTGATGTCCGGGTGGCCCCCGATCCTGTCCTCCATGCTTTTGGGGTCGAACTTGAGCCCGTTGCTCATGGCGATCCAGTTGTCGGCCCGGCCGCGGTACACCCACCACCCGGATCCGTCGCCCACTGGCGAGAAGAGGTCCTTGGTGCGGTACTCCTTGAGGTCCGGGTAGCTGTGGAAGATGAGATGCGTCCTCTCGATCAGCTCCGTCCGCGGGTACACCAGCTCGTACAGGCCCGGCTCCCTCTCCTCCATCCGCTGGCCCATCTCGATAAACCTAAAGGCATCCCAGTACTTGTTGTCGGCCGACGCCTCCGTGTGGTACATGGAGGCCTCGGTCGACCCGATAAAGTTGATGAGGTGCGGCACGGCCTCGGCGACCTTGCTGCCCGAGGTTGGGTTCATTGGTCCTCCGCCGTAGGCGACGTGCCGCATCGTCCTGAGCGCGTCCATGCCCGGCTCGTACTTGAGCATGTTCTCGAGGATCGACGGCGCGAGCATGGCGCAGTCGGGGCGGGTGACCTGCAGCATCCCGGCCACGTTCTCGGAGGTGAGGCGGGTGCCCGGAGCAGGGACGATCAGTGACTTTACTCCGGTGACGATACTTGCGAGGAAGCAGATCATGCCGCCGGCCTAAACTCTCGTCAGCTTTGTCAAGGATACAATGGTGCTCGGGCGTCCTGGGGTTGTGCGCACGTGATAAAATGGGAAGGATGTGAAGAGCCTCGTCCCGGACCAGAGCTGCTCGTACACCAGCTCGTCGGTCGAGCCGGCCGGCCGGATGCTGCGGTCGACGTGGGACGCGAAGACTGGGAAGGCCGAGTGTGTCCAGTAGATGGGCTTGGGGTGGCCCGTAGTTCCGGATGTGTGCAGGCCCATGAATGGCTTGTTCTTGGCTTCGTCGAAATTATATGTGAAAGGGAAGTCGTCGACTCTGTCTTTGCTCAGGAAATCCTCGTATTTCGGTACTTCGACCCATCGCATGTCGTCCTTTGTCGCGGCGTGCAAGTCCTTCAGCATTTCGAAGCCCTCGGTACTGAAGAACATTGTCTTTGCGCCGACATCTTTGAAGAGCATCTGGTTCGCGTTGGCAGTGTTGCTCGGTGATGGTAAAACAGCCTGAGGATTGGTCAGTCGGTCATACTGCTTGTGAGCGGACTTTTATACATACGCATTTTCCAGCCTTCATTGCAGCCAGAGCCCAGATGTAATATCTCAAGTCCATCCGTCCCATATAAAAGAACTTCTCTTCATCCTCGGCCAAGTTGTTGGACAGAAACCATGCCGCCCTGTTGGCCGCGTTATCAAAGTCGGCATAGCTCAGTTCCAGGACAACACCCTCGGGGTTTGTGACGACGAAGAAAGGGTCGCTCTGATTTATTCTCTCCCTCTTGATAAAGTTCGGCAAGAGTCCCTTCTCTGTGGTCCGCCAAATGTCCGACATTTTAAATAGAAGCCGAATGTAAAACTGTAAACTATGAATATGAACACGACAAGCTGGTCAGCCAAGGATCAATAAGCTTAACTATATATTCTAGAACAATTCACAAATGTCTGGGAACCGGAAGCGAAAGTCAAACGTGTCTTTGCACACTTTATATAATGGCAGCAGGTTGGACACGATGGCTCTGCCATAAGGTTTCGTCACTCATACACACGCACGCCGACAACCCACGTTCTGTGAACATCCGTGTGCGCCACCAGGTCGCTCGCCATCAGAGCCTCAAACCGAGCCTCCGAGAGCACAGAGCAAGGGCCCCACATCCAGTGATGGACCCCATCGTGGAAAGGGTGCGCTCAGGGTGGGCCCGGTCGTGCCACCGTATCGATGTCACAATGTCATTACCAGGGAGGAAAAAAGGAAAATTATCACCGGGGGCCGAACGAGAGTGGGCAGACAGGGATGGGGGGCCCGGAACACTGGCAGTGCGGCCGACGACAGACGTCAGGATCGCGAGGGCGTTCCCACACTTCCAACCTAGGCAGGCTTTTTTTCTCTCAGAGCTGCCTTCCATCCGGCCCCTTCCCTGCATCCGGCCGGCTCGTGTGGATCGCGGGCAGATCCGCAGTACCCCCACCGCCATACCTGCGGTTTCGCCGCGGGCGCAAAGGCGCGAAGGGGGGGGAGGGATGAAGAGCCCCTGAAACGGTCGCCGCCCTGCGCAGGCCGCGATACGATGGGGGATTTGCTCGCCAGAGAGACCCGAACAAGGCTGCCAGGTGGTGTTCGGAGCCGACATCCCACGCACCGGTGGTACTCAAAGAGGAAGTCCCGTTACAGTGGAGTACCGAGATGGATTCTGCGACGGGTGAAGTGTTGCGGATGATGGTGCATGCGACTGATTCCTAATGCATTAACATCGTGGACCCCCATTCGGCCCCCCCTTCGACCACCAAACCCGACATGCCATTATTCCCAACTTCAATTGCCCGCCACAATGATGACACCCTCTTCCGCTGGTATTGAGGAATTTTCAGAAGCCTCGCTATCGGGGATATCTCCCCGGCTTCAATTTTGGCCTTCTGAATAGCCTTAATATCGGCAAAAGCCGCATTTGGGTCAATTATAACCTTCCTCTTCCGAAGCGCCCTGCTGGCCTTAATTTGACTTATAAGCTCCTTGTTTTTTCTTGAGGACATCATTAAGTTAAATTCTTTCTGATTATACTCCTTAATAACTTTTCTGAAAAGGTATTGTTGTGTGGGGCTTGAGTGTTTCTTACAAGCATAAATGTAGAGTAATAACCTTAACTCTTATGATTGCCTGGGCGTCTGAATAATGGGCTCCTGGGGCTGGGAAAAATAGTATAGTGCTCCGTTTTCATCGATAAAGCTACTTCTGGTACTGGAATCTTGAGATCTTTCCTTTATTTGGTGGTTTTTAAGGATAAAGTTGCTTAAGAGCCCTCTTACCTAATTCACCGGCTATAACCCTGTTGCCCTCTACCTAGAATGAATATTTGAAGCTGTAAATACCTCTTTGCGTGCTTGCTGATAGCAATAAAGAAATCGTTGCTTTGCTATAATTGTAGAGGTATTATGTTGTTTGAGGAGATGCAATTTCCTTTAGAATGCCTGCTTGAGTGGGCCGAATATGGTAATATTAAGAGGTTATAGAATGTGGGTTGTATGTGCTGGTAAGAAAACAATATATATGTGATTCTTGAAGCATTTTATATAAAATCAATAGTGGTGTGAGTGTGGTGCCTGTTAATTACTAATAAATGCTACTTGTTTGGGTTAATTGGGGCTGTCTGGGGTATATAGATCTTCCTTAACTACTTAATAGCGATTGCTTCCTCTATCCACCCCTTCTTTGTTACCGTGAATTGCCAACCTCCTAAATCTTTAAGGGCAATTAGAAATTACTGCTGCTGAATGCTTTTCCCTTTAAAAATAATCAATGGGACTAGTACTCTGCCTAAGGCGTTGATATACTTGAGGAAGGAGGTCCATGCTTGGGAATTATAGTCTAATTGGGTAATTGGGCTGCCCTTTAAATAGCTGAAAATGAGGGCTTCTTTTGAGTGACCCTCTATAATCCCGCCCTCATTGGCATTCTAGCGGTTACTTGGTTTGATTAACTTCATAATGGGCAGCTTGAGGAGGTTAAACTAAGACCTGATATTTGCCTTTATAGCTGCCCGAATCCTTAAGGCTTCAATATGCTAATTCCTCCTTAATTGAAGTTCCAGGTGATGAGAGAGGAAGCCCTGAAGCCAATATTTTCTAAGGGGAGGGTGGTCTTTATTTGGGAAGGTGAAACGGGCTGCTAGATCCTGCAGATTAAATCGGGTTAGGGCAAGCCCTAATTGACTCTAATTGATAATAAATAAAGCTAATTAAGCCTTTTGAACTTTAGAAATAAGCTGCTGAGGGCGGGAAGCTTTATAACGGCTTATATGGCTATCAAGGCGACTATAAAGGGTAGTCTGAGGAATATGCTAGATCTTAGAGGCCCGCCTAATTGGTATGCCATCCTTAATTGCTGTAATGGTATTATTAAGTTTATCTTTAGAATATTGCTTTATGATGGTTTAGTTGAGTTACATATAAAGTTTAGTGATTAGAAAAAAATCCCTTATTAAGATATTTAAGTTTTTCTGTGGGGTGGGTACAGACGCGTTCATATGTGTACGCGAATGTGGGGGTGTTGAAATGGGGGGGGGGGGCCGAAATGGGGGTCCACGATGTTACGTCTGCTCATTGCGACTGATAGCTGCGTTAGCCAATAGCTGAAACCCGTGTCTACAAGATGACCTCTGATGAGAAATTAGAAATAAAGCTGACGGCCAGCTTAAAAACCACTCCTTCACCCTAGCCAGGTCTCCGTATGCCGAGAAGCTCAAGCAGCTCTCCTGTTGTTTTCATGATGGCAGAGTTGGCCGCATTTTGCGCTTGCTGCTGTAAGTCCGTACTCATCAGTAACAGGTCCAAAAGTCAATCAGGCCGGTTGAGAGCGTACCTCGCCGGGCTTCCGTGTTGCAGATCGAGGACTATCATCCACCGTGATCAATTAGAATCCGTTCAGGCAATACCGTTTACAAATGGGCAAGTGTGAAATCAACCTAAAAGGTGTCCTGTCTCACACAGCTGGCTAGTGAGACGTCGGGCTCGCGGTCTCTGATTTCGCCGCTCCGTTGGGTTGCTCGGCCTCGCGGCGGGAGCTTGCAGCAGCCTCGAGCTCTTCAATCCTTCGGAGAAGCCTCTGACGATCCTCCAAGTGTCTGTCCCTCTCATCAAGCAGCATGTCGATCCGAGCCCCAGCCGACAACAGGCTTTCCACACCCTCGACAACCGCTTGAAAAAAATTGAGATGGTTGACAAAGCCCTCGGCTGCGTTGTTAAGCCCACGTATGTCGGCTCCAAGGCCCTCGGTCGGGATCTTTAGCTCCTTGGACGCATCGCGCAACTGGACGAATTGGGTTCGCATCTCCTTGTGCTTCTCGCGAAGCAGCTTCTTCTTGGTACTGAGATTCTCGTCCTGGGTAGAGGGATCCTCGTTCTCGACGTAAATAGCTTTGAATATGGTGCTAATCTCCGCATGGCGATGGTTGAAGTTGCTATTCTCGTTGGCAAGCATGGTGCGTATGCTGTCTCTTGCACGGTTGATAGTAGCCAGGAGTGTCTCGATGGTGTCTCCATCCTGGGCGATCACGATGTCAGCACAGCCTCTTGGAAGCATAACGCGGCCTTAGATTGTGGCATTGACGGGTTTGAAAGAGCTGGCACAGGAGACGAGATGACTTACAGCGGTGACTGAAGACGAGGCCATGTTGGCGGTAGGCAGCCGAAGTAATTAGAGCTAAGGAATCCAACGCTACAGGCTCTATGAGAGCAGAATCCAGACCGAGGGGGCCGGCTTCGAGGGCTGGTTGAGCATAAGATTAACGTCGGCCGTTGCGCTTAATCATAGCGAGGGAGTTGCCCACCCCCGAATCAAAGCGTGAAAAGGGCAACAACGAGGAGCGGCCTCCTCACCCAAGAGCTACGGGCGCGTAGTCACCTCCTTCCTCGCCACCTTAGTATCGATGATATCCTCCCCGAGGTACATATAGTATATCAAGAAATACGTCGATTGATCACTCCACGCACTCGATTCAAAATCTGACAGGGCAATTTCCTCGCCACGCTTAAAAAGGACCTAGTGGATCTCGTTGTGAACAAAATAAACTGACGCTAAGAAACCGCCCGTCATGTCTTGCCGCAAGGCCGAGAAGTCCACGGGCGGTGCAAAAACCACTGCACAGTTGTCAGGTCGCTTCGAGTGCTAAGGTTATGACAGCGCCCTCCGGTTGAGCCGCTTTGTGATGGTCCCGAGGCAATTGACATTATTCGCTCGAGGTTTTCACAAATACCTTGAGTACTCTGGGTTCTTTGAAATGAGGATTGGGCTTATATGGACACTCTAATTGTTACAATACACTACCCAGTGTCCCAAAACATCTCCTGCCCTCTACTCCTCGGCACCGCCCCTGTTCTCCATCTTAGCCAGTGCCTGACCGACCAACCTGGCCACCGCCTCCATCACATCCTGTGACTTCTTCAGCTCGCCCACCGAGGAACGGATCTTGTCCGCGGCGTCACGGCGCTCCAGGTCGGCCTCGACGAGGCGGGCGTACTCAACTACCTCCTCCTCGAACTGCTTCAGCTCGGCGCTCACGGCGCAAAGCTCGCCCGCCAGCACGTGGAGCTCCTCCCTGTGCCTCTTTATCTTGCGCTCGAGGCTCGTTGCCGATCTCATGACGGCGTGCATTTGGGCTCCGACTTGGGAGGGCTTGTCCGTTGGCTGGCTGCTGGTGATGAACTGGGGAGAGGTCAGGAATCAAGTCCCCTGCAATTATATGAGGGACCTGAGAAGGAGGATCAAGGAAAGGGTCGTCATGAGCCGTCGGGAATTCTTACGGTAGGGTTAGTCGACTTCTCCATGGCCGTGGCACGTTTGGAAGTTGTTTGATTGATGTTAGAGATCGTTTGTTGATGGCCCTGGAGGGAGGCAGGGCAAGGTTTGAAGCACGGAGAAGTCATCGATCAAGTGGATTTGGGCAATTGGTCTGTTGGAGCACCAGGTTCTGCAACAGGACAATCAATTGGGTGTGCTTTTGAAGAGTAAAGTGTTTGTCACATCTACCGGCAGATCTTGAGCCAGGCAACCCCGCATCAATAGTAACATTTCAACTCCCAACTTAGAAGGACCTTGCAGATAGACGTCAGCCTTGCATGTAACCCAATAATATGAACATGGTTCCTTCTGATCACAACGAGGCGTGCAAACTTTGGAAGGAAACGTGGCTTGCTCATTCCTCGCCTGGGCAGGGGGTACACGTACCTACCTAGGTAGGCAGACATTCCAAACGACACCTAGCCAGAGACATCTGCGACACAAAGTCATTGCGAACCATACTTCTCGCTGGCCTAAGTTTGCAACGCTTCTGTCGGACGGTTGGTGGCACTGACAGTATGTTGTGAGGGTGAAGCCAATGAATGTTGTGGACGTACTTTGTTATTTCTGTCCTAAAACAGATATTTCTCCCTGAGCTGGACCCGCTAGTGCATTGACTACAATTGCCCTCACTTGATGAGTCTGGTAGTGTCCCTCCTTATGAAGTCTCAAGCTTGGAGGTCCTGAACACCCAGTTTTGATCCTAATTCCAGATGTCCTCCTTGACAAAAACACTGCTCAAGTTGTGTGTGACTAATAGACCTCACTTACCCTCTCTCATGTTATTAAAGTACTGCTTAGCACTCTCAGGCGTCCCGTCAACCAGAGTGTGGACTTTTTCCAAATGTCTACCACCCTTTGGTAGCTTCATTAAGCAGATGGACGGAGCCTTGTCACCCTTCCTTGTCCGAGTCCTCGGGAGCCGTGCAAGACGGGTGAGGTTGTCTCTTGATTAGCACGGAACTGTGTAAGCACCCGTACCATCGCCAAGGTACTCAAAGCTGCAAAAGAATTTCATGCTGTTGCCAGTATACCACATTCAAAAGTTAGGATTATGAAGAAATCGTTGGACTGCCTCCAGGTCCACTGTGCCGCGGAGTCTTCGCTTAGTAAGCATCAATCCGACCCAACCATTTGACCATCATTCAATGTTCTTTCCGTCTCTGGTCGCTGACTGCGCCGGCCATGTTTGATGTTGGAGGGTCCAGAACCTGTGTTTAGCAGATGTACTCTCGCACTGGGGTGATATCGTCTTCTCTTTTCCGTCTCACTCCTCAGTCCAAAGCATGCCGTCACTCCTCTCCCGACTCTTACCACCTCGCGCGGGACGTAGGGAGGAAACCGTGGCAGCTCCCGAGACCGAGCAACAACAACCTGCCACTGTCGAGCAGTCGTCGCCATCCCGATCACGACGCGCTTCTGATACTACAGCTCAGCACCTGAGAGAAGCGCAGGATCCTTCCATGTCTTTGAGTTCATGCCTTCGCCTTCCCTCGCCAGCTAGGCAATTTCCCCCCGCCGGATTTCACAACTTTTCAAAGTCCTCCCGAATTGATGAAGAGAACCATTTTTGGTATTCCCCTAGAGAATTATACCCTGTTCGTATCGGCGACTTAATTGGACAACGTTACCAAGTTATAACAAAGTTCGGCTACGGTACCTCATCGACGTCCTGGCTTTGCCGTGACTTGAAGTGAGTACGGTCCAATCTGGAAGGTATCTCCAGTGATCGGTGTAGAAGTCTCTCTAATCCATTACCCAGGGGCCATAAATACGTCGGGATCAAGGTCTACGCTGCAAACCAAGGCCAGGCCAAGCGGGAGGTTGCCGCTTTCAAGCATATCCAAGTGGTCTTACACAAGTCTCCGGCGGGGTGTGGCGGCGCTCAATTTATCCGCCTGCTACACAAGAGCTTTGATCTAGAGCACCCCGAAAGCATGGACAAGAATCTTTGCCTTGTCTATGAGCCTATGGGTGTGTCGCTGGCAGAGCTGAGGAGGGTTGCATGCGATGGTCATGTGCCGCTCGAATTGCTCAAGCCCATGCTGCCCTATCCATTAGCGGTACTGGACTTCATGCATACCAAAGCCAAGATGGTCCACACTGGTTAGTCACCGATGACCTAGCAGTCAAAATGGTAGAGAAGATGGTTTGGCATGGTTGCTTACTGATGCTTCACCTAGATATTCAGGAAGGGAACATTATGTTCTCGGTAGATGATGAGGCTGAGCTCAAAGAAATTGAGGAGGACGAGATCAATCATCCCTCTGCTCGAAAGGCCTACAAGGACGAGGCCGTATTTCTAACCCGCCGAGTATATAGGAGGTTGGCGATCCAAAGATAATCGACCTGGGCGAGGCTCGATTCGGGCAGGGTCCTCATGTCGAGGAGGTTATGCCAGATCTTTACGGGGCTCCCGAGATTCTTCTAGGGCTACCCTGGGATGAAAACATTGATATATGGCCCTTGGGGTTGATGGTAAGCAGCATGTTTCAACCCAGATACAATACAATCTTGGGCTAACATACCTTTCGAAGGTATGGACGACTGTTGAAGGTCAGAATCTGTTTACCGATAATTCTGGTGGCCGGTCCAAGTCGGCCCTACCACATATGGCGCGTATGATCAGTCTTCTGGGGCCACCTCCACGGAGCCTTCTCGAAAGAAGTGATAGGACAAAGCATTATTTTTGATAGACATGGTATGTTTTTTGATATTTAAAGCTGGGTAATTGGGGACCCAAGGCTTATAGCTTTCGCGCAGGGAAATTCAAAATGAGCCAGAGGGTAAAGCAAACCCCCCTAGAGAATGAGGAAAAGGTGCTTGAGGGAGAAGACAAGGCCGAATTTCTGCGATTTATTCGACGTATGCTGCAATGAGACCCGTCCAGTCGGCCGTCTGCCGCGGAGCTAGTGAGCGATCCATTCCTCCGTGTAGATCCCGACGAGGACAACGAGGCCGAAGACCGAGACGAACAAATAAAGAGTTGAACTATGAGAGCTACAGCCAGCCAGTCAAGCAAAAACCGCAGGGCTCATATGATTGGGCCCCAGTAGTAACAGAAATATATGAATCGTCGCCTTCCCAGGTACAAACCCCGACAGATCTTCCATGTTTGGTCATTTCATCATAAGCAAATGGGGGGGCCTTGTGCCCCCACCGACACCGTGCACTCCGCTATTCCCGAGCTCCATGAGCCTGTGCCGAAAACGCAACGTCTTCAGCCCCTTCTCCCCGTCCGCACCTTCTACTGGCACGATCTCAACACACAGCTTTAGCTCATCCGCAATGCGCTTCCGTGCCGGGTTATCCCCGCTGTACATCTGGACCGCAGTCAGGTAGCTCGTGATGGCCTTGCCGCTCTTATTCCTGAGGTTGACGTCCACCTTCTTGTTCCACAGGTACCAGACAGCGGCGCAGATCTGGCTTGCCGCGCCTTTAGTGTGCGCAGTCCAGTGGGGTTGGTCGGCGACAGACTTGAGGAAGACCGATAGCGGAGTGTTACCATTGCTGTCGAGCTCCGTCACACTGGCGCCAGAACGGATCAGCATGCTGAACATTCGCTTTGACGGGACGGTCCGGGCCGCCGCGTGAAGATAGACCCCTTTTGGTGTCTTGGGATTGTCGCGGAGCGGCTGGTGTTGAAGCATGATTTCAACCAGAGAGTGCTGGCTGTGAAGGATGGCCTTTTCCAGAGGCGTCATGATGGTGCTTGATGGCGGTTTGAAATGCATGTCAGCGCCAGCGCCAAGCAGTGCTATAACAAGGTCCTCTTTCCCTGGCAGACCGGCTTGCAATACGACGTAGAGCGGGGTGTGGCCATTCTTGTCCGCAAAGTTGACCGAGACTTTCATAGCGAGCATTTGTTTGACAAGGGTCTCGTTGCCACAAGCAAGCCCCTTTTGGAGGATGACAACCTTGTCTTTCGGGCTCAAAGGCGGTTTTGCTGTTGCCCTTTCCAGATATCTGCTTGCCATCTTGACGGAGCCACCATCTATCATCTTCATCAAATACGTCGACTTGCTGAACAGAGTTTCATTAACGTCGAGGTCAAGCAGGACGTCGACAGCATCAAGATTGTGTGGTCGTTCACAGATGCTCGCAAGAAATATCCTCTCAAGGTCTTCCGGCTTCCAGGGCTGGGGGGATTGTCGGCGCCGCGCCAGTATGTCGCAGACCCCAAGCAGTCCACCACGGAACGCGGCCTCAAAGGGAGTGGTCCCAAGATTGTTTGGGACATTGTCTCTAGCGCCTCGATGGAGGAGCATGCGGACTATCCTCTCTTGCGATTGATCGCTATCGTGTCGGCAATCGTGGCGGCGATAGCTGAGGGAGCATGCCAGATGAAGGGCCGTGTTACCGGACTTGTCTTTCGCATTGATCTTTGCCCCATGATCCAAAAGCATCTTAACTGTAGCTAACTCCTCCCCAGGGCGAACGCCATGATTCGAAGTCATGGCATCGGGCAGTAGAACTATTTCTGGTCCGCAGGCTCTCAGAAGAGGTGTTCGCCCTTGAGAACTATATCTCAACGGATTAGTTTTACATCCGGAAAGTGAGCTTAAAATTGAAATACATGAGGCAGGGAAACAATATTGGTGGTTCTTGGGGATATATGAAAACGCAGTCGAGGCACCATACAGAGATCGGTACCGGGCGGACGTCCCTGATGAAACGGAGACGAGACGACGCAATCAAAACAGGTCTATGGAGAAAACGACCGCTAAGGGGGGGGGGGCACAACTCACTCTTGCGATTCCACATCAGCACCACCGGCAAGAAGGATCTGGAGTACAGCGACATCACAATGCAGTGCGGCATGGTGGAGCGGCGAACCGAGGAGATGGCGTGATTTGGCCTCGACATCAGCTCCTGAACTCAGCAAGAGTTTGATCAACTCCAGGCGCTGCTCCTCGCGGTTCCTTTCCGATGCCCAACTGTGACTCGCGGCGTGAGGGAACATCTTGGGCGGCCCGCAGGCAGCGTGAAGAGGCGAATCGTACCGCACATCAACCGCGTGTAGGCCTTTGTCAACGTCGGCTCCGAGACTGATGAGCTTTATGGCATCGCTGTAGAAGCCATAATCACAAGCCTCATAGAGGGTGGTGAAGAATTCGCCACCTTCGAGAACGCGGTAAGTGCGCGGCTGTCGGATCGCAAAGTTGATGTCCGCTCCTTTCTCAAGAAGGAAGGACACTGTTGAGCTCCACATCCTGCTCCTGTAAGCATGATAGAATGGAGTGAGGCCGAACATATCGACAGCATCGACGTCAACCAGCCCTTGGTCCAATATATACTTGCAAAGATCCACCTGTCCTGTGGCGGCAGCTGCGTGGAGAACAGTAGGGGCACTGTCACGTTGCGGCTCGCTTAGCCTGGGGGAAGCACCTCGGGACAAGAGTATCTTAGCGGTTGATAATTGGGAATGGCAGACGGCTAGATGAAGTGGCGAGGATCCCAAGAAGTTGTGGTCAGGAAAAGGAGGAACCCCATTAGCAGTTCTACACTGGGTGTACGCGCATCTGCAGAGTCGACGCGAGCATACGTCGATGCTGGCGCCGTGGTCGAGAAGCATGCACACAACGTCGTCATGGCCGCCCCTTGCTGCGAGATGTAGGGCTCGGAACGATCTCCTAGGATCATCATCGGTGTCTGGGTGGCGCCCACCATGGGCATAATCGGCACCCTCATACTCATGGCCGTCACTGAAATCGTGCTCATCTTCCTCGTCCATATCATCGTCTGTCCACATATCACCAACGACGGGAATGTGGCCCGGGAATTGGTCCATGAAGTCATCTTCGGGTTCGTCGAAATCGTCCATTCCATCATACAAATCGAGACCATCCTCATCATCCCAAACTGACATCCCAAATGTGCGGGCATAGCGCCTTGGAGAAGAATAGCCGGACCTAAACGGATCTGTTGTACTCGACGTTGAGAGGTCGGCATCGTCTGTGTCATCTTCATGTGGCTCCCACTCCTGATTAGGTTCGAGCCGAGGGGGGTCCCAGACACCTTTCCCATCGACCGCCTCTACTTTGGTCCGGAAGCTCTCCGAGGGGAGGGTTGCCATAGGGTAGGAAGGACGGGTGAGCTTCATGTCGACGGGGATCCCAGCCGCAAGGGCCTTCTTGAGTGTCCCTGTGTGTCCAATTTCCGCGGACCACCGTAGGGGATGCCACGTTGCGTGGTTGGGAATATTTTCCTTTGCGAACTTGTACAGAACCGGATCCACGACATCGTAGAACTTGTGGCTTGCTCGAGCGAGGGCAGCAAGATCGCTAACTCGGTGGAGGTGGTCCGTGATGAAGTTGACCAGCTCGACCGGTAGGTCCTCGATCTTGGCCATATTTGTGGATCCTGACACTGGGTGTTCTGAATTATTCCAATGCGAATAATACTTGGATAGAATCCAATGCACTGCATCGAAGCCCAGCTTGTGTTTGGCTTTCTTCTAGGTGAAGCGAGCGAGGTGATATCCGGAGAGAGATGAAGTGAGGTTGGGGAGCATATGCCAACGCGGATTCTGCCGCAGTTCACCGCCCTATCGCCCGAGACGCATTAAAAGCTCCTTTATCAAACTTAATTTGCCTTGCACCTTCGACTGGCATAAGACAAGGATATTTTGAGCCTCTTGACCTCTTGCACTACTTCTTGCTTGGTTTCCCCATAATTTGTGGGAGCCCTGCACCAAGCTGGTACGACTGGTGAGAGACCCTGCAGAAACGGTACACCGCCCACAGTATCAACACCAACACCTACCGGTGTACATAATACCCACACCCAGCAACGGAGTCTTAGCTAGATTTGTAGGTGTGTGCAATGTCATGGGTAAGACGCTCTGCTCCGTTATGGTAATGATGATGCACCCTCCGTTTTTATGCATGCGGGTCTCCGAACTCTGCTTCGGTAATCGACTTTAAATCAATCTTTGAACATCAGGTCTTCAAGGGTCGTCATTAACTGAAGCGATTTAAAATAACAGATTCTACAGCGCCCAATTCTCCATCAGCCCATGCACTCCCGGAAACCTGTGCCGCTCGTCCGACCTCACCGGCCAAGCTTGTGCAACTTTCTAATCTGTGATCCGGTGCAAAACAGCACGGTGCGAGTCAAGGGTCATAAGGGGCAGAAAATCCTCAACTATCCACTCCGACGGGCTGGCCTCCGGCATTGATCTTCACGACGTCCCTCCGAAATTCAGCAATGGTCTCCCTGTAGGGAAGCTCCAGGCAACGGCTGGTCTTCATCTTGGCCCAGGTCAGCAGCCTGTCCTGCGACTGTCTGAAGCGCTTGCTGAACGCCTCACTGTCGACGCTCAGATCGCCAGGCCGGTCGACAACGTTCCCCGCCCAATAGTACAGAGCCTGGACGTACTTCGTATCGACGCCAAAGGTAACCTTGCCACACAGGCATGCGAGTATGCTGTATGCCCTGGCCGTGTCGTGCAATGTAGTTCGGCCGCCAAGTACCTCTAATGGTGTAGAACCAGTCCAGTTGAGCGCTTCCTCACGCTCCTGCACCACAAACATCACGTGTTTGACGAGACCCATGAGGTCGAGCACCCAGCGGGGGCCGTCGTGAGTTCGTGGATACAAGGTACCCTTCAGGACGAACTCCAGGCCCACAACATACTTGAGCTCCAGATACATGCAACCCAAGGCGCGGAGGGCAGAGGGCATCGGCTCGATGTGGTCAGGCCAGTTGCCACCCTGATAGACCTTCTCCTCGATGTCTAGGATCTTGGTCTGGTAGTCCATGATTTTTTGAATATTTCTGACTGAGCCGTAGAATGACAAGGAGTATTTGTACTCGAGCTGGTCCAAATCATCCTGGGCCTTCCTGAGAGTCTCGAGATGGCCTTGGCGGCTGACTGCAGCGACCACATGCTCGGCCATTTCGGATTTGCATTTGCTACCTGAGGCGAAGTTAGTTCGGGTATCTTGCGTATTTGGGATGACATCAGCAGCTTACAGTGGCAGGTGAAGAAAAAGATCTCCTTGAGCTGTCTGCGCCGGTGGAGGACATCCTGTCGACCATCTAGATAGGAGACGGTGATCTCCTCTCCGGCGGCTATGTCTTTCAAGGCGCGGCATCTCAGCTCTCGACCCTCGAAGAAGACATGGGCGTTTTCGTCACAGCAGTGGTTGATGAGGGACACAACGAGGTCCAGGCAGGTCCCGTACCCATCCACGATCTCAGCAGGGCGAATAGCGAGAGCATTGGTCTCAATCTAGGAGGATGCGATATGTCAGCAGTCAAATTTCAGCCAGTGGCCATCCATATCCAATTTTCGACTCGATCGAACTTACTGCGCAGTAGATTTGGCGACACATGCTGAGGCTGATGCCGGGGTTGATGGCAGCGTGTACGTTTTGTGCATTCTCCAGGCTGTGGTCCATGTCTGGTGTGCCATCGCTCTCCTGACGCAGACGCTCCATTCTGACCTCGAATTCTGTCTCCAAAGCCATCACGACACGCATGTCGTCTTCCGAGATGACCTTCTTCTTGATCCAAAAGAGAACACGGCATAGTGCCAGTCCCAGGGACTTTAAGGCTGGATTCTGCTGCAGGACGACGCACTCGTACTTGTGGTAGCTCTTCCAAGCCTTGGCCTGGCATTGCTAATGATACGCGGAGACAGGGTCAGCAAGCTGGCGGCCGAGAGATTTGACGATGCTCACCTTCGAACAATAACGTGCGACCTTGCATGCACCGCAACGCGTGACTCCCGGCCTGGCAGCCCCCCCATCACTGCTGTAGAAGCGGCCGTCCTGACCGACTGATGTGCGGCTGTTCACAAAGCAGAAATCACAAACGCCCGCATGTGCGGACTCAGCGACCATGATGAGCGGGTTCGTGCGAAAGACCTCGGTGCCGGCGGGAATGTCATTGACAGCAAACAAGCCACTGCCGGCCTTGGGAATCGAAGAGCGACCGATGCGCAAGGGGACGGACGACTGGGAAACGCTACCCAGAATGTGCTCGCAGAGCTTCGGCTGGTCGTGGATTGGCTTTCTTCGTGGGGCGGCCATTGCGGCAGGTGGGTGAGGAGGTGCTTTGCTGCGTTTGTGGTTAATCAGGTTCTCTCGCTGTTTAGTGGTTGCCTGAAGAGAGGCAACAGTTCCTAGACAGTGCTAGGCCTGTTGTGCTGCGGAATTTGCAGGACAAGCAAACAGACCAAGTAAGCAGTGAGAAAAAGAGAGAGGGGCCTCGGGGTGGATGGGCGACCTTGGCAGAAAGCTGGCACCGCCGCGGGTACAAACAGGTGGGAGGCCGGAGCAGGCACGCAGCCGGGCACCACTTTCCTTGTCTAAAATCTGTGGTGGCGATGCGATGAGAAAGTGGCAAAAGAGACCTGGAAATGGGTGTTGAAGTTGCCTAGGTGCTTAAGTAGATAAAAGGTTGAGTGTGGCCCAGGCAGCAGAAGCTCTTCTGATTGTCTGATGTCCACAATAGGCTGTGCGATTGCCTTCTAGCAAGCACGTTTGTTTAGATTCATCCACTCTCCTCCCGTCTACCCAGGGACACTCGTTGGTATGGTTCTCTATGACCACAATGAGCCCCTGCCCTTCATCCCATTGCCGTTTGCATATTGAAAATCATCATAGAGCACTACTAAAAATGAATCCCTAGGTACACCTAATCTTTAACCGCTTATATTTTACACATATGTATCATACATTATTAAATTTAATTAAGTGGTGTAATATCTTTTAATATTATTGTTTATTAATATGAAGTATTTACTAAATATTATATAGTTGTATATATTTATAACAAAAGTAATGTTATTGGTTGTGCTAATAATAATAAGTTCAAAACATAATAGCCTGTCTAGAATGTAGCAAGGCTCCCCCCCCCCTTCTGGACTACTCAAAATTTCATCCAGATTTACAACATACCACGCTCGTGTTAACGTCCCTCCTTATCGTGATATTAATTGCGAGTTCTTATATTGCTATTTTGAATCAAATTAACAAGCAGTCGCAGTGGACTCTGAGACTTTGAGGGGACAAGAACCGGTGTGTACGGCTGTTTACACCGTAGAAATTTAACGCCCTTGTTTAATTATAATGTATTCCATGCTGCCACGACTACGAAAGCCTACCTACGTAAATACAGGTAGGGGCGTGCTACTAATACTGCACAATAGTTTACCGTCCCGCCGTTTGCTTAAGAGGACGTCAGATTATCTCCGGACGTTATCATTCGTTTTTTTTTAAATTTAAAAAAAAAATCACACTCGGTTCATCGCACCTAAGCAGGTGGCCAGCCGGGGTTAATACACGAACATTAACATCTTTTCACGCCTGCAAGACACAGCTGATGCCACGATCGATTGAAAACCGTGTTGCATCCTTGTTTAAATGCATTCGGAAGGAATATTAAACCTAGTGGTATGTAACATTCTGGTTCCTTTCCCAGCTGAACGGCATAGGCATTTCTCAGCTAGTAACAGTTGATAATGACCGGCGTGCGCATAAGCTGATGACGCCCTAGAGTCGACGTGCCTTTTTTGCACCATAAGAAGAAATTTAAGAAAGCTAAATGAATATGGATTGAGCTACACTAGCTACATGATGAAATTGCTTGTGGTCTATGTTCGATCCTAGCCCTTCTAAGGTTATCACCTTTTTGGGATCTTGGCGCAGTCGGCTCATACAAAAATACAGACGATGAAAGTAAAAATGCACACAATGACAAGTAAAGTACAGACGACGACAAGTACAATTCGTTCGGCTGAAATTGACTCTCTAGTTCACCCCCTAGCAGGTGAGAGTCTGGGCGGCCTTGTCGTACTTGCAGGCGCCGCTGTTGTCGTTGACAGCCATCTGCAAAGTGAATCAGTATTCTGTGCACAGTGGCAAGGCAATTCAAAGAGCTAAAGAAGGAAGGAGCTTACATTTTGGAATCCACCATCTCCCTTGCCGGTGAAAATTCCGCCAGCCTTCAAGTAGAAGCAGTCGTAGCTAATTAGTAGGACGCGGTTAGTCTTTGCGTTATAATGAAGAAGACTTTCGAAGGGTGGAGCTTAATAGGACAGGAAGTGATAAGAAACTTACTTGGTGTGGAGTGAGCCAGACTTCACTTCAATGCTCGTGATATCGCTCCTGAGCGAGGGGTCGTTGACCGTATAATCCTGGTTCTTGCAGACTGCGCCCTTGAAGCTGGGATCTGCGTTGATATGGGCCATCATTGCGTTCACGGAATCTATGGTGAATTGCTCGCGGACCTATCGATGAGTTAGATAAAAAGGGCAAAGACGTTGGCAAGGCGCGGAGGGGAGAAGTAGGGTTCTCACCTTGTCCCAGGTCGAAGCGTCTTTGATAAGACCCTTGATGGCATTAAGGCCCTCGGTGGTGGCCCAAGCAGCGGCGGTGCTGGCAGCAGTCGTGAGAAGGGTGAGGGTGACGGGGTCAAGGCGTCGCTCCAGGGCCTGACGAGACTCCTTGTTCTCGGACTTCTCAAGCGGCGCAGCAGTGGCAGCAAGGACGAAAGTGGCGGCGGCGAAGAAACGCATAATGAAGGTGATAGGTATGATGTTGGATAGAAAGATGCTTAGAGCTGAGCTTATACTGAGAAGAAGAAGGCTGAAGCTTTTTCTTGATACTGAGACGGTGAGACTGGAGACTGAAGACTGAAGAAGGGAGAGGATAATGTTGATGGTGTTGATGGTGTTCTGGATCAAGGATTGAATGGAGATATCGATGATGTTTATATAGGCGCTGGAAAAAGGCCTCAT
Source organism: Stenocarpella maydis (assembly GCA_002270565.1). NCBI lineage: Eukaryota > Fungi > Ascomycota > Sordariomycetes > Diaporthales > Diaporthaceae > Stenocarpella > Stenocarpella maydis. The sequence goes on from NQMI01000007.1 coordinate 526,618, forward strand.
AGGTGTATTTAGTGTATATTTAGATGTCGACTGAAGAGTTGAGCCACGTAAGGATGGCACTTCACTTAGAGTTTCTCAATGACTAGTCACTACTGCAGAACAACTCCACAATGCAGGAATTTAAGGCCAGAGACGAAGCCCAATCCCGGAAGTTGTGTAATTAAGCAAGGCTCAGTGCCGCTTTGTAGATCAGGCGCACTCAATTATGTTTTCGCCTCGCACTGCGTACTGCATGTGCGGGGTCCACAAACAACAGACATGCTTTTTGCGGCTGAAAGCTCTCATGGTTTCAATCCGCTCAAGGTTTACCTGCGCCAGCGTACAAGCGGAGGGTTTGCTTGGCCCAAGAATTGAACATCAGACGATCATAGTGGTGAGTCAAACTTTCAATGTCTGCCAATCGCGCGCGATGTTCATCACGCACAGACTGTGCTCCGCCCTTCGCTACCACCGAAGATCCTGAAACCAAAATCTATATATAAGATGCTCATAATGCACTCCTTTACTAAGGGACGTAAGAGCACTAATATATGGTATTGATGGTTAAGCCCTGATTGAAGACGCTATATCTAACTGTGGTCCATAAAGACCATGCAACTATTTCCACCCTTGGCAGTGTGCCAGCTGCTAACTAGTTACGTAACATTTCAGCAAGAAATAGAGCGTGGCAAAGTACTTAAGGTTAAAAGACTAGTTTACGTAACATTTCAGAAACAGAGAGTGGCAAAGTACCCAAGGTTAAAAGTGCAACATTATGACCCTTACCTGTAACTACTGGTGCTCTTGTGGCCTCCAATGGGATATGTGGGCGAGGAGCATAATCGAGTAAATCAGTGTATTTTCGGCAACCGAGAACATCCATGTGGCGTCAATGCTGCTGAGGCGGCGCCGTTGATCAGCATGATGTATAACAGTAAAGTTTGTTTATCAGATGTTTTAAGCACTGTGCGCCTCCGTTTCCTTCAGGGCCGTTCTCCTCTGCTACATATGTAAACGTTCAAGAATAAGCTCTGTCACACCCTTGTCACAAGAGGCATCAGAGACAACTTGAAAGCAACTATAATTAAATGCATTAATTCAAGGTAAGAGGAGCGCTACTCTACCTAGGTAAAGAGACACAATCTCACAAAAACATCCCTCCTGTGCCGTCGGGCAGCCTCTGCCCCAAAATTAACGCAGACTTTCAAGTGGTTATTTTTAGGGCGATCCTTATGCTTGTGCTATTTCCCCAGGATTATGCTCAAACCGCAGTTCTCATGTTTTCCTTGGGATAAACTTCACAGGGATCGTTTTCGGCGACATGATAACACCAGTTTCATATCAATTCTCGATGTTGAATTCAGGAGCTCGTCCGTCAAAGTCAAAGTCGAAGGAGGACGCCAGCTTCGCAACCATTACGATCAAAGTGTTCAGCGCAAATATGTCGCCTGGACAGGATCTGCGCCCAATCTCGAAAAGGTGTAAGCCTGAATGACCTTGGACGCCAACGAAGCGTTCGGGGTCCAAGGTCTCGGTTCCTCCAAATGTGCCTGGTCGTGATTAGCGGCCCACGCATTCGCCATGATCATTGTGTCCCGCGGCAAGTGAAACCCTCGTACGTGGTCATCCTGCTCAAGTCGATGAGGGAGCAGAACCGGCGCTGGGGGCCTCTATCGCAGTGTCTGCGGGAAAGTTAGTATATGCCTGCACAAAAAAAAAAACAGAGACTGGGCCCTCATTCTGAATGAAATAGGACTTTCATACTTCGAGAACGCATGCTTTGGTGTAGGGCAGCTTCTCTAAGTTCGGCGACGGCAGGTTACCTGGGTCACAGACTGCATCCACCTCCTCATGAACTTTTCGCAATAGGCCTGGGTTCGCCGTTAGAGCCATAATGCAGGTCATCGCAGTCGATAGTGTGGTGCCTGTTGCCGCATCCTGGACGAATTGAGCCATTGCTTGGAGCTGCGAATCAGTGAAGTAGGACTTTCTGTCCCCTGAACCCTCTTTTCTCTTTCCTGGTCCCGTATAATACCGCCAATAAGTCCCCAGTATTTGACGTTGACAGCAGAGCTTTGAGCACGAGAAAGATATAATTTCAGACTCCTGAACAGATCCGTGTATAAGGAATGTAGAACCACCCCCATTTGCCTTGCGTTCTCTTTACTTGGCACAAATGGCAATTATTTGAGGACTGGCTGAACTTCAAACATCGAGGACGTGGTTGCCTCAATGCATTCGATGAGCTTATGCTGGATCCGTGTCCAGTCGTTGAGGATTTCGGATGCTTTGTCGTCTGCGACTGGGCCCATGATGGCGGTCATGGTAGTCGTAAAACCCCATAATCGGACACTCCTCTCCGGAGACTCCTTGCCATCGCACAGGGCCGAGACAAACTCAGACGCGGTGGCTTCTTGCAATGGAAGTGCTTCCTTAAGTCCACCCGGCCCCGTGAGACGCTTGATTGCAGCTCTGCTAAGACGCAGCATCTCATCGTTCTGCATCATGAGCATGTGGTCTTGGCCCGGAAATATGAGCTCACGGTTCACCTAAAGGACGGGGCGGCCTGAATAGACGACTCCGCGGTTCACGAACATCTCCTTAATTAGCTCAGGACTGTTGATAATGGCCAGACTCCGTGAACCAATCCTAAGCCCCATTATATCACCGCATTGCTTTGGCCATTCCTGACAGGTGAGCGGCGCAATTAGCGATGATCTAACAAAGTCCTGTGATTTGCCAAAGCGATACGAAAAGAGCCTCCTGCTAACTCACAGCAAATTTTAGGTAGATATCCGAATAAGGGATCAAACTAGCAACCTTAGTTATACACCTATATATAGACTACCCTACTAGCCCCTTAGGTTAGTAAGTAGTTAAGAGAATTCAATCCTTTTTACTTTATTAATTATTCAGCGGAGCGGGACGTGTATCGAGCATGCGAAGCGTGCGAGATATGCGGCCCGCGTAGCGTTCTTACCCAGCGTAATCACCCGAAAGTTATCTGAGTCTGGATTGGTCTGTTCAGAATCCTCGAGTCTGGATTGGTCAATGACGATGTACCTCTGAAAGTATTTAGCCGAGAGGAAATTGTTAAGAAGACATGTCGTTGAAAATCGTGGTCCGTTGTTGAAGAGGAAGGCGCGGGCCGGAAGGGGGCGTGGGCCGGAAGGGGGCGTGGTGAGGCGCCGCAGGCTCAGCGCCGCAGGCAGGGGGTCCTAGGGGGTTCCCCCCTAGAAACAACAAGAGGACGCCTTCAGAACAGACTGAATCTATCACCAAGTTGCTTTAAAACAGTCAATTCATATCGTTTAGCGGTTTCTATGGTGTTGATAATGAAGAAGCGTGGTTGATATTGGGCGTGGAGCGTGCTTGGGTTGCTTAGTCAGCCAGGGGCTGCAGAGGCACGGGGATAAGCAGAACGCTACGCCGCAAGCGGAGTGGGCCAGCATATCTCGCACGCTTCGCGTGCGAGATACACGTCCCGCTCCGCTGATCCCTGGGCCGTTGGGTGTGCGAGTTGACGATTGGCGAGTTGACGATTGCTTCGGGCTGGCAATAGAATGTAGATACTAGGGCTGACAATTGAGCCAGCGGCCCCAAGGTCTATTTTAATGTCTGCATTCTGATTACCTAGTCCGTTAGAGAACCCTAACCCAGAGAGTATAGGGGGCTGGGGAAAGGGCCCTCCCTCTGGACGTGTGGAGGTCCCTCCTCTGGGCGCCCGAAGGGCCTTACCTACTGGGTGGCGTGGAGGGGGTTCACCTATTCAAGCCGTAGTACTTGAATATTGGACGAACAGCTCCCAGGGCTCTTTCTGAACGAGGACCAGTTAAAAAGGCGATATGGAGAGAAACCAAGACGCAGCCGATGCAGCCTACGCCGGACCAAGGTGGTGCTCGTGATGGGTCATCCGGGATATTTGCTGACGGCGACAGAGAGGGTGACGGATGCCTCAAACTCAACACGCTTTCTTTCTTTCCTTCTTTCTTTTGCTAATAGTCTGTGAATAATAAGGAGCCAACATATAATTTGTCTTCGGCCCATTTAATTCAGTCGAGCTCTGTTCACTGGTATCCTCGAGCAGCTTCGGCTTGTTATATTTCTTCCACATCTTACCAGACCCCAAGCCCCCTCAAAAGAGACGCCTACAACTACGGACCGGCCACCAAAGAGTATTCTCATTCTTGGTGGGTCCCAAGGTGGCTTGACTATTGCGTTTTGAAACTCTTTGTTATCGACATTCAAGTTTTTATTGTCTAACACTTAGTCTTTGAGCTTTTACGACTTTACTAGGAGATCGCTGCAGCCCTTTTTTATTTTTTTAAGAAAAAGGAGGGGGGAATATTGTGATCGGATTACTTTCCGTTACTCAATACAACACAAAGCCTTCAACGTCATCATCATCAGCAACTCATCTCAAGTGTTTTACAGACCGGCTTGTCCACGGGCTATGCTAGCGGACGATATGTTTTCGCAGGAGAGGCTTTTCGATTATATAAAGACCCAATTCCTGCAACACGCTGATAAGTGCAACTAATAATTCGTCAAAGGTACGGCAACGCATCTCGACCATGACAAGCGCAGTATTATCAGAGAATAACGATGCTCTACGGAAATTTTGATTTATGCCTTAGTCATCGCTGCTGGTGCCTCGACGCCGTCCCATTACTTGGGTTGATCAACGACGAGAAGTCTGTCCGTGCAGCTTGGGACTCTTTCCGGGAAACACTTCATAGAGCCAGGAGCATCGTCATCTCCGGCGGCGGCCCGACCGGCACTGAGACGGCTGGATAAGTGGGCGAGTATACGGACGACCTGGCGCCTTCCACATAAGACAGTCACGGCCTCGTGTCAACATCACCCTCATCATGAGTAACTCGAGGGTCCTGCCAACTCTACGCGCAAGCATTGCAGCCAAGGCCGAGAAGCTCCTGGCGGGATGTTGGCGTCAATGTCATCAAGGATACACGGGTCATGATTATAATACCCGCCGGTGCTGGGAGCGCGGTCTGGAGCTTCTAGCCTCCAAGGCCATCGTGGTCCACGAGGACGGAAAGTCCATCAAGATCGATCTGTACATACCAGCCACCGGGACAACACGCAAGACTCACTTCATCTCCGACAAGTCTCTGCTCGCCGCTGACGGGCGCCTCAAGACCGATCCATCAAATCTGCGTGTGGACTCCAGGACTGCGGCGGCCCTCAAGGCAAATATACGCCATTGGGGATGCCAGCCTGTACGCGCGTCGTGCAGCCTATTATAGCATTCTGTTAGCGGTTCCTATACGCCGGTACGAAATATGATCTGCTGCTCTTCGACGAAGGTTACTAGAACGATATTTCAGCCGGAGATGGTCATAGTTTCACTGAACACAAAAGGGAAACACAACTACTACCCATAGGGAGGTGCAAGGGAGTCGGCGCGGCCAGGGGGTTTCAAACGCCCAGCTTCTTGGTGTGGTTGATGAAAGGGAGAGATTACTGGCTGTCGACAACTGGGAACCTGTGGAATTGGCAGAAAGTGGGAAATGAGTCTTGACTCTGGCGTTCATATGGGTGTTGAGCAGCGTCAACCTGGGATTTATTTTTGTCCAAAGCAGTTATCTCCACACTTTATGGAGCTGGATATCCGGGCCTATGTTTATTTTCCTTTAGGCTATTAATATCTTTCCCCGGACTAGGAAGGAGCAGGCTATTTTTCATTGGAGCCTGCCGCATATTGGCATCCTTAGAAAGAGACCACTTATTCGAAAATGCTGCGCTTGTTCCCCGCGCGGCCTGACTCGCAGCCGGTCACGTCAAGTGAGGTCTCTGGGCATGTTGGTTCTCAGCGACAAGATACTTGGCTTGTGAAGCAGCGATAGGAACGTTCATTTATTCAAAACGTTGATGCCAGTCATGTACAGAGGGGGGCCAAGAGCGCCCACGTGTTGCCTGGAAGACGCACTGAGAGATGCGAGCGCGTACAACTTGCAAGTCCCCTCAAGAGCGCGAGTCAACGATTCATGCGCAGTCCCAGCCGAGTGCAATACCATGATTTTGGAGGGTATTTTGGAGTAGCGCTGTTTGAAAAGAGTGGACCTTGTGTGTTTCGCCAGGATTCGCCATGCAGGAAACCTCAGGAAGGTCGAAAACTGCCAACTACCAGCAAATAGAATAATTAGCGTTGGTGCGAAAATGGCTCTCTTGTCGTAAATTACGCGCGCGCTTTTCATGTAGTGAAGACTTTGTTAATCGTCCCATAGGAAGAAAGCATAGCAGACAAGACACACTGGATTTGAAGAACCCTCTGAATAAACTATTTTCGTCCGACCTTGGCATAATCTGGTAGCCAAGGGTCGCTAGTATTTGATACACAGCGCTCCAGGGGTAACGCGGATGATCTACGACGCTCCTCAACGGCACACTCCTCCAAAGTGGACCAACTAGTTACCACGGCCAGGTACCCCTGGAGAACTCGCCAATCCTGCATGCGAGGATCAGGCACTTCCAAAAGGCCAGGCTTTGCGTACACTAGTGTACACAGGGCTGACAGGGCGATCAAATACTGCACTTCGGGAGCAAATGTCCCTTGTTGACAACGAGTGCCAGGTCAACGTCGGCTGGCAACGCCTACCCTGGTAAATCCAGGCGCCCGGCATCCGGCGCCCAGCGGGCCCGGACAGCTTGCCCGATTTGATCGAGGGACTCAGTTTAGGGTTCTGGTTTCATCCAGTATGGTTGATCATCCTAAGATAGATGCAGAAAGCTTGGCCATAATATCGGATAAGCGAATCTCAGCCACTATAGCCACATCCCTCGATGGGCATGCTTGATGCCTGCGTGTAACCGTTAAACATCTGACGGCCAAGACAAAAATAATAGCTTCCTCGGATACATCCGCGAAGTGGCTGCTGTATTTAGGGAGCGCCTCGGCGGAGCACCCATAAACGTCAGACAAAACATACATTGGCTTGTTTATACGATGCAATGACATCCCTAACCTGCACCCCGAGATGCTGGATTCCAGCTAACGGTTAATCAAAGATGGAGACTTACGCACAGAGGAACATGCTATTTTGGCTGTCACCCTTGATGGACTAGTTGCAGAGGGTAATAGGGCTGGCCTCTGGCGCAGATATACTCCTTCTGCAAAGCTCGAGAAGAGTATAAGTATAGTTGTCCATCTTGTGAAAAGATCACGAATATTATCATCAACACCATCACTCATCAGTCTCTACATACTCTCAACTCTCTTCCTTTCTCAATCACTCACTCCCAAGAACTTCAAGTCTTATATACCTCAACATCATGTCTTACTCAAAGGTTCTTGCTATTGCCTCCGCAATCCAAGCCGTGAATGCCGCGGTTCCCAACATCGATGGCTTCAAGGTCACGTGGAGCGATGATTTCATCGGACAAGCCAACTCTCTTCCAAACCCATCCAACTGGATTGTCGACAGCGGCACATCATACCCCGGTGGTGCCGCCAACTGGGGTACCGGAGAAATCCAAACCTACACATCTGACCCCGCAAACTTGAAAGTCAGTGGCAACGGTACTCTTCAGATCACAGCTGTCAAGAGCGGTTCGAGCTGGACATCAGCCAGGATAGAGACACAACGGACAGACTTCCAGGCTCAGGCCGGCGGCAAGATGCGGATACAAGCAAGCCTGAGCCTGCCTGACATGGGAGAAAACTGTGCTGGTTACTGGCCAGCGTTCTGGACGCTGGGAGCGGCCTTCCGTGGCAACTACCAGTAAGTATCATCCATCTCTGGACGGCTTAGATATGAAATATCTGACGATATACTCTATAGAAACTGGCCATCTATTGGAGAATTCGACATTATGGAGAATGTCAACTGCAAGCCGACCACCTTTGGAACGCTTCACTGTGGTACGAACCCGGGGGGTGTTTGCGACGAGACGAATGGACTTTCATCGTCTACCACACCCAAGTCCGTGCCACAAGGCAACTTCCACGCCTATAGCTTCGAGATTGACCGCACCACCACTGGTCAGGAGGCCATGCGCTGGTTTGTGGACGGCGAGCAGTACAAGGAGATCAAGCAGTCCGAGCTGCCTGAGGATGTTTGGTATGTTCCCCACCACAGTCTTGGTTTCTTAATCGCTTCATTCACTTACACGACCTGCAATAGGGCCGAAATCGCACACAAGGGCCACTTCATCCTCATGAACTTGGCAATTGGCGGCTCCTTCCCCAACAAGGACTTCGGGTCTAACGCGACGCCGCTGGAGACGACCGCTTCAGGGGGTTCCCTTCAGGCAGAATATGTCGCTGTCTATAACTCGGCCTAGATGGTAGCCGGGCTGCATCTGCACAATATTAGCTCTTCTTGTATATTAGTAACGCATGTCACGAACTCGGATGTCATAGTTAGCCTTTTCGATCTGATTTTAAATTTTATTGTCTTTTGTTCATTCCAGTGCCATCATTGATGACAATAGGACTCTTCACTCATCATCTGGCCTTGAGGCTGTACGGGTACTGGGTCTCTGGGTGTTTTCTAGGTGCACAGCAAGATGATACTGTGTGCCACGAATTGAGAACTGGGTACTTATGGAGCATTGCATGCTGTTCTTTAATGAGCTCGAAAGGCGTAGAGTGCACCAAATGTAGAAACCCAGGTGACGCCCCACTCCCAGCGACTTACACCACAAACAACAACAGTGATCTCTAGGCCTGTCCACAAAGGGCCCGACAACGGTGGGGGATGAAGTTTAGGTGATGCCCGTCCAGATCCGGCAACAGCAGATAATGATGTCCCTGTATCAAAGCACGCAACCCTATCCGACTTATCATCACCCCTTGGCCCAATGCTATCCTATCTCTCATGTTGCCGGTCAATTTGCGAGTAAGTGGATTCTTTAGCGCTAAAGACTGGGCGTGCGGGCCCTTCGGATCTGCACTGATTAGCGCCATGATAAGTGCCGAGCGCTGCGATTAAACGGTTTAGGTCCGACTCCCGCCGGAGCATACCTACTTGGCTATACCTGCTTGGCATATATACATGCACACACCAGCATGCCTACTCCGAACAGACCAAAACAAGGGCACACGATCTTGGCACGCCCTCAAGCCGCGGCGACTCTATCATGGCTTCTTCCAGGCTCCGCGAATACCTCAAGGTGGAGTACCGGCCGGGCGAGCGGGTGCTCGTCCAAAAGGTCGATTTTTTCATCCTCACCTTCTGTTGTCTGAGCTACTTCATGAATTATGTGAGCGATACCCGCGCCCCTCATGTGACCCACCATCTGCATGCAGGCTGACCGTCGTCAGCTCGATCGTTCAAACCTGGCAAATGCATACGTGTCCGGGATGAAAGAGGAGATGGGGTTCGTCGGGGACCAGCTAAACCAGATCAACACGTGCTTCACCGTGGGCTATGTCATCGGCCAGATCCCATCCAACTTGTCGCTGCACTATGTCCGCCCCAGGGTCTTCTTCCCGAGTATGATGCTCGGCTGGGCCGGGCTGACAATGGTGACCGCCTCCGTGCACCATCCCCGCTCGATAATGGCGATCCGGTTCCTCCAAGGCATCTTCGAGGCCAGCACGTTCGTGGGGACCCATTACATACTCGGCGCGTGGTATACCGAGCGGGAACTTGGCAAACGGAGCGGTATTTTCACTGCGTCAGGCCTTGCCGGGACCCTGTGAGTCGGCCTGACAACGTCTCTTTCGGCTTCTTGATACTAACGCATTGGGTTCCAAGCATTGGTGGCTTCATCCAGACTGGCATCCACGAGAGTATGGATGGGATCCGTGGTATGAGTGGCTGGCGCTGGCTATTCATCATTGATGGTCTAATAACCTTGCCAATCGCCCTGTATGGCTTCTGCCTGTTCCCAGACACGCCCGCCACCACTCAGGCCTTCTACCTCGCCGAGAACGAGAAGGCTCTGGCCCAGCAGCGTGTGCCGGAGGTCCACGACCCGAGTCCTATGACTTGGCGGTTCGTGAGCAAAGTACTGAGATCGTGGTACTGGTGGGGCTTCGTCATCCTCTGGATCATCGCGGGCGAGACAGAGTCGTTCAGCAGCAACTCACTGCTGGCCCTGTACATGAAGAGCCACCCGGTGAATAAGTACACGGTGGCCCAGCTGAATGACTACCCCACAGGTGTGCCAGCTGTCGGGATCGTATCCACGCTGTTCTGGGCGACCCTCACCGATTTCCTGAGTGGCAAGAGATATCTCGTCGGCTACTTCATCGCCATCACAGGCATTGTGACCTCGGCCATGATTCTCCAGGCGGGGAAAGACCCGATGAGCTCCAGGTCAACGGCCGTGGTGTTTGGCGCGTATTACTGGGCCGGTGCCGTCTACGCATGTCAAGCAACGTTTTTCGCGTGGTGCAATGATGCGATGAGGTTTGAGGAACCTGTGTTCCGGGGCATTGTCTTGGCTGGTATGAACCTGGGCAGTAACAGCGTCAATGCCTGGTGGTCGATCATCTTCTACGGCGCATCTATGGCTCCGTGGTTCAATGTAAGTCCTCCGATTGACCTCTTCATTTTAAGAGCCTAATGTTGACTTTTCGCTCAGCGTGGTATGTGGGCAATGATTGCTGTGTCCATCGCCCTTGCGGTCTGGTGTGCTGCATTATCGTGGTTCCACCATAGAGATGACATGAGGAGGAGAGTAGAAGGTGTCGGGCAGGACACAGCTAGCGGCCAGGGAGAGGTAGAGACGGGGGCAAAATTTATGGAGTGAGGCAGCAAAGCAACAGGGCTTCGGAGCAATTTCAGAGCATCTCAAGCCTTCACGTCAATTACAAGTGACCGCCTCATGGGCACTGATACAAGTACTCATATACTGGCAAAACTAATCAAAGAAAGATCTATGCACCGGAATCTCCGGATTTATTTCCAATTCATATTCTTGAGAACATAGGTACCCATCAGATGGCATTTCTCTCTAGGTAGTTATAATGTCCAATCAAGCCAGAATTTGCAATATCCGTTGGACCATTGCTATAACCTTCTCTTCCTGTAGCCTCCGAGCAACCAACTGCAAACTCACAGGGAGGTTATGGACAAGGTCCGCATCATCTGCGATGCTGTCAGTATCTCAACGGAGGTATATATCAGAGTCATGCCAACCTACAGTCTGCGTGTGTGGTTTTGCACAGAGTACTCAAGGGCTTGTGGTTTTTCAAGGCCACGTCGACGTCCTTTCCTCCAAGCACCCCGGTGGGGAAAGACACGCAAGAGTAGTCTAGGACGTTGAAAACACCGGTATAGCCGACTAGCAGCAAGTTAGGACCTGAACATATAGTCGCTGGAAACCTGGAGGACGGAGATGGCTTTGCTTACCATATTTGAAACCCCCGTTCCGCACGGAGCTGTAGGGCGTTGTGGGGCAAAGAATGGCGTCGATGCCTGCATCATTCCACCTGTCAAGGTACCGCTTCTGGAATTCTGTCCTCTCGAGGTGGAGTTGCCACATTTCGTACGTGCCGAGCTCCTTGGCGTCTGCGTACATCTGCATCTCGGGCCGCACAGGTTCGCCGGTACGCTCAAGCTCTTTGCGGATTGAGATGCCTCCATCCGCGATGAACATGCGGTCCAAGAGGCGCGCCCCCTGGGCCTGGTCCCTAGGGTCCCAGACTACGATCTCATGCCCCGCGGCTTGAAGCTTTTCCACCGTGGTCCGGAGGGCCCGTGACACGGGAGGCGTCGGGGTTACGATGCCGTCGTTCCACATGACGGCGATCTTCAGCTTCTCGGGCAGGCTCACGTCCCTCCATGGGAGAGGAACCATTCGTGGATCGTGAAGCCACGGCTTGGCGTCCACGACAGTTTTCGCCTCGAGGACGATATCGTCGATGGTCCGCGCCATGGGCCCGTTCACGCTCTGCACTGCCTCCTGGCCGCTCATTCCACTGCGGCATTTCAGCGTGGGGAAGCGCCCGAAGCTGGGCTTCAGCGTGAAGATACCAGTGCACGCGGCCGGAATCCTGAGGCTCCCGCCGATATCCGTGCCCACGCCCAGGCAGCTGCCCTTGAACGCAATCAGGGCCGACTCGCCACCGCTGCTCCCGCCGGATGTCACCTGTCGATTCCGAGGGTTGACTGTACGACCAAAAACGTTGTTGACACTCTCGGCTATCATCATGGCCGTAGGGACGTTTGTCTTGACGTAGAAAACAGCCCCGGCGTCTTCCAGGATGGTGGCCAGCGTCGAGTCGTACGGCGCTGGGTCGTCGACGTGGCTTGCAAAGCCCACGGTGGCATCTAGGCCTTTCAGATTGAAGTTGTCCTTCAAGGAGACGGGCAATCCGTGGAGAGGCCCTACTGGCTTTCCCGTGCGAGCCAAGTGCTGATCGCGAGCCTCAGCTGTCTCGAGGGCGCGAGCGAAGCATGTCTCACTCAAACAGTTTATCTAGGACAAGATTAGTAAATATTTCTCAGAACCATCATATAAAAGACATACAATTTGGTGAGCAGCTGCTGCCCTCTTGCAGAATGCGCGGGTTACCACTACGGACTTTAGAGCACCGCAGGCAAGTTTTGGCACCAGTTCGGAGGCAGAGAGCTCCGTGATGGCGAGCTCTTCGGCAGTGAACCAACCGGAAGTCGCGGGCCATCCGGTCACATCGTCTTGTGAGTCCGGTGGCAGCAGCGCGGCCGGGACGCGCCATTCTTCTGGTATGGAGGCTAGGAGAGCTGCCCTTTTGCGCGCTCCTATCTCTTCCCAGGTTTCCTTCCCCCCGGCCTGGGTCGAGGGATTGGCAGCGCCGGAGTTCGCCACGGCAGACGGAGTTTCCTGGTTGACAGTCATTTTGCGGGCGACTTTCCAGAATTTCAGGTGTGTTGCACAAGACGGGAAAGGGAAATTTGGAGCCAATGAGGAACACTGGGTCGCGAAAAAAGCTGATCTAATTCAAAAAGACAGACGGCACTCTCACGGCGGATGGTGAACCAGCGGCTAGTGCTGCCGGGAAGCGGCTCAGACTATCTATCGGAGAGGCGCCAACGGGCCGATTACCGGGCCTTGATAGAAGCGGGGATACTACAATTAAGCGTGACAAGATAACAATACCGACGTGTACATTCTTAACGGCTTGATAGAGACCAGAGCATATCTCCCTGCCGCGAGCTCCGAGTGCCCACATGATAACACCCGACGATCCCGGCATAGATCCTGGGAACGGCTCTCCATCTTCTCCAGAGGGCTGTGGAACGTCTGCTTGCTGCGGGAGCCTAATAAGGGCCCCAAGGAGGCCAGGTTTCCTTTCGCGGTATGACTGTTCGCCGGTGTTCTAGTCTACACGCGGCTTGAAGTCGGTCTCAACCAGCCTCGTCGCGAGGCTATCGCTATTTCATGTGTGACAAGTTAGTTTTATGTTTTGAAATTTATTGTTTTCGGTATTGTATTTTTTCATCAAACTCTGGGTCTTCGAGCGTTTACGACTGTATGAAGGGGCTGTCAGAGTCCCTTGTGTTTTTTTTTTCTAAAAAAAAAAGAAAAGAAAAAAGATTAAAAAGGAAGGGGGGGGTTGTGACCGGATTAAAAACGAAACCAGGCTGAGGGCCTCGAGTCATAGTTATTGGCTATAGTGGTATCGCTATTAGCTACCTTGCACTAGCGCTCTGTATGGTATCTGTTGTCTTCTGTACGAATATCCCTCTTCATTAAATTTAAAATCTTTGTTGAAACTGGCACAGCTACCACGAGCCCTGTATGGAAGAGCCGGAAGCCGTCCCGTTGGCCCTCCCAAGTATCACCAGGCATGGGCTCTCTATGCTACTTGAAATTTTAGGGCTCAGTCATTCTGTCGCGAAACCACCAGCACTAAACAATACCGTACCACCTCAAATCCTTAAACCAAATCGCACTGTGTATACTGCCCTCTTCTTTTCAAGCCGGAGAAGCCAGGCCACGTCTGGGGGAGCCCGATCAATTGAAGCCTGGCTGAGAAGAGTCTCTTCTAAGGGAGGTAAGCTTTCTCTCTTTGAGCAGGTCTGGGTTTCAAACTACGCGATGTCATCAGGATCCGCCCCCAGAAATCCGGTATTCTTGTGTGGGACCGGGTTGAAACAGTTGTGCAATATTCGCCGCTCCCACCAGTGCCAATGCCTTCCGACACACAGAAGTTCTAGCGTGTCCTTCAACAGCCTGTTACCGCCGGTAGACGCAACGCCAATGGCGCCACGAAAAGTCTCGGCAGGCCACTCTGCCGCCCTGACGAGCTCAAGCAACAGCTGCAGCCCAGCACCAGTCCTGGTCGGCGCAGCCGGTGGACTCCTTACCTAATACCTGACCTCAATGGTCCGTCCCGAAGGGACCAGCTCGCCTCTATGGTTGGGCATCAAATGGCATTCTCTGAGCGCGAAGCCGTCAGCATCCCGGCAGGGTGGGAAGAGTGCAACTGCAGCCCACCGAGGCTTGTGGGCCGGTCATGAGAAGTCGGTAGTGAGGAAAATGCTCCTCCGGCCAGCCTTGGGATTTGCACTAGGACGGCGATGGGCGTCTCAGACCCGTGGACAAGTGGACAAGTGGACTCCCGTGTGGGGGTCAGCCAACTGGATGTGTTGGCTACCAAGTGGGAATATATGCGATGTTGGTACGACAACACCCAGCTCCCCAGGCTCACTCAAGACTTGGGAGTGGCCAGCCAGGACCAGACAAGGCATCGGGATGCTGAGGCCGTGCGCATTTGCGACCAAGACCAACCAGCACAGAGGAGAGAATATCGATCCTGGTCTCGTGCAGGCTAACACCAAAGCCTTTGCGTAAAAATTTGGAGACGGCGGCCGCGGTGGCTGCGCTGTAGGTTCGTTTCCGTGTCGAATGGAGTTGACTGCTTGGCAGGGCTGTCTGCCGGAGGAGGAGGACGGCACGCAGATCTATTCTTGGTGATTCGAGTGGGGAAAACCGACACGGCATGACCACCAGAGTAGCATTGCCTGCTGTGTTATATGGTGAGCTGAAAAGGTTGTCATGTTGGTCTGCTTGGCTTCCGGGTTGGTCGGTGGATCCTGACAGGATGATATGCCTTGGCTTAGTAGGCCTCGACCCAGACAAAGAACCATGATGGCCCGAGTCCGTGTGGCCACATATTAGTGCCGATAAGTACCTACTCAAGTAGGTAGGCTCAGCCAGACGGTGCTCAGCTCTCCACGCTGGCTTACCAGGCCTCAGATGTGGGCGTGCCCGAGAGGCAGGACAGGACAGCTTGTGGCGTGGCGTGGCGCGGGTGTGTGGTCGTCGGTTCTCGCTTTCAATCTTGCAGATGATGGTGCCGAGGTCTGCACTAGGGCCGCAGTGGGTCTGGCAGGTCTGGCGGGTCTGGCATGTGTGGCATCGGTGGCATCCTTCGGAGGGATTGAGAAGGACCGGTGCAGGTTCCGGCTGGACAGTAAGCAGAGTGCAGGGACGGAGGGTCGAGGAAGGTGGGGCCCGGGCCTCCCGACGACCTCGGCAGGTACGAGCCCTGCCAAGAAACCCTGTCGTCGATGCCGTGGGATGCAACCCTTTTCTCGCCTGCTGGCCTGGCCTGCCACGATGCATGTGCAGGGGACCGGACAGGGACACGCATCACTGCCGGTCCGTACTCCTTCATGCGTCACCCATTATCCGTTTTTTTTTTCTCTTCCCCCAATCTTCTTTCTCGTTGGACCCGTGAAACCACCACCAGGTGGCTGAGACGACACAGCACATATCCCCGACGGCCTTTTGCCCTTTATTATGAATCCGTCTCCGGTCCTGCTGTGCGCGTACTACACTATGTATCGAGTACAACCTGCCGAGATCTGCACAGACAATACGCACTCCAACTCCAAATGCCGGGTCATGATGCCCAACCAAGAGGAACGGGCCCGAGCAACCCGGGCAGCGCAGGCAGCTTGCATGCAGCGCCGAGTGCTTGGTCACCTCGTGCAGCGCAACTCTATCTTGACGTTGTCGTTAGCGTCAGCTTTGCATGATGCCATGTCCACAATACAATGCTATAGCAGCACAGCAGGGGCTTGCCGAGCATCTTTGTGGATCTAGGGCGCCGCCGCCTGCTGCCCACAGCCAATGACGCCCGCCGTAACCACCAGCATCATGCCATGCTGTGCGTCCGTGTCTCTCCCGCTCCGTCTCCAGCATCCTCGCCGTGCGTCTGCAATCATTTGCACCGGCGGGACCTGGGCCATCCCCTACCTGAGCTATATAACCCAGCGTCCCTCCCGCCTCGCCTGCGCCCTCCTGCCCCCTTCTCAGCCCACTCCATACTCGAGTACCTCCTCACCCAAACTCGAATCGTCCTCTTCATTCTGCAGAGGGACACGACAACATGGACAACACGGTGCCTATTCCGCAGCCCCCAGGGCTGCCGCTTCTGGGGAACATCAATGATATCAACTCAGAGTTCCCCCTGGGATCAATCATCAACATGGCAGACAAATACGGTGTATGCTCTCGTCCATGTGTGCCCCGGGGCACGCCGCCTGCTCGAAAACCCCGTACTGACATATCCCGCAGGAAATCTACCGCCTCAGTCTCCCAGGGCGAAGCGTGGTCATTGTCTCCAACCAGGCCCTGGTCAACGAGGTCTGTGATGAGAAGCGCTTCAAGAAGGATGTTGCCAGGGTCCTCGAGGAGGTCAGGGCCGGCGTCCACGATGGTCTCTTCACGGCATATAACGATGAGCCGAGCTGGGGCATTGCCCACAGGGTTCTCATGCCCGCCTTCGGCCCAATCAACATCCAGGCCATGTTCCCGGAGATGCACGACATTGCGAACCAGCTGGCAATGAAGTGGGCCCGTCATGGCCCGAACCAGCCCATCATGGTCACCGACGACTTCACGAGGCTGACCCTCGATACCCTAGCATTGTGCTCCATGGACTACAGGTTCAACTCGTTCTACCATGACGAGATGCATCCATTCATCGAGGCCATGGGGGACTTCCTGGTCGAGTCAGGCAACAAGACGAGACGCCCGCCCTTCTCATCCCTCTTCTACCGCGAGGCTGACCGCAAGTTCGAGCGGGATATCGCGGTTCTCCGAAAGACGGCCGACGATGTGCTGCAAGCCAGGAAACAGAACCCCAGCGACCGCAAGGATCTCTTGAACTCCATGCTGAACGGCGTCGACCCCAGGACTGGCCAAAAGATGACCGATGAGTCCATCACGGACAACCTCATCACCTTCCTGATTGCTGGCCATGAGACCACATCGGGAATGCTGTCATTTGCCTTCTACAACCTGCTAAAGAACCCAGAGGCCTACCGCAAGGCTCAGGAGGAAGTGGACCAAGTTCTCGGGGATGGGCCCATCGCCGTCGACCACGTCAAGAAGCTCCAGTACATCCAGGCCGTTCTGAGGGAGACGCTCAGGCTTACTGCCACCATTCCCATGATTTCGGTCAAGCCCCTCCAAGATACTGTACTTGGTGGCAAGTACGCAGTCCGCAAAGACGAGTCCATCACGCTCCTGGTCGCCAAGTCGCAGGTCGACCCCGCCGTCTTTGGCGAGACTGCCCAGGACTTCATTCCGGACAGGATGCTCGAGGACAACTTCAACCGCCTAAACAGGGAATTCCCAAACGCCTGGAAGCCCTTTGGCAACGGAACGAGGGCCTGCATAGGACGCCCCTTCGCCTGGCAGGAGGCGGTATTAGTCATGGCCATGTTGTTGCAGAACTTCAACTTTATGCTTGACGATCCCAACTATACTCTCAGCATCAAGCAGACCCTCACCATCAAGCCCAAGGACTTCCTCATGCGGGCCACACTCCGCCACGGCCTCACTCCCACGCAACTGGAACACCGTCTCAACGGAACTACTGCGCCCTCGACTCCCCTCGATAGTTCAGTGGCTAATCTGACATTGCAGTCAGGGGCGAAGGGCAAGCCAATGGCCATCTACTATGGATCGAACAGTGGCACCTGCGAGGCCCTTGCGCAACGGCTCGCCTCGGATGCCCCTAGGCACGGCTTCAACGCAACAGTTCTTGACTCTCTTGACGCCGCAAACCAGAATTTGCCAACAGATAGGCCTGTTGCGATAATAACAGCCTCATACGAAGGCGAGCCACCAGACAACGCAGCCTTGTTTTGCAACTGGATTCAGGGCCTCAAGGGCAAGGAGCTGGAGAATGTCTCATATGCGGTCTTCGGCTGCGGCCATCACGACTGGTCTGCAACCTTCCACAAGATTCCCAAAATGTGTGATGCAACAATCGAGAAGTTTGGTGGAGCACGAATAGCGCCCTTGGGAGTAGCTGACGCCGCAGATGGTGACATGTTCACCAAGTTTGAGTCTTGGGAGGACGACGTCTTTTGGCCAGCTATGAAGGGGAAATACGGAATCGATACGGACGGACAGGATGCAGAGGGCCTCCAAGGCGGGCTCTCGGTCCAGATCTCAGCGCCCCGGTCCTCCACCCTTCGCCAAGACGTCAAGGAGGCTGTCGTCGTCGAAGTCCGCAGTCTCACATCGCCAGAGGCTCCTACCAAGAGGCACCTTGAGATTCAACTGCCAAGCGACATGAGATACTCAGCAGGTGATTACCTGGCGATTCTCCCCATAAACCCAAAAGAAGTTGTGCACCGAGCCCTGCGCCGCTTCCAGCTGCCCTGGGATGCCCACCTCACCATTAGCAGCCAGAGCCAGACGGCCCTTCCCACGGGCTCATCTGTGCCAGCATCTGATGTTCTTGGTGCCTATGTTGAACTGGCTCAACCAGCGACTAAGCGCAGCGTTGCTGCCTTGGCCGAGGCTGCAAAAGATGAAGAGACCAAGGCCGCCCTTCAGGCCTTGGGCGGCGACAACTACCTCACCGAAGTCAGTGCAATGCGGCTTTCAGTCCTCGACCTCTTGGAGAAGTTCCCAGCGGTCGAGCTTCCTTTTGCCACTTTCCTCTCTCTCCTGCCACCGATGCGCGTCCGCCAGTACTCCATCTCATCCTCGCCACTATGGAACGCCAACCATCTTACTCTGACATACTCTGTTCTCGACGCCCCAGCGCTTTCGGGCACTGGCAAACGTTATCTCGGCGTCGCCACGAGCTACCTGGCGAGCCTCGAAGCGGGCGACAAGCTGCATGTGGCGATCAGGCCATCGCACGCGAGCTTCCACCTGCCGGTGGACAGCGAGAGGACGCCGGTGCTGTGCATCGCTGCTGGCTCAGGGCTGGCTCCCTTCCGTGGTTTCGTCCAGGAGAGGGCTGCCATGCTCGGGGCCGGCAGGAAGCTCGCGCCAGCGATCCTCTTCTTCGGCTGCCGAAGCCCAGAGCAGGACGACCTGTACCGCGAGGAGCTCGACAAGTGGGAGGCGGCCGGCGCGGTGAGCGTGCGCCGCGCATACAGCCGGAAGCCCGACGCCAGCGAGGGCTGCCCCCACGTGCAGGATCGGCTGTGGCATGACCGCAGGGAGGTGCAGGCGCTATGGGATCAGGGTGCCAAGGTCTTTGTATGCGGCAGCCGCGGCGTGGGCGAAGCCGTACGGGAGGTAGCCATCAGGATGTATGTCGACGCCGCGAAGGAGTTCCACGGCAAGGACATGACCGTTGAGCAGGCGACGGAGAGGTTCCACGCGGTGAGGAACGAGAGGTTCGCCACCGACGTGTTT
The DNA here is from genome assembly GCA_002270565.1 of Stenocarpella maydis. Lineage (NCBI taxonomy): Eukaryota > Fungi > Ascomycota > Sordariomycetes > Diaporthales > Diaporthaceae > Stenocarpella > Stenocarpella maydis. Next base: position 546,172 of record NQMI01000007.1, read on the forward strand.
GATTAAACCATGGTCTCTATCATTGGCCACAGTTCATAGATTGGTTAATTTTATTAATCTCGGTGCATCTCATCTTCTCGAGCATATCTGGTCTTCCTTAAGTTGGCCATGATGTCAGTAGCTTTCCTCTCGGGAAATCAGAGTCACTCGTCTCCTTGATATTGTCTCCAACATACGAAAAGTGTAATTCTGGACGACTTTAGGTAATAGGAGCTTAATGCTTGGTCAGGTTGCTATTCAGGGCCGTCGAATAGTTCATGATGAAAGTTATACAAGCGATCCCTGGTGATTTCAATCTTGGAGGTTATAATTCACCACAGCACCTGGACATCTCTCTGCACCGGTATGGCCTCAAGTGGATATACAACCCCGTGAGCTGCGCCTTCGTCGCCTTCTCGCCCACGCACTTCAGCCCAGGCAAGACCTAGGGAGCTGCCTTCGTTGCACCCTGGGGTGTTGGCGTTTTGGGCTTACAGGCAAACAGGCTGATTGGCTTCCATATCATTCACCTATTGTTTGTAAAATCTACTAAAGATAATATTATGTTTTTAACTTGTTTAGAAATCTTTTAAAAGACTGCTTCAAATACCCTGGGCAGAGGGCCCTGCACGTGCCGAGTACAGCGGCCATGGTTCATAGGCAGCCCCACTTCAACGCTGGACCGTGCCCCCCTCCAAAACTCGAAATTTTCGGATGCAGACGAGCAGATGAGCCCTCAACAACACATCATTCGCTGAGAATTTTGGTAGGGGAGAACAGTCAGAACACGGCCCAAGGACCTCCACCTGTAAAACCGAAAGCACTTTAAGTACGGTATCGGCCCAGGTATTGTGTTTCACGTCTACATCGGGAGGATCCAACTGTCATGGCGCGGACAACCAGGTCGAGGGCGGCTGTGGCGACCGCACCAGAGGCCGTCACAGCAGAGGCCCCCCCATCCAAGGTCACCAAGCCGGCCGCCAGCACAAAAGGCACCTCAACCAAGCCCGAGAATAAGGCAAAGGATGACTCAAAACCAACGGGCAAACAGCGCCGCGCCCTCCGGCAGAAGCTGCGCAAAAAGGCCCATCGGCACCAGGCCGTCAAGGAGCTGCACAAGACCCTCCTGGAGTCGGCAGGCAGCAGCAATGCGATCAGCAAGGCGGAGCGGGCGGCCATCAGGGCGCAGGTGTACCAGCCGCACAGGGTCAGGGCAAAGACGGCGGCCAAGAAGGTGCCGGCGCTCGAGAGGCTCGTCAGGAAGCAGCAGGAGGAGATCACGGAGCTGAGGAGGCTGGCGCGGGGGAGCGGCATCCCGAAGCTGCAGCCGCCCGCGGGCAGCACGCCGCCCCCGCCGGCGGACGGCGTGGGGCCGGACTCGTCGCCTGCTAAGATCAGGGACCAGCTGGCTGCGGACGCGGCGCGGGTTGGCACGACGGCTGTGGAGGTGGAGGAGGTCGTCGTCACGAGGCCGGCTGGTGGTGAGCCGATGGAGGGCGTGCAGGAGACCCACGTCGTCACGAGCGTCGAGCAGGACGTCGAATACCCGGCCCTGCCGTCTGTCGAAGACACTGCACAGGTTACCGACGAGGTGCGCGGAGGGGAGGAGCAGGGGGCGGCCGTGGAGACAGCAGGCACCGCCGCACCAAACCCACCGGCGGTCAAGCTGGCTGCTGCCGATACGCCCATCAAGTCGAAGGAAGAGGAGGTCAGGCACTCCAGCGCAGAGGACTCGAACGCCGGTACGCCGCGCAACGTGAGGCGGTCCCCCAGGAAGAAGGCGCCGGCGGCGAAACGGAGGAGCTTTGCCGGGCACTCATACGTGGGCTAGTGGTCCTGGATTTTTGGCAGACGCAAACCCCGTCCGTCATCAGATTGAAGGGCGTGTGGGGAGGGGAGAGACATGGTTTCTGCATTGGAGTGACGGGCACCGGGAGTGGACACACTGCAAATGACATGACGATGAGCGGGTGGCTTGGGTCCTGAACAGGCACATAATAATGAAATTGCATGGCATTGTTCGGCGCTTGTACATTTGGAAGCACGACGAGGCATGCTGGGAGTACTTCATTCGTGATTTGACCCGCGATGTCTCAATTTCGCCAGTCAGCCTCGTAGAGGCAGTTCCGATGCCGCACCACAGGCTGAGATAACCGTCACGCTCTGGACATTTGACCCTGGACAGAAAACGGCGCGCCAAGGGGCGTCACAAGGCGGCTTGATGGGGTGTCTCTGATGTGCAGATGGCACTCACCACCACCACCACCACCACCACTCCCCCACTGCCGCCGTTACTACAGCCATCGTGCACGATGGCCAATGCCTGCCAATTTAGAGTTTGAGGCTGAGTGGGTCAGGGTGGGTGCACTTAAAAGGCCCATCCCGTCCGCAGCGGAGCGCCCCACTCCTCCCACCTCCTACTCATGTACCCTCCCTACAGAACGTAATACTGCGTTCGACTTTCGCGTCCCATTCCTTACTGTATCTGGAGGCCAGGATAGTTCGTTAAGACCTCGATAGACGAAGACCTTTGTCAAGGGTCGAAGAAGTACGGCGGTCTCCCTTGTTTCTTCGGGTCAGGCTGCAGTCTCGACATTTCCTCTTCGTCCCACAAGCGCTTGGAATGAGCCCTGGAGGTGGGAGTAATCGCTTGCAACATCCGTTCCCGAGCGGCGGCTCTGAGTCCCTCGTCGTCTTCTTCCAGGGGGGTTTCTTTTTCATTAAACTCGGGCCAGTCCTCTAGGCCCAAATCACAGTGATCACGGCATTGACGCCCCTTGTAGACCTCCAGGCGAAATTTATAGATGTGATAATCAATCATTCCATAATAGGGGTGCCATCGCCATTTTCCCCCCCTCGGTGATAAGAATCGGGAGGGGACAGCGGCTGGGGTCTGCTTGTACGTCTGATGACAGAAGAAAACCCACTAGATCGTTGAACTGCTTTTCGGTAGGCGGGGCGATTGTAAACGTGGTTTCCGCGCGTGTATGCAAATGCCATCACAATGAGAGAGAATATTTCAACACCAGATTTTCCGCAGTAATTCACGATCAGAGCTTGCTGGTGGAGCCAAAGTACAAGCTTTTGGTGGATGCTTATGGTCCAGTCACTCGGTCGTTGGTTCAAACGTTGCAGGGCTTTCTTGCGCCGCAGACCAGGTGGCCACCAGCCAAAGCTGCGGAGAGGCGAGGAGGATTGTCCCAATTGAGTCGGTATCGTGAAAACTTTGGTAATTATTTTTCTATTGACAGATTATTGTGTTTGGAATTTATTGTTATCGGTATTGTATTTCTTATCAAACGCTGGGTCTTTGAGCATTGACGACTGTATGAAGGGACGGCTGTAGCTCCTTTTTTCTAAGGGACTTGTGACCAGATTTAAGACTAAACCAGTTGTAATAATTATGTGGGAAGTTGTAGATTGTAATTATTCTTATACAGGTTCTGTTAAAACACAGTCGAAGCTAGTTATTGGACAACGTCACTTCTTGTTTCAAACATCAGTCCAACTGCAGTTTTACCGGCTCGTTTCTTTCTCTTCAAAGAGAAAACCAGCATCCTTTTCCAATTACTGTCTTCGTTCGCGGTATTCGACTGCTTCTTCTCTTCACCACCCTAGCTCCCTACATTGGGTACATTACCTTCTCTCTGCTCGTCTATCAGGTTGGAGACGTCATGTCTCTGAGCATTCAAACTCGCTTACTAACGTCGTTCGGACTTTGGCTGACGACGGTAGCGCGAGCCTGGAGTTAGCCTGGGCCTGGTGTTATCGGTAAGCCACAAGTGTCGCGTTTAGTACGAGGCCGAATGTAAGCGCTAATGACAAACATTGTCTGCTGAAGTAAGCTACTAGTATGCGTGGGCGTACCGCGCGACGTGCAATTGGGACAAAGAAGCGCTGCCAAGTGATTGGATCATAGCTCTTGATTTGGGAATATTGCGCATGGCCAGGCGGGGCGACGAAATGTATATATAAAGTCCAGGAGTTCTTCTGGGTGGATCTTGAAGTCGAGCAACATCCACCAAAGTCACAGTCACCTTCAGATCATCATAATCAAACACACAAAACAGATAACCACAAACAAAAAACAACCATGGTGAAGCTATCAGAGATCAAGGCAGCTAACGCCGCCCTTAAATCTACCCGCCCAATCACAGCCGTTGTGGTAGGAGGAACCAACGGCATCGGCAGGGCCTTCCTCAGCCAGCTCGCCTCAAACACAACGGAACCAAAGATATACATTGTCGGTCGCAGTGAGACAGTGCTCAGCCAAATACAATCAGAGCTCTCCAAGATAAATCCCACGGGGGCCTACATCTCCGTACAGGCAGATGATCTCACCCTCCTCTCAAACGTCGAAAAGGCCACGGAGCAAATCCTGGCTCAAGAGAAACAGGTAGACATCCTTTTCATGTCCGCCGGCTTCCTGACGTTCGCCGCCCGTGACGAGACGGCCGAAGGGCTCGACAAGATCACCTCGATACGCTACTACGCCCGCATGCGCTTCCTCCTCAACCTCCTGCCACTGCTGGAGGCGGCGCCCTCGCCCAGGGTGGTCTCGGTCCTGGCAGGGGGGCAGGAGGGCACCATCTACCCGGACGACATGGCGCTCAGGCACCCCAATAACTACGGCGTCGCGAGCGCGGGCGGCGTTGCGGCATCCTACAACATGCTCTTCATGGAGCAGCTGCAACAGCGGCACCCGCGCGTCAGTTTCGTGCACACGTTCCCGGGGCTCGTGCGGACGAACCTGCTCCGGACGGAGCATTTCGGGCCCATGTTCAGGTTCTTTATAAACTGGATGGTGATGCCGACGATTGGGAGGTTCATGTTCGCATCTCCGGACGACGCCGGGGCGAGGCATCTCTTTGCTGCGACCAGCCCGATGTTTGCCGCTGCGGAGCCTGCTGAAGGGATGGCCGTTGCGGGTTCGAACAACGTGAACGGGAGTGGCGTGTACACTCTGAACGAGAACCTGGATTCGGTGCAGAATGAAAAGGTGCTAGGTCCTTATAGAGAGAACGGCATGGGCAAAAAGGTGATGGAGCATACCATGAATGAGTACGAGAGAATATTGGGATAATAGGTCGTGTTTTCAATCAAAAATGGCAGTAACTTAGTACTCAAACGCTACGAAAGTTCTGGCGATCTTGTACATCTTAAAATCTAGCCTGGTAACTCAGCACCGAGTGTCTGCTCTCATTATGCCAGAAATTCAGTGGTTCTACGCTCGGCTGTATTGTTTTTCTATTGAATAGACTTGATATGATAATGGGACGGACTGGGGGGCCCGTCTTTTCATCTCCTATGGCATGTTCGTGCAGCCCTGCCATATATAATAAAGTATAGTTACACAGCAATCTTAACAATGTTATATTACTATATTCAGGACCCCTGTTCGTAAATGCAATGCATGATTTACTACTTTGGAAGGTCACTAGTATCAGCCGAAACGGGTGCCGCTGTTCAAATCTTTTTCTGGTCATGTAGAGGAGATTTATGGAAGGAGTAGGTGTGAAGCCGGCAGTAGTCTGATGGCGACCTGATGGCCACACAAAAAATGGCAAAGCCGTCAAAGCCGGCTTGATTTGGGAAGAGCTCGTGTCTTTGGAACTGAGCATTTCAAAGTTCTGACGTGGCAAGGGCATTGTGACGGGACGGCTCTTATTGGGAAGTCCGACCCATAGATTGGATATTCTGCCAGTGGTCTTTTGGCTTAACTGGCTAACAACGCAATCGTGCTACGTTGCCCAGCAGTGCGTAGTATGTGCCATGCATCAAAGTTCCGTCACTGCTCCGGGGCCCAAGTATGTGTCTGTAGTTACTTAGTTTCTTAGTTACTCAAGTAGGGCTGGAAACAAGTAGCCAGCTCAGCCGAGAAGCAATTTCCCTAACTTAGCACCTCCTTCTACTATCATATATCCTAGACTAAAACCAACCATGTAATTTAATCATGATGCTTAATATTAAATTTATTAGATTATAGACAGGGCTGACGGGTAATAGTAATTATTATATCAGTTTATTAATCGGCTGATAAGAGGTCACCTAGGCGTTGTGCCTACAAGGGTCTTTGTGTGCAACTGCAGACACCCCTGCAGCGCAGGCAACCCCGGGGCAATGACATGTGCAAGGATATTCGGCCTGACGGGGAACGTCGCACATGGGATGAAGTAGGATGAAGTGGCCCAATGGCGAGTGGTGCAAGATCAAGGCCGGCGTGTCGTGGGGCGGAGAGTGGCTCGGCAGGGAGCGTTGTGTGTGTGTGCACGAGGGCCCTGTGGGATTGTTTGGGTCAATGGCACACCATGGGATTGTGACGGCGGCTGTGCGGACGTTAGGGCGTTGTGGTAGGTATCTGCAGGTAGGTATGCACTGGGCAGTCCAAAAAAAGATCCTGTCCCGCAACGGCGCACCCCGGCTGGAGAGACGTGCGTGTCCAGCTGTGCTGGCCTTGTCCATACGGATGATGAGGTGGCCTGTCGAGATATGCAGGCCTAGAGACAGATTCCGACGAATACGCGCAGCGCAGCGCAGCAGCTGGGCAGAGCACAAGGACAGGGCAGGGCGTTGAGGTGCTATTGGTGATGGTGAATCGCGTCTCGCCTTGGCTGGGCAGCACACTGACTGACAGAGTGACGTTTATGCTTGTTGTCTGTGCTTGCCAGGATGACACCCACGGCGGTCCAGCGCAGGGGCCCAGGCGGGGCAGGCATGCATGCAGCTGGACTGCTTGAGGAGCACCTCAAATGTTGAGGCATGCCAGTGGGGCCAGCGGCCTCCACCCCCAGGCTCGGATCCACCCCGAGTCAGGGGGGAGATCCCGCAGCCCAGGTTCATGGCACAGGATGAGCTGTCAAGGTCCGGGGATGTACGAGCTACACTACATACATGTCTTGCAGCACGTACCACCATAGCATGTGTGTACTTACATAAGTACCTACCCCGTACATACTACGGAGTACCTAGGGTAGGTTGTATGTACGCAGTACCTACATAGTAAACTCTACGTACTCCCGTCCGTCAGTCGGTCCTGGTGCAAGGCAGAAGCTGCCCGCCGCTCCCACCCCAGGCCTCCTTCGGCGCTGGCTTCCTTCTCATCTTTCAGTCGACCAGTTGGGGCGCGTGTGACTGGGATTACCAGCGTAGCTCATTTCTGGCGGATACTCAGCCGGCCCTGCTAGTCACTCAGCTCCGTTGATCCGTCTTGTGGTTACATGGCGTCGCTGCAGCGAGACCGGATGCTGCCGCTGCATCATCTCTTCTCCCGCCCTCCCTCTCCGGTCAGCCAGAAGCCAGAAGCCAGAAGCGACAAACTGAATAAACCTCGCTCTTTCTTGGTCTCGGGCCTCCTCTTGCTCGCCAACGAGCAGCCTCATGCCGTCGGTTGTATTACATATCTAGCCTGTAGTCCCCTCCCACAGCAGCAGCAGCGGCAGCAGCGGCAGCAGCAACAACAAGCAGCAGTGGTAGCACCAACAGCACCAGCAGCCACCCTCAGCCACCACCACCGCCGCCAGCATCGTGTGTAGTCGTCGTCGTCGCACTCCACGCACCACGATCCAAGACGGGCTGTCGCCTCGCCCCAGTGATTGGTCGTCGGCCTGCAGCTGCCTGCCTACTTCTGCCACCCCATCGCCCTCACCCTGCAGTAGCGCACATCGAGGGGCAGCAGGCACAAAGTGCCCCGGCGGACCTCTTCTGCCTCTGCAGCTTTTAAATTGTTTTTTTTTTTGGAGAGAGAGAGAGAGAGAGAGAGCCTCACCCGCCCTGCATCACCCTCTCTGCATCACACTTTCTGCATCACCCTCTCTGCATCCCTCCCGCCCGCTCACTGCTTTTGCACCCTCATTTGCACCCTTCCCGCCTGCATCCGCTCTGCTGACGCCTCCCTCTCCTGCCCTGCAACATCAGAGCCTTTCTTCCTCACGTCGTACAATGCCTGCTTCTTCTTGAAGGCCCGGGTCCACCCTTCGACTGCTGTCAGGCAACCACCACCACCACCACCACCATTCCCGCCCTCTCTGCGAGGCCACGGCTTCCTGCTGCCTTAGCATCGCCGGGCTCCTGACGCCTCTCGATATTTGATCGCCTCATCTTTGCACATTTGTTACCTAGTCTCGTCCTCGTACTCCACAGGTGGCCTCCTTCGGTGTCAGTATTGTCACCCTGGTCCCACATGCCCCACGGCCCACTCAACCGCGTGAGCCCCAACCCAGACTTCATAACTGCGCTGCTCCCTATGCGCCCATTTCCCCAGCAACATACCCCCAAGAGAAACCCACGCAGCTCCCCTGAGGAGCCCATTTCCTTCGCAGTTGCTCTGCCCAGTATGGACTCCATCCCACAGCAATCCGACACCCTCATCAGGGAAGGCGAGCCCTCCAACTCGCCCCCCGAGGACGACGTCAAGCCCACCTCAGCAGAAGCCGTCGCAAGTCCTGATGCTCCCTCAAAGCCCAAGGATGCGCCCAAATCCCGTGAGCCCAAGAGGAAGAGCGCCAAGAAGCAGTCAAAGGACACCAGGAAGAAGGACAAGAAGAAGAAGAAGAAGAAGAGGCTTGCTGCAATCAACGACTCTTCCGACTCCTCCTCTACCTCCTCTGACAGCGATTCTTCAGACTTGGCCTCGGACACCGACACAGATGATGACGAGGTTGTACGCCGCAGGCGCACACACAAGAAGCGAGAGGAAGGCCCAAAGGGCAAAATGGTCGGTGATACCAAGAAGCACAGGGCTCCCGTCAAGAGCAAGCTCAAGCCTGCCGCCGCCGCCGCTGCCGCCGCCGCTTCCGCCTCTGACTCGGACTCGGACTCGGACTCTTCTCAGACCAGCCTGGACTCCTCCAGCTCCGACGCGGAGGACGCCAAGCCCGTCACCGATCGCCACAAGAAGACCAGGGACCAGACCTTGAAGCAGGATGTTGGATTCCAGGTGGCTAGGGAACTGCAGCGGATCCTTCAGCTTGCTCAAGCACATGTTCCTCCTGCTGCTAGCCTCTCTGGTCATGCTGCTTTAGGTTCTGGTCTCGACCCTGGTCTGCTGCAGAATCCTGGTGCCACCCTGCCTCGGTCATCTGCCATAGGAACCCTGGCCAATAATTACCCCTCCATGGCTGCAGCGGCCGTGCGCACTCGTCCCGCCTTCGATGAACGCCTGGCGCTTCTTGATGGTTTGGGCGACCCACTGGGCCAAGACGCTGGACTTCAAAACCGCCGGGCACGTCAAGGCCGCCTGGCCGCGGAGCTGGCCAACTCGAGAATGACGGCTGGTGGCGCAGCTATTCTGCAGGCCCAGAAACAGAAGCAGAAGGCCAAAAAGTATGACTTCAAGAGGGTCGACCAGGTGTGGGACAACTCAATCCACAACTTTAAGCTCCAGGACACGGCGGAATCTGCCGCTGACAAGAAGTACGACGGCTTCTGCTTCCACGTTCGCCGCACCTTTGACTGGGAAGGCAAGTACAAGGCCACAGTTGTAGATGTGAAGAGCAAGGCCCTGAGGGAATGCCTCCAGGACGTCATAGGGAACATCAAGGGTGTCAGTCTTGTGGACGACACGCCCAAGCTTGACCCGAATGTCTTGTTCCTCTACCTCGAGGACCTCAGGAAACATGCAAAGCAGCTCAAGAAGCAGGTCAAGAGCCCGTCGGCGTCTGACAAGCAGGAGCGGAAGAAAGAGGTCAAGTGGCTGGAGGAGAAGAGGCTCCACCTCAAGGTTCTTGTAAAATACATTGACAAGGACTACGAACACGTCAAGAAGAGCCTCTACCCGATGCTGGAGCACGGGCTCATCACGTTTGATCTGCTCTGGGCACTGTGGAAGCCAGGCACCCTTGCGTATACCACAACATATGGCTCACACGACGAGCCTCGGGTTTTCAAGGTTGACTCGGCAGAAAAGCATTACCACATCACTAAGGGTGAATTCTACTACGTTGACGGCAAGGTGAGTGCAAGACTGCGGCACATCGGCTTCCATAACACCTGCACCTATTGTACCCACCCCTGCTGTATCTACTCCCAAATCAGATTGCTGACAGGATTCCAAGTATTTTGAGTACGATGGGAAGCAGTTCGGCTACGGTCGTATGATGGAAGAGATTGGGGAGTTCCGCGGTGCCAAGAAGATCACGAGTCTCAGTTCTTATCCGCTCAAGTACCACAAGAACGAGGACCAGATACGGAAGGACTTGATCGAGCGAGGCAAGAAGTTTGTGTCACTTAGCGGTGTACACTACAAGTCGCATCATGGAATGGCGTACTACAAGAAGAAGAAATCAATCATCAAGGTGAACGTCAACGGCCGAGTGATGATCGACCCATCTATTCACAGAAGGATTAACCCCAACTACCCAATCTCCCTTGTCCGGCCTAAGGAGCAAGACCTTCTCACTGAGGATGAAGAGTCTGACGAAGATGCCTGCTGTGGCTTGGGCTCCGAGTCAGAAGACGACGGCGCTCAGGACAGGGGCCTCGACGGCGAGGAGAAGGAGAAATACGTCACAAAAGTCATCAAGGACAACAAGGGGCGGCTGTCTGTTGTCCGCATGACAAAGGACGAGGCCGAGGATCTGAACAAGGAGAAGCTCTCCAAGGTCGAGAATCAGGATGACTCCATCCTTGATGGCGAGAGTGACGAAGGCAAACCCCAAAGCGAAAAGAAGACTCCGGAATGGACTGACGAGGAATACCTGATCTCAAGCCCCGTCGTGCTCGGCTTCTCATTCGGAGAAAAGCTCTGGTTAGAATTTACCGTTTCCGGGGTTCAGGAAATCCGATGGAACGAGCAGGCTTACGAGTCTCTGGTCTTGGAGAAGAGAACCAAGGAGACGGTCAAGGTTCGCGGGATCACTCTGATATAGCTCGCGTGTTGCGATGCCAGCTAACGCTCAAACAGGCCCTCGTTGAATCGCACAAGTATCACGCCACCGAGTCCATCGACGACGTGATACAAGGCAAGGGCAAAGGCCTCGTTTGTAAGTCGTCCACGAGATCTCGAAAACCCCCCCCCTCCACACCAAAAAGAGGGGGGAATTACTGACGACTTTTCAGCTGTCCTTCATGGACCACCAGGCACAGGAAAGACGCTCACTGCTGAGGGCATAAGCGAATTGTTGAAGTGCCCCTTATACATGGTCTCTGCCGGTGAGCTGGGCACCGATTCACGTATCCTCGAGGGAGAGCTCCAGAGGATCCTCGACATATGTCACGCCTGGGGCGCAATCCTGCTGTTGGACGAGGCCGATGTGTTCCTGGAGAAGCGTAACATGCACGACATCCACCGCAACGCCCTGGTCAGCATCTTCCTGCGGCAGCTGGAGTACTTCCAAGGCATCCTCTTCCTCACCACGAACCGGGTGGAGACGTTCGACGACGCCTTCCAGTCGCGCATCCACATTGCCCTGCGATACGACCCGCTGGACCTCAAGGCCAAGAAGGCCATCTTCAAGATGTTTGTAGAGAAGGCCCGGGTGCAGCAGAAGACCGAAAGTGCGCCCTTCACAGAGGAAGAGTACAACACACTGGCCCGACATGACCTCAATGGGCGGCAGATCAAGAACACGGTCATCAGAGCTCAGGCGCTTGCGGTCAATAAGGGTGAGCCGCTGTCCATGGTGCACGTCAGACAGATCTTGGACGTACAGGTCAACTTTGATCGTGACCTGAAGGGTGGCACTGGATACCAGGACGCCATGAGGAGTTATTTCTAGTGGATTCAGTCGGGAATCGGCGCGTCACTGCCAATTCACGTGGGGTTGGGGCGTTTTGTTACGTTTGGGCCTGCAAGGAAACCAGCCTTTTCCCTGCACTCCTCGACATTCCTTACAGTACGAAACGGGGCACAGGACGAACGGGATAGCACAGAATCTTGGACGGCGTTCATGTGGCGGAAGTGATCGATGAATCCTCACCACGCAGAGCTGGTCGTGTCAGACTTGGACAGTCTTGCCGGTCATTCTCATTCTCGTTTTCAAGAGACGATTTCGGATACTAGGACGCGACCGAGCTGGTACAAGCTAGCTTGCGGGTCAGAAAGCAATTGGAGGCATTATGAGTGTATTTTGTAGGGTAACAAATCAAGGCTTTCGGCTCTTTGAACCTTGTCTCCTCTTTGACATGCCAGTGAAGGTGACTCCTTTTGGGAACAGTGGCCTTGCATGATCACATTCGTTTTGGCTGGTGTTGTTCTTGATCGGATCATAGTTCCCTGTTTTATAAGAGAGAGAGAGAGAGAGAGGGCTGTGGTGGTTCCTTTACATGGTTATGAATGCTTAAAGACTCAGCATTAAATAATAATTATAATGCTGGCAATACTAGGTTTAAAAGATAATAGCCATGGTAAGGCTCGTTGAGACCGAGTTTGGCCGCGTGTAGACTATAATTATACCGGCGAACAGTTAGTTATACGGCGAAAGAAAGCTGCCGTCTTAGAAAAATGTACCTACAGTATGAGCGAAGCCCTCCCTAGCTTTCCTTCTACATTCACACCCACACACACACACACACACACACACACACACACACACAAACACAAGCCCTCCCGAGTGTCCTCCGAAGAGGCCACGAGATAACAAGCTTGCAAAAAAAGCCCTCACATTTGGGTTAAGATGTGACATTATTTGTCAATGGTGGTTGTAAGTGAGACTCGAGTCATGTCTTGCATATCTCACATGGTATCTGGCAACTTGGCAGAGGCAGAGGCTTCAACACCATGTCCGTATCTCAACTCTCACCGTGGCCCCAGCTGATTAGACGGCCCGAAAGTGTCCAATGGCTGACTGCCGAGCGGGTCCATCACGGCTCGGCGCCCATCAGCACCGCTCGCCAACCCCGGCCCGCAATCTCGTTGCCCCTTGATGCTCCGGCCGCTAACCTTGATTGCGGCCGATAGAGGCCGCAGTATAATAACCGGGCAGTCGGGCCCTCCCCAGAGCAAGTCGGTGACGGTTGCTGCGCAGGCCTTTTCACTCCGCATCTGCATCTGCATCCGCCCCGACAGGCCCTAGCACCACGCCTCGCTTCTTCTGTTTCCAGGACGTGCACAGCAAGATGAGATCACCGACAAGAACTACCGGGACGCTCGCCGGCGCCATGCTCGCCCTGGCCGGCAACGCCGAGCCGGTGCTGCGTGGGAACGGCACCGCGACCCTGGCTGGCCCGTCACTGACCCACTGGCCAGCCGAGGCGGCTGCGTCGCTGGACGCCATGATCGCTGCAAACGCGAACCAGAGCAGTAAGCACACCACCACCCCTGTCCCCGGGGGCAGGCTGCTGACACAGGCGGCCAGACTACGCCGTGTTCGACATGGACAACACGTCGTACCGGTTCGACGTGGAGGAGTCGCTGATCCCGTGGCTCGACAACAAGGGCGTCCTGCGGCGCGAGTGGCTGGGCCCGGCGCTGACGCCGATCCCGTTCCGGGACAACGCGACGCACGCCGAGTCCCTGTACAGCTACTACCTGCGGCTGTGCGACGTGGACGAGCTGCTCTGCTACCCGTGGGCGGCGCAGGTGTTCGCGGGGCTGACGCTGCGGGAGCTCAAGGGCCACGTGGACGAGCTCCTCGCGCACAACGGGAGCGTGCCCGTGACCTACTTCGAGGGGGACGAGGTGGTGTCGGGCGAGGTGTGGCCGCCGCGCGTGTTCCGCGGCCAGGTGGAGCTGTACGGGCGGCTCATGGCCAACGGCATCGCCGTGTACGTGGTGTCGGCGTCGTCGGAGGAGGTGGTGCGCATGGTGGCGTCGGACCCGCGCTACGGGTACAACGTGCCGGCCGAGAACGTCATCGGCGTGACGACGTTCCTGCGCAACGCCACGACGGGGGAGCTCGTGACGGCGCGGCGGCAGATCGAGGCCGGGGCCTACGACGCGGCCGCCAACGCCGACCTCGTCTGCACGCCGTACCTCTTCACGCCGGCGACCTGGATGGCCGGCAAGTTCGCGGCGATCCTCACGTACATCGACAACTGGCGCATGCCCGTCCTCGCGGCCGGCGACACGCCCCGCAGCGACGGGCCGATGCAGCTCCACGGCGTCGACGTGGCCAGGGGCGGCATCCACCTGTGGGTGAACCGCTCGTCGTCCGCGTGGGACGAGATCAGCGCCATGATCGAGGACTCTGCGGGCGAGCAGGCGGGCCTCGGGCTGGCCGTCACCGCCGACAAGAACTGGGTGGTTGTGCAGCCCGAGGAGATCCTGTGAGGGCGGGCCAGCGTGGGCGTGTGTGTATGTTGTGCGCGCGAGCGGTCATCACCAGCGGCACTCTGCACACTCAGATGATTGGGAGCCTCTGACCACCGCCGTCGAGCCGGACCACAAGTGATCAAATAGTCTTGATATGCGGTTATGACCATACTTTGTCTGCCCGCTGTGTACAAGTCAGACGGTAGTAGAGAGACTCTGCAGGCGAAGTCTGTCTGATTGGCTGGCAGGCGGCTCCAGCAGTCCGAGGCCAATGATTGCATCAATAGTGTACAACTTAGAAGCCGAGACTCAGCAGTAAGTACTGGATGTGATGTCGTTCTCCGTCTCCTCGCGACGGACTCTCTCTCCGGGGCTAGGGTGCGGGTCGGGGTACCCCCTGCAGAGGGGGGGTGGGCAACGAGGTTCGCGTCGGGGCGCGTCAGCAGAAGCAGCTAATAAAGTGGCCCGGACGCTGGCCGAGCACATGGCGCTGTAGTTTGAGCCCAAGAGTTGCTCCTACGTCCATGATCCCCGCGGTGCTCTCCATGGCATGACAGCAGTCTCGAGCAGTCCAGAATGGCCCACCCACTCCCGCCAGGCCTCACGCCCGCCGAGGTCTCGTTCCTCTGCGAAATGGAAATGGTGACGGTCGTCCCCAGGGGCCGGCTCGACGCCATACGACTTCTCAGTGTTTGTCCTGCCCGTGCGACCAGGGAGACCACCACAACATGACGAGCTCCCGGCTAATCGCTTGCCTGCAGGGCACAACCCCCTCCCTGCGCCCACCACACCGCGCCCAACTCCCGCTCTGGCTCGCCCTCCTCCTCAAGAAGCAACGCCGCGCCAACATCGTGCCCCCGCCATGGCTCCACCCGCTGTCACTCGCCGACATCATCCGCCAGGAAACAAGAGAAGACGCAACCGCCTTCAGCAAGCCACCCCCACCGCCCGCCCGCGCTGACAGCCGCGGCCTTGCCCACCGCGTGAACACATCCGCCACAGCACTCCTGTCCCCGCCCTTCCTCCCGAGCAGCACCGCCGAGGCCCCCGCCGGCTACCTGCCGTACCACTGGCTCGAGACGGCCGAGATGCTGCTGGCGCACGCCGCCGACGACATGCCGGCCCCCGCGGGCGAGATCAGGGGCCTGCTGCGGGACCTGGTCGAGGCGCGGGCGGCCAAGCTGCGCGGGAGCACCACCGACCTCGGGCAGTTTGGCGGCGGCGTCATGAACCTCCGCGGCGTGGGCGCCATGGAGCTCGCCGAGAACAGGGGGTTCGTGCTGGGCGTCGTCGACGGCGTGCGGAAGCTGGGCGCCAGCGCCGAGGCCACGCGCCGCGAGGACGAGGAGGAGGAGGAGGGCGGTGGCCACGGCCTCGGGGACGAGGAGAGCGATTACGGTATGGGGTTATTATAACGCCGTGGGGCCGGCGGCGGGACTCGTCCTGGGCAAGAGCGAGGAGACGAAGACGGCCCGCCATGATCCACGCGCCACGGCTATTACACTGCAGGGTTTTATGTACGGTCTGCGTTGGCCATGGAGGGGTGGCGAATCTTGGGAATGGCAAGCATGGCTCGGCGTTTCGATAGGTTTACTTCGGGGCTCATATACAGGTAAATCAAAAAGCTCACTGTCCGCATAACTCTGACCCGCACGGTAATGTCCAGACTCTTTGCCCACCCATAGTGCCAGGTCGAAAGTCCCTGTCAGGGCCCTGGGGGCTGTTTATCTAAATATTTATAGCTTAGAAAGAACTATAGATCGGAAATAAGCGTGAAGGGGCTCACCCTCACCACCCGTTCCGCTCGCTCCTCCAGCAACCGCCCCCCCCCCCCAACGCCACCTAGTCACCTAAGAGCCCTCCGCGTGCCTAGATACACACTTAATAACGGATTAGCAATCAAGATTTTGTCACAAACACTCTAATAGTGCGGTGGGTAAGTTCCATTCACTATGTATAAACTATTCCACACAACTCACCCTCTTGAGCCGACCTTTATGCGGCCTCATCAACACCCCCCCCCCTCTGCCAACACATCCTTCAAGCCTTGACGTTATGGGTCGACATCATGCATCTCCCTGTCATCAGCCTCATCAAAGATTCCGTAGTCTTCGACCTCGCTAGCGTCTTGGCTTTCTTCTCCATCGTCATCAGTCTCGTCCGCGCTGTAGTCGTTGGCGGCGTAAGCAATCTCCTCAAGGCTTTCCAGGCTCTCCAGGCTTTCCCACTGAGGCCTGATGTATCGCACACTGGGGAGAGTAAATGGGCGGTCCCAGGCGCCCGTGGCTGACGGTGGCGCCTCCAAGTCCTCCCCGAAAATGCCTCCGCGCGGCGTCGATGCTGCGGCGTGCTCACCGGCCGTGTTTGCCCCCTCGCTAGCAAGCCCCGTGTCGCTCCCTGACCGGACGCCGGACCTCTCGGGGGTTGTTGCCTCGTAGCTGCTTGCCTCTGCGTCCGCGGTCCGCACGCCAGTCGCTGGAGAGCTTGTGTCCCTTGGGCGGCTCACTTCTTCCGGCAAGCTGCCTATACGCGAGATAGGTGAAGCGCCTTCCTCGGTGTCTCCTACCGGTACCTGGTCGCCCGGTTCTTCGGGATTATAATCCCCCATATCTGACGCTGAAGGGCCTGTATCTCGTGGGAAGCCTGGGTCCTCCGGCTGGTAGGTCATATTGGGGACAGGTGAGCCACTGTCACCTAGTTGTTCGATCCCGCCCTCCTCCCCAGTCCCGAGCCGCTCAGACGCCGAGGGGCTATCGTCCCCGGGCATACTAGATATGATGGGGAAGATCGGTGTTGCTTCCTCCATACCTTGGACATTGGTGATTATTTTAGGGCTCGCTGACCGACTGCTATCAATAACAGTGCTCACATCCTGCGGCAAGCTGGCGGTCTCATCCGAGATTACTGAGACATGGCCTGCTTCGTGTTCTAACTTGCTGCCAGCTCCGCCAATGCCATCACGTTGGATATTTGATGCTGTACTGCTGGCATCCTGTGGGATATCCGCCGCTTTCGACATGGTTGAGGCGTCTCCGGCTGTACGTCCCTCTTCGACTGTGTCTCGCCCCTGTTTGCTGCCCTCCTCGGCACTCGCTGAGGGACTGCTGAATAATGAGTCGCTCCCTGCCTCACTGGAATACTCGTCATGTTCCCCCGTAGCTGCGGCGACATCAGGGTCAACGAGCTTGTGTTCCTCTCCTTGGTGGCCTGGCCACTTCCAAGATGGGCTCTGGCTGCCTCTCTTGTCTGGTAACCACGGGGTCGGTTCTCGACTATCTGAGTGCTCTCCGCCATCTGCTGTTTGTTCTCGATCCTGCGCTTTAGGATTGACTCCGACTTGTGGCCGCGGCTGTTTTCCTTTCCTCGGTGGAGTGGTCTCCTTGCCCGCATATTTGTCGAATGGACTCCTTGGACTTCTCTGGACGTCTGCTGTGTGACATGAAGGCATCCTGGGTTCCTCATGCAGCATGGGAGAGGCTTCTTTTGTGCTCTCCGCTCCTGACGTGTGCTCTGGCCTGGAAGCTGTTGGATTCTGACCTTGGCCGTCGTTGTTGGCTTCTGAACGCAGTCCAGATGGTTCTGGCTCGATTATTGAATGACAACTATCCTCAGCACTGGCGTCATTGCACTCGCCACTCTCCGTCAGATAAGCATATTCCACGTCTGCCTCCAGTTTTGCCCTCCCGGTATCCTTCACGACCAACTCTATACCCTGTACTTTGTCTTGATTGGCCTCATTTGGGACCTCCGCCTCACCTCGATTCTCGACCGTCTGGTTACCATCGCCCTCCGCTCCATGCTTTTTCTCACTCTCGACTGTAGCTTCTTTCTCATCTTTCTTGTTTCCTCTCTTCTCACCGGGCCCTTCATCACCCTGGATTAGGGCCTCTGTACTGTTCACGTCTCCTCTAAAGTCACCCACAGTGACGATGTCATCTCTCCACGATTCCAGAACCGATATAGGCACTTCAGCGTCATCAGGGTCTTCCAATTGAAGGTCTGCACCCCATCGCATTGCCAGCCTGCGGATCTGGACCTTGATGCGGTCCATGTTTGCCTGGGGCCGGCCCACCCACGTGAGCCACTCCGTCCTCGCCAGCCAGTGGGGCTCCATCTTCTGCCTGATTCCTTCGTCGGCGACCACCTCCCATAACATGTCCCTCAAGTGCTGCTTTGTGAAACGCACGAGTCCTGATGGCTTCTCCACCACGGGACTACCTGCCTCTGAGGTGTTCCCTGTGAGACCTGCCGCGATGGCCGCCTGAGCGAGTCGAGATGCCGCGGCCACATCGGATTCTGAAATTGTCTGTTCATGGTATGTTGGAGGTATTTGTATAGTCTTTGGTCCTATGGGCTGTGTCTCTATGGGCTCTGAATCCATGAGCGCTGATTCTGTCTGCCGTGACTCTGCGGGCTGTGGTTCTATTGATTGTGGTCCTGGAGGGTTTGGCTCACTGGCCAGTAGTTCACTGGTATGCGGCTTTGCGGGCTGTAGGTCTCTGGGTTGTTGCTGCTCACTGGGTTGCAGCTCTGTCGCTATCTGTCGTGTCGTCCATGTCCGCTTGACACTGCGCAAACCAGCTTCACCCTCGGCGGGACGTTTTGGAGGACGCGCTGCTGTGCTCCTTCGACGCGCCCCCATTTCAAGGCCCGGGCTGAGCTCTACTGGTGGGCCGCCGTTTCCATTGAGTTTCCTGAGCATGGCCCGGGTTAGTCGGCGTGTGGTTGTGGCAAGTCGCTTCCCACGGCGTTCCGAATAGTCGTCGTCCGCACCCGCACGTTTAGCCGGCGACTTCATCTTGACCTTAATTGTTTCCATTTCCCTTTGTATTCCAAAACTGAACCCAGAGGACTTTTCAAGAATGAGAGTTTGCCTTGGAGCTGCTGAGAAACATCAGACACCGAGGGCTTGCCCCAGTTGCATTGATTCCGACTTGCAACTTGGAAAATAATATTGTCTAATGGAACACAGACTTTCGGCGAGTCGGATTCCTGGTTTTTCGCAAAAGAATCCGGTCAGGCTGATTGCAGTTGCATGTCTGACTGGTTCTGTCTTTGTTGGAGTGCGAGTCTCCCTGTTTTCGGCCGTGGCGTACAAACTTTCACCAAGGCCACAAGCCAAACACGTATGCCGCAAATCAACAGTACAAAGAACCGACGTAGCCGGCGGCCGAAATCATCCTGGTCCGCGAGTCCTTTCATCATGGCCGGCGTTCTTGTCGTTTGGCACCCTCAACAATTGATTCTTCATTATCATGTGGTTCAGAATCGAGTGCTTCCGCTCTTGCCGGTTTTCTCTCGTTTTATTCTCAATCTGAGTAGAATTCCATTTTCAATTTTCAATTTCTTTTTGGGAAAAAAAAAAAAAAAAAAAAAAGGCTCTGACAGTCCATTCACATAGCTCAAAAGCATAGGGCTGGATAATAAATACAATGCAAAAATGACAGGAGAACTACGTGGCCCAGACCGAGGAGTCTTAGCCGTCAAGAGGTGTCTACAACTCGAAGTCTCTGCAAGTCTTTCTCTGGCCGCTGCCACAGATTTAGCACGTATCTTACGGCAGCAGTATTCACTCGTGTTTACTTACACCACAAGTGCCAACAAACCTATCTGGTAAATATGAAGCAACCAATAGTCCTGTCTCTTTTGAACTTTGCGTATTCCAAGATGCATACCTCAGGACACTGTCATCCAGCAGATTGTCCTCACGCCACAAGAAAACAGCAAATAACTCCTGGCACATTGCCGTGGGGGTAATTTCGGTTACTTCGTAAGTCAAAACTCTTGTAGGGATGACCATCTGAAGAGCCTTTATGAAGGAAGGGTAGTGTGCAAACATTGAATCACGTACCTAAATCGCCTCCCTGACCAACATCACTGGGCCCGAAAATGTCGATACATTCTCAATTGAGGTGGTACACTTGCTTATATGCCCGTGTGTCCCAATAACTCCAGTCTGAGTAGACAGGAGTCAAACATTGATGGTTGATCCGTATGACTGCCACAGTCACCGCCACAGTCATCGGCCATGTCACTGGCCACTTAGGGAGTATTTAGCTCTTAGCCTTGCAGCCATTAGGGCTGGCTTCTTCTGTTTTATTCGGTAGCCTTCATGATTCTCATTTCATCGGTCCCTCCTGTTTTTGATTCCAAGTCACGTATTTCCTTGCCGGCCCGGCACAGTCGAATGATGTTCCAGCTAACTAGTCTGATGCCGGCACCAAGCGCTCCTTTCAATGTATTCCGTGCGATTTCAAGATTTATGCAATCTCTGGTAGCTATATCGAACAAGATACTTTGCATATTAAGCGACACATGTGCAATTTCACATACTTCGGTATTATAGCTGCGGGATGTAAATACCATCAAGTGGACTGGTATTGGGGTATCGGTGAGACACCTACGTGACTACCTGGGTCGTTGTATTAATCGGGATAAAAGACTCCTCATGTCTACAAAGGCTATTGGATTAATAATCCACACCCTCTTTTGCTCAAGCTGTCAACGTTGTTGAGTCATAATTCAATCTCGAAACATATCGAAAGGGGGAATGTTGCGCAGTCCAATGAAATGACAAAGAGCCTCGACGCAGCTGAACTCCGTTGACACTACAGGTCCAGGCTGATTATATAAATGTGAGACTGTTTCAGCGCTCAGTACCATTAACTCGTAGATATCGACAGCGTGCGGCCCCTTTCAATTTCTCTCATGACAAATTCTCAGCACCGAGTACAGCTTCAACATTGCCATGCCGTTTTCTGCCACGTAGTTATTTTCCTTTCCCACGAGGCCATAATTCTCCGAGTCAGTCCAGGCAGCCGAATGAATGAGGAGCCCACGCAGTGGGAGGTTGCATACAGCAGCAATTCCAACTATTTTAGTGGGGGCTGACTGTTGCTGGTGCCGAATCTATGAGTGAGAATACAAAGCCCGAAAGACTTGGGGCCTGGCGCATCAGGAGCTGTGGAATATTCGCTGGACATGAACAGGCATCTCCGTAGATTACTGTATCAAGATGTGTCGACAGGAGCCTGAATTCGTAATGTTGGTAGCTTCAATCCTCATTATCAGCTGATTCTTAGGGTGCCTCAGGCAAGTGTCAAGCCTGCCAGCGTAGAAGCCAATCTTTCTCAACACTATATATTATTATATTGTTGTCCTTCCATGGACCCGCCATGACTTCCAAGGCTGTTGATCAATCAACACAGCCTTTAGTTTTCGCGTTCTGAGATAATCACCTTCCATATTTATCACTTCATCTTCTTCATCCTACAAGACTTTACCCATCATGTCTTATCAAAACCACAGGAACCCAGGCATGTCGGCCCACGTCCAGAACATCCAGGAGGATGCATCCTCTATTCGAGCCTCATTCGTCCAAGGCAGTACACATGGTCAAGCGGTAGGTGCCCCGTCTAGAGTGCCATACCCCTCAAACCCTTGTGAGCTTTCCAGAGAGTTTAGCTAGGATCACTAATAAGAAGGCCCAGTTTCAACAGCGACCCTTCCAGCCTGTTTCAGCACACGAAACTGAGATCATCATGCCCATCCGCCAGCCTATTCAGCCAGGATATCCCCCTTCTCCCGCCGGTGGCGCTCTCCCGACTACCCCAGCGACGCTCCCACCCGACGGCTACTACTGGCCCATGAACAGCATCAACGGAGTGCAAGGGACTCTTCTTGAAGGCATGTGTGCTGCGCAACCTGCCGCCGTCCACCTCGGCCACTCGCAGGGCAGGTATTCCAAGCCCGTGCTGGTAAGCGATGAAACCTGCGGCACTCCTGTGCTTGAGGCAAAGAAGCCAGCCCTGGCTGATGAACGTGATGCGGCAACCAAGGTCTCGTTGGGGTTCAGTCCTGAGTACCATGGCGATCCCTATCTGGCCCGCAACCAGTCCGCCGACATTCCCGACAGTCTCAACTGCTCTCTTTTCTTGGTCAACCTTCCTCCGAAGCTCACGACTCACCGGCTTATTGCTGCCATTCACGCCATGGGTCCCACTGGGCGCATCTACGCCACGCATATCAACTCACCCGAGCCTGACCGGAGACACTACGGCTGCGCCGCCAAGGTCATATTCTTTGAGCTCGCAGCGGCGAGGGTTTTCTACAGGGCTTGCGATGAGCGGGGCTTCATCGTCGACGGCTACAACGTGCGTGTCATGTGGAACCGCATCAAGACGGCCGAGCAGGAGCACGCCAAGTCCACCACTCGCGTCCTGCTCATCGGCGGCAGGCCCAACTTCGTCAACCCGACCACCCTGACTGAGTACTTCTGCACCAAGCTCCAGTTCCAGATCGACTGCATCATCACCCACAGCGATGGCCGCACTGGCGACAGGGATGCCGTCGTTGAGTACCGCTTCGGGAGCTTCCGCTGCCAGGCCGAGGCGGCAAGGATGGCTCTTGTGCGAGAGCATCCGGAGGTGAGGTGCTTCTTCCACGGCGATCCATGCGATCCCGAGCACTGGGCACCCTCGACGCCCATCCCAGTTGTCCAGAACCCAGCGCCGAGCCGCCCTCTCCCCTCTCCTCCTGGACCTCGCTGGCCTCCTGCTGCCCGTGGATTCCAGACCTGGGCCGGGTTTCCGGTGGTGCGTGACCCAATCCTGAGCGATCTGTGGGCGCACCAGCCAGACGAGCATGACTTCTTCCGTCCGATGCGTGCTTCTCTGGGCCCGGGTCAGCATTAAGCACACCATATCTCCTCACCCAGCCCCTCAGGGCATCATCATCAAGATTCAGGATTTCCAGTTATTCTGAGCACTCTACCCTGACTACCATGTTCTCTCGGCTATTGGTAATTCATCTATCCCCCATGGGCACCACTATAATGTCTAAACAGTAATGTCACTGACTGCTGTCTAGATCAGCCACGCAATGTACGAACGTGTTCTACGACAGAGCATTCCTGTAGCACCAACGCTGCGCGAGATGTATCGTGTACGATGATATGATACTTCTTCACTTATGCTTTTCGGATCTAGCGAGGCGAAATGGAGTTGGATCAGCGGAGTCTCTGGAATGTGGAATATGGACGGGTGTTGAGAATTTCTTTGTCGCATGTGGTCGCAACAAATCTGGAGGGGAAACTCATCTCTATCATCATTTCTACTCGGTTTTGGGTTTGATCACGTCTTTCCTTGGGGGATCTAGTGTTTTGCACGGCGTTGGGCTCAACTCGAGGCTGTGAGTTTCGCCAGGGGACTTATCATCCCGACGCACACATCCTTCACACTCGACATTCTTATTTTCGAGTCGATAGTTAAGAGCTTCGGCATCTCTCATCGGGCAGCGTGCTCAGAGCGACGTAAAATTCGAGTGCAAAAGTGAGAATTTTAAGGCGCGAGTCTCTCCGGCACAGTCTCTGTATTTCAACGCCCTTCCTAAGCCGCATTCGCAGCTTTGTGGTAATGCTGGGTGAAGTCGTACCTTACATCGAAGGTTCCCATGAGTAATTCCTTCAAGTACGCCTTGTCCTCCTGTCCCCTCGTCAACATTTGCATGAACTCATCCCTCTCGTACCTTGTCGCAGGGTCTTTGTCGGACACACGGCGGAAGTTCTCCTGCGAGATAGGGTCGATGACCGTCTTCCACTTCTCGATCCTCTTCTCAGAATACAAGTCCAGTATGGATTCGTCGGCCTTGCCATCCCATATCCCAGCGAGACAGTCGAAGAGGCCGCCACAGTCGACGAAGCCGCCCGTGATGCCAAGTCCACCCCACGGGTTACAAAGATGTGCTGCGTCAGCGGCCAAAAGCACACGGCCGACTCGGAATTTGCTGGCACATCGCTGATGCATTTTGTAGGGTGCAAAATTGATGATCTTGTACTCATCTGGCTTCGGGTGGCCCGGCAGCATGGTCTCAAACTTCCATGGTTGCCGTTCTCTGTATTCTTCAACAGACAATCCCGGCTTTTCTCCATACGTGATACGATAAAGCCCATCGCGGGTGATCTTTGCTGCCATCTTCGCTTTCCGGTTAGAACCCCACACGGATCCGCGCACGACGAAAGAGGAGAATGGAAGAAGCAACTTACGAAGAAATTCTCGGGATGTATGATGAAGTTCGCTTCATGAAAACCAAACTTGTCGAAATCATAATAAGTCTACGTTTACAGTTCAACAGCGAGCACAAAATAGCGGAGCAACCACCACAGCGAAGGGGGCGCGTTAGCGGTATGGAGTGGATACTTACATTGGTTGCGATGATCTGAGCATCCCAAGTGAAGCCAGGATAATCATTACCGAACAACGCCCTCCTGACGGCGCTGTTTGCACCGTCGCAGCCAACAATATAGTCCGCCTCCAGCCTTTTCTTGCCATCTGGAGCCTCAACATCGATCCACGCCTGCTTCTCGTCTTGGCCGACGTCGACGACCTTGTGCTCCCACAGGATCCTGCCGTTGTATTTCTCCACAAAGTGGTCCAGCATGAGCTTGTCCAGGTCTTGCAGCGGGAGGCACACGGTGCGCAGGTCATTGCCGTCCACGTCGGAGATGACCTCGGCATTGAACCCGGCGATGTAGCCGTGGTCATCAGCCCGGCGCCAGCACAGTGTGTCCACAGTCATCCCCTCGGACTTGATCCGGTCCAGGATCCCAGCCCGCTTCAGGTCCGGGGTGGCTGCTGGCCCGTAGTGGGCTGCACGGGGCTGTTGGTCCAGCTGGTGCGACATCTCGACCACCGTGACGGGTATCCCATGTTTTGAGAGCAGCAGGGCGAGCAAAAGCCCGGACGGCCCTGCGCCGACAATGATGATCTTCTCGAAGCCTTTTTGAGTCATCTTTTGGGACGTATACGAAAGGGAAGCGTTCAATGTATCGGGTCGCTTGCCTCACCTGCAACTACTTATTAATTAAGCCAGGAGGTTGTGTGTGGAACAAGGTGGAGGAGGGCTCGGTATAAAATGTACAAGCCGAACAAGTCCGGCCAGGCTAACGTGTCAGATGTCCAGTCTAGTGCTCGCGTCTGGTAAAGCCGTTCTGTCACCAACTTCTCGGCATCAGCGATCGCCAATTTTGCGGGGAAAACGCCTCAGGAACAGAAGTACTCATGTTAATCCGCTCGGCCTCCGTGCCACGGAGGGTTAGCGGAGAGCGAATGTGCTCCAGCGTCTTCGTCTCAGTCCGTAGTAGGTTTCGTTCCTAATGCGATCACAATACCCTTGGAAACATTAGAAATCATTTTCAAAAAGAAAAATAGCGGCAGCGGTCTCCTTATGCAGTCGCAAAAGCTCAAAGGCCCAACGTTAGATAATAAATCCAATGCAGTGTCACCGAGTGTGGACTACATGATAGTGTGTGGGCAACTGACACATAATTACATCCCTGATCTCCCCTTTGAGCTCAACGTCATAAAAGCGTTCATTTTCGATCTATCTACAGCTTAGACAATCCCTGTCAAACCATTCCTCGAATACTCCTGGGAGGCTGCAATTCAAAATTGTTAAAGTCAGTGTTCCTTGACCCGGATGGTGATTGTTCGGGAAATCGATGCCCTGCACCCTCCGACCGCCTCTTTGCACTGTTGGAATTTTGCCCTGGCACCAGAGGTGTGGAGGACCCGAGACTTTCACGCCTTAATGACCATAATTTGTCCAGGGCCGTCTTGAAGTCGTCCAGAATAAGGGTGTCGGTGAGGCACTTGAACACCAACGCAAGCTTCCAGAACGGGTTAACGCCCGTAGGAAGGGCGTCCGAGAATACACTTGTTGCCACTGAGAGTATATCTAAAAGGCAAAAGATGATGCTCAGCGCCGTGGCAGCCAGCATGACTGCGAACCGCGGAGATATGATGATGACCTGGCTGAATGTCATGTCGTAATGGCGTTTCAGGGTCCAAATGAGCTTGATGCAGGCGGATACCCACCAGGGGTCACGGAAGACGGTCTCGATCGGTCTTGTCTTTGAGAAGAGGTTGCCATTGGGCAGGTCGTTAAAGAATGCGAATGTTGCGTATATCTCCAGTATCCAGTATGGCTGCACGAGGATGAACGTACAAATGAAAACACGACTGCTCCGCTTTGTCATGAAGGGTTTTATCTTCATCCACGAGACAACGTTGTGCAGTCCATTCGAGATGTGAAGAAATGTGGCGGCAACAGACAGCCACCATCCATAAGTCGGGCTCCGCCAGAACATATTGTAGCCCTGCCATCCTCCGAGAATAAGCTGAGTGCATGCGATCTAAGTCAGTTAGCCGAGACTATTGAACGATCGTACGGGCTGTTTGACGCACATACTTCAAGCATAATCAGTTTGTGGAGGAGAACGCCCTTGCGCATGTTCGCTATTGTGATGCCCATCATGATAACTATGGCGCCAATCACTGCAAAATTGATTTGTGTAAATAAACGAAGAGTTAAAAAATGGAAATGCGGTGGTACATACTAGGCGTGAGATCACATTGTTAGAACGCGTTACTTGAGGGTCTCGGACAACATCGAGCGGAAATGCAGTAATGATTCCTCATCCGCTATCTCGAACACCCAGGGAGTGAGGCTCACCTAAACCCCTCGGCCCAGCCTTCTAGTACCATTGCTGCTGGGTCTGTTGGCGGCTTACTTGCAGTAACCCCCCTGGACACCAATCCGTCGGCACCATGGACAGGACTCATGATGCATTCGATCGATTTCAAGTCGTAGTTATCGCGGCGATATCGATTCGAGTAGCCATGGGAGACGCTTATCAAGCGGAGAAAGCGAAAAAAGCGAAAAACGCCAGATTCGTAGCGGTGCATTTTGTCGGCTACCACAAGCCTTTTTGTACTATCTCTAGGTATGACCCGAGGCAACACTGACGTAGGGTAAGCCCCAGGGGCGAGCACTACCGAAGATGACCGCAGCTGAAAAAAAAAATACGCTTCAGGCGGTTGGGTAACGCAATCGAATATGAGCGAACCAGAGCTCAGAGCGCAAAAGAGCGGGCATGCAACATGTAGGTGATCACCAGGCTTTCCTCCATCCTACTTGTGACACCTTGGCAGGGTGCCACCACTGGGGAGGGCCGAGGTTGGATCTCCAAGACTTGGGGGCCCTGAGGCACTACATTGGATCGCTGGACACCGAAATGCCATTGGTCATCTCGGGACAGGAGGGCCACCTCCGGGGTACGCAAGTGAGATTTTGATGGCATTGAACTCACCGGGGGTTGATTGGTTACCAAGGGGCTTGAAAACTTATGTATGCAAGAATGCACATGCAGGGACGGGGCTCTTCCTTTTGTTTCAGCTAACTTCCTATTCCAACCCAGGAACCGTAGAACCGGCATGTTTGTTGGCAAAATCCGCAGCTCTGGTCCCAGGGAGATCATCGCTAGAGAATCCTGCACATTGGCACTGCAGCTCTCTCTTCCTGGCTTACGCAATAAAATGCGATACCAAAGGTATACTAGCGGTGCTACAAGAGACGTAGTTAAGATAGCAGGAATGTATCTAGTGTACTGAAAGGGAAGAGTTAGACAGACCTCCCAGATATTGCCGCTTGTGTTGTACAGCCAGATGGACCACCTGCGCTGTAAATACAATAAGTATCATAAGTACCTAGGTACTTCAATGGTGCCAGTGGCGCATTGAGACTTACACAGAATCTGTTTTGCTTTGAGGCTAGTTAGCACATGTTCCTTCCATACGCAAATAAAATCAAGGTTTATAAGTTAATTCGCTCTCGTCTTCTTGTTCACTCTGGGAAAATGCATTAAAAACCGACTATCACCCTATAATCTCACCCACCTTACTAGTATACTCGGATCAGTCGACTGGGTGAAGGAGTTGAAGTGCGGATCCTGTCTTGTTCACTTCTCCCTCCATACCGTGGTGCTTCGAACATAAAGTCACGAGACCTTAGTAGCACCCTCTTCAAAGTGATCCGAGAAGGAATAGTTGAGTTAATGGCAGGTAGACTAAACCAACGCCCAGAGCATGTTATGGTGAGTAACACCAAGCGACTCAAAACAAGCCAGCAACCCTTCGCCTCCTGTGAGATAAATGACCACCTCCAAAAGAAAATGAAAAAAGGGGGGGAAGGCTCCATATGCTACAATAGCTGCTTCTATGGCCATCCACCCCCATGATACCTAGAGCCATACTGACCCCCTCCACCAGCACCTCCCATGCCAGGGGATGGAGATCGGGGTCCATAAGGAGACGCCTGGTACCCACCGCCGCCTCCTGCATAGCCGGGATAGAGGTATCCTCCAGGTGAAGATTGATAGTCACTTCCGGGAATTGCCGGCTCGTCTCCCTCATCCCAAGACTTGTCGATCGCTCCAAGGAGCAGCTTAAGGACCCACGTTTCAGGCGATAGGTATTCACCTTTAGCCTGCTGATACTCGGCCTGCTCATACTCAAATGACGAGGTGACGTCCACGAGGTGTCCAACCTCTTGATGATTGTCGATGTGGTTCAGGAAATGCCGGGCGTCATCATCATTTCCAACCATAGAAAACTGATAGGCCACCGCACTAGAGCCCGCGGGGGTGAGTGTTGTATATCCATCGTCGGCCCGCATACGACCAAACCGGTGAGCAAGCGCGCTCAAACCATGGCGCGCGGGGGGCTGCTGCCACGGCAGGCGGCCGTCCAATTCATCTGCGGTGTTTTTTATGACTCGGAAGATTGTATCAGGCGCTTCGCCGGTCGGCTCGCCGTCGGTGACGGTAATGATAAGAACGGGACCCTGCAGGTGACCGCTCCTGGCAGGCATCAACACGAGGGGCTCCAAGATCTTGCGATGAAGATTTGTGCCGAGTTGTGTAAGGCCTCTGTAGTCGATACGGGATACAAGTTTATCCACGTCTTCCTTATTGCGGATATTATCTCCCTGAACATTGCTGTTGATGAAGCGAATGGATATGCCATCGGGGTCGAAGAGCGTGGCGGCGGTGGCAACCTTGGCGAGAACATTGACCATATCGCTGATACGCTTGCCATTTTCCTGGTATTTCATGGAGCCGCTGTCATCGACAAATATGACGATATCGAACAAGGCAAGGCGTACGAGATCCTTGCCGAGTTCAAGTGGGATATTCCAATCTTTGCACAGTTTGTTGACCTTGGGGCCAGCTTGGCGGACCACACGCTCAATGTAGTCAGGGGAAGTGCGAAGGAAAGGCATATTTTGGAGGTTCTTCTCTCGGATACACTCCTCCAGGCACTGGCGGAACAAGTCCTCGTAGCCCCGCATATTCCCGACTCCTCCTGCTCCTTCTGACTGAGGATGCGGTACTCTGGAAGCCTGGGCATCTTCGTCGAAGAAGTGATGGTCCTGCGCCCCATGAGCGCCAGAAGCTTCCAGGGAAGGCGAGTAGAAGCTCTCCTTCTCAGGAGGCGGGAAGCCATCCATTCCGATCGCCATATCAGCTACGTAAGGAGGCGGAGCGCTCTTGAGTATATCTGTTAGTTCCTAAACACAAACACCCGGCGAATATGGACGCATCAGTGACCTACCTGTATGGAAGCCTGTGGGGAATGCTCTGGCTGGAAGCCTGCGTCGGGAGGCCCATAGAAATGCGCTTGCTGAGCACCGGCAGCCGCCGGGCCTGAATGAGGATGGAGGTATTCCTTGCCGCATTTCGTCAGCTTCTGAACATAAGTAGCTGTTTAAGGTGAATGCGTCGGCAGCCAACCTGTCCAGCACCAGGAGTTGGAGCTCCGGATGCCTGTGGGTTTTGGGCCGGAGGAAGGGCTCCCGACGACGACAATTTGGAAGCGAACTGTGAGATATATGTGATCAGTTCTCGTTTGAAGAACAATTGTTAGCCAAGAATGTAAACATACACCCATTACGGATACTGTGACTCGGCAAACCACACGTTCGTTGAGTTTTCCTTGAGGATATAAAAGAACGTAGATGTTGAGCGGGCAAAGCGTTTGTTGGTTTCTGTCGACTGCGGTGCTTCTGATGAGATGCAAAAGCGGTCTTGGGCTCTGAGGTGTGTTTCTGAGAGGGGCTCTAGGAACGGTTTCTTTCCCCTTTTATACCCGCGGCCAACCTCCCAGTCACTGCTGAGCTGTAGAGGAAGAATCCCTCGACGGCTGATGTTGACGAATTCTCCCAGTCACTGCTACACGTTCGCTATTCCTCCCATCCCACTGCTCACCATAAAAAAAAAATCACTACTGTTCGCCAGCAAGTCGGCTCAGTGGTCTGTGACACTCTGTAGTAAAACCTCACTGCCCCTCTACCTGAAAGTCCTAACTCGCTCTGCACATCACATTTTCCCAGTAACTATTCGCCTGTCTGACCAGGGTGAGATTGTACAGTCATTTCACAATGCCAGTCCCACGCCATGTAATCCATGTCATTAAGGAGGCAATTTTGTTTCACTCGGTGTTCTTCATTCTCTGTTGTCGCTGTCCGTCCAACCGCCATTGCTCTGGCCTCGGGCACCTCACTGCCCGTGAGATCCATGGTATGTTTACAGACTATAGGCTAGGTCACTGCTCGGCTTCCACCATGATAAGATCCCATTGACACGGAGGCCAAGTAACTGATTTCACTTCCATGCGCCTTCTCTCTTGGTGGAGCACGATGCGACACTATTTCGCAGTCGAGGTGTTTATAGCATTTGAGTTCTAGCGGCTCCGAGGTCTCAAGACTTTGAATTTAGACTTGAACGGAGTCAAATTTCACCGGAACCATGTCCGGGATTTCCTGTTCACCTTGTTCTGTGGTAAAATACACTAGACCTCCTCACGTATTTCTCAGGAGTTTTTGAGTGTGTCGTTGGCTGGGTTCGCTCACAAAGCATGATTGCGTGCCGGCTGTGACTGTTGCTCAACTATTACCCAAGTCTCCATTCTCAAATCCAGACCTTGGCAGAGCGAGCGACGTGTGTATGTCTCAGAGCTCATGTTCTTTGGTCGTTAACATTTATTGCCCAGATAAAAGTCCGAATCCTAAATCTCATCTATTTTTCATTTATCACGTATCATACACGGGAACTTGGGTGCTCATGATTCTGTCGATCGATCCCGTCTGCTTTTCGCCAACACCAGAGACGGTTCGCTCATACCTGCTTCTTAGATTTTGATTTCCTGCTGCGCTAGCCCCGATTACTCGATAGAACGGTAGTTAAACTCTTTTTCTGACCTGTTAACCATCCGGGATACATGATATCACGCAGTTGCGCTGTTCCAGATCTCCACCTGAGTGGCGAAGACTACCTAGGCAGCGAGTTAGGCATGGGTAAGAGTGTGGGCGTCAGGAGCAGAGGACCGAGCAAGGTCATATAGGCTTACAGTATGCAAAGGATTCAAGGCCTTAGTGGATTTGGTCAGGGGTCCAACGCAAACAGTGAAGAATTGGTCACGCACAGCCGAAGACCATTGGGGAATGAAGCATCAACGTGACCACCCGTTCTTGAGGCTATTTCTCTAGGGCGGAAGTCACTTGATGCGATTAGCGTGGGGTGATGCAGGGACAAGCATATCTTGGTGAAATTGCCGCGGACTCGGTGGGGGTGACATGATCCCTCAGAGTCGGCTTGCTACTGAGCGCAACGGCCTCTGGGGCTGATGGAAGAGCATTTCATGCAGTTTAGTAGAGATCCAAGAGCTCGGTACTGCTAAGCCAGGTCTCCTTGAACTACTTTGGGGGCGTTGGTCCCATATTATAGTTATCCTATTGTGTCGGCCCCATCTGTTTGGCTATCAGAAAAGAGTACCCGGTCTTGCCGGTGAAAACCACGATAGCCGTCAGCTTGCGTGCTTCTATGGGCAATGGGACCAAGAGAAAACATTGCTTGGCAGATTAACTAGCTCCCGCGATCTAGAGTCACTCAGGCTAGGTGAATGATGGTGTGTCTTGTTCTGCATGGACAAGGGTGACGAGGACCTTGATGGTCTCGGTCTGCAAGGATATGTATGTCCCTTCAACAAATGCGACCAAACCCGTATACTAATAGTAGTGTTGACCTTTGCGGCCGCAGCAAAGAAGGATTCACCCATGAATTTGCTCGCCCTGCTAATCTGGCTTTGCCGTTGTGTACACAAGGCATGCAAGGGCAATGCTTGCAGGCTTTT
This sequence comes from Stenocarpella maydis, assembly GCA_002270565.1. Taxonomy (NCBI): domain Eukaryota; kingdom Fungi; phylum Ascomycota; class Sordariomycetes; order Diaporthales; family Diaporthaceae; genus Stenocarpella; species Stenocarpella maydis. The sequence goes on from NQMI01000007.1 coordinate 578,365, forward strand.
CGGCGCGCACCGCGGGTGCAATATGTTACGCATGTACGCCTCACAGAAAAAGCTCACTTGCTGTTGGCCCGCCCGAGTGGCTTTGGTCATACAGCATCCCCCAGTCCCCGTTGCTTTTGTTTACTCTCGTTGGTACGTGTATAGTGAGGCGATGAATCACACGTGGCCCTGCATCACGCCAGATCAGGTTCACTTCGCTCCTAAACGTCACTCGCGCCCGTGGTTAGCAATGAGTTCTTATAAGACCTATCCAGGCCTCCGTTGATTGCAAAGAAACCTCCGCATTCAAGCGCAGTTGCACGTTTTCTCAACAGCCCCTCTTGCAACAATGACCGTCGACGCAAAACAGAATGGCCAGACCGGCAACACCGTGGGTCGTGTGGCCACGAAACTGCCGTACCATGAAGACGCAGCCGAGCGCATCACCCTCGGAATCCTGACATTGTTTGATAAGCTCCGTCAGCTCGACAGCCTGCAGCCGAACCCGGTCAATGGCCGGCTCTTTAACCAGTTGTTTGATCTCGTGACCATATCCAAAACCACCACTAGCCAAGAGGCAAAGGCAAGTTGGCCTGTCGAGCCCGGCACCGGCCCCAAAACCGCTGACCACTCTCCACAGATCCTCTCTGACCCCCGGACCCAGGCCATCATCCCGGAGCTGCGGCAGGTGTGGGGCGACGCCGAGTACCTCCTCGAGCTCGACTTCGCGCGCAAGGTGATCAGGGGCGGCCCCTCGGTGCCAGAATGCCAGCAGCTGTACGAGAGCTTCCCCTACCTCGACCAGTACCGCCAGCTGGCCCGCATGGAGGCCAACACGCTCGACACCGCGCTCGGCGAGAAGGGCCTGCCGCCCGTGCGCAAGATCGCCTTCCTGGGGTCCGGGCCGACGCCGTTCTCGGCGCTGTGCTTCCGGGAGAGGCTGGGGCCCGAGGTGGAGATTGTCAACATCGACCGCAGCCCGGAGGCCATCGACCACGGCGAGCGGGTGGCCCTGGCGCTGGGGGGCGAGTTCTCCGGGAACATGAGCTTCGTGCGGGCCGAGGTCGCCGTGCCGGCTGCCCCTGAGGCGTTGGCCCTGGGGGTCCTGGGCGACTGCGACGTCGTCCACTTTGCCGCGCTGATTGGGGAGACAGAGGGAGACAAGAGGGATCTCCTGATTGCGGTCGCCAAGGCCATGAAGCCAGGGTCTCTGATCATGCTGAGGAGCACAGACAGCCTGCGGCAGTGTCTATATCCCAGGGTGGACGTTGACTGCCAGGAGGTGTTGGACGTGGTGAGCCCGGTCCTGGCGACGAGATACTTTGGGGCATCGACGAGCCTGACAACGATCGTTGTCAGTGTGGATGGTTAGCAGGTGCATCATCACTATCATGGCTGTTTTGGAGCAGTATAGGATTAGTCACGCGCAGGGTCGAGCAGTGTGTTGCATGCAAGCAAGCACAGAGCGGATGCCATGGAAACGAACGAGGGTCTGCGGTGGCAGATGCACTATTAATATTGGTTGAGGATCGAGTTGGACTGTCACGTCGCATCGGCCCTGCCCGATCCATGAGCAGTGAGATATGAGAACTGATGCATGCAATCGTGGCTTCGTCTGGGTGGGCATGATGTCACACATGATGACGCAGGCAGTTTATAATTAATAATGGGCCGAAAGCTGGCATTGCCTCACGACGCGCGTGCTCAGGCCCCGAGGCCGGCCCTGCGGAGAAGGTCATCCCAGCTGCGCATGGCTTGCTCAGCAGGTTTGTTACCGCCAGTCGAGCGGGAGGCGCTAGCCACGCAAGCGAGCAACGCACAGCATGAAACTGCGGCGCTTCTCAGCCACGGGTTATAGGGGGTGGATGGGGGGCTGCCCGGGTCGGATACGCTCAAGCTTGACTCGGCCTCTGAGGTGGGCATGACGCTGAGGTCAGTCACCTCCAGAGGAGCTACCAACTGGCAAGCAGTTCATAAGGGAGGCCGAGGCCCCCATTCTCGTGCCCGTGTTTGCGGGCCTGGGCTGTCACCCGTTTGTCGGATTACACCGCCAGCATCCATCCCGCAGCCCCAGAGCACGGCAGCCACCTTCCAGCTCCCCCACACAGCCATGTCGCCAGCCGAGACTCAGCCTCAGGCCAGCGTGGTGGCCGAACAGAACCTCCCCGCACCACCACCGCGGGTAGAAATAACACAGCCGAGGGCCTCACCACCGATGGGCAAGCTCCCCTTTCCAACAGATGTGCCGAACTTTTAGGGCACCTGCGGCTAACTTTGTGCTTGAAGATCCTCAGCGACCGCACACAATCGCTGACACCACACCAAGGATGCGAGGCGGAGACCGCAGCCGTTGCTGCCCGGGACGATTCTGCTTCTGCGTCCCCTGCCCTCTGCCCTGCGACTGCTGCATCATCTGAGATGGATGGTGGTCAGGGGCGGCTTAGACATGGTTTTCTTGGGCGTTCACAGGTTGAATCAACCAGCGGGTGGGATTTGATGCTTCATTGATGGTGATCATGAGAGACGCGGGCCGGCCGTGTCACTAGTCACAGTAACACAGTTTGGCAGCACCTGCAACCAATATATTGTTCGGGACCCTTCTCGGTGGTGACGGGTCGGTTCCTCAAAGCTTGAAGTCACCGTTCGCTTTTTCCCAACCTGATGCCGACGGCTCCATCGCCGCCACCCGCTCCACGAGCTTGGTCTTCAGGCTCCGTGATCTGTCGGTGCAAAGCTCGAAGATTGTCGCTAGGTTGAACAGCAGTGTGTGCGAGGAAAAGCCACTGTCAACCAGGCCCTCAAGTATCTCACGTCCCTGTGATCACTTAGTCTGGGCCAGATCAAAAAGGACCAGGGACCAATCTTACCTCTTCCAATCTGCCCGTGTAGAGCAAGCAGACAGCCAGATTGACAGCGACCATTTCATCATTGCTCATCTCGTCTCTGAGCTCCTTCCATGTTGACAGGGCCGTGTCGTATTCGCCGTCCGCCATGAAGCACAGGGCTGATATGATCCTGTCTCCAGATTCACCCTCTTTGACACACAGCCTCGCAGCGTCGGTGTTCCCAAGATGCAGCCAGAGAAGCGCCTTTGCCATGTTGAGTTTCCCATCTGGACGGCTCTTGAGGCCTGCGAGATGATGTGCAGCACCTGCAAGATCGCCCATCTCGACCATCGCGCCGGCCACTTTCATACCCAAGTCCACCAGCCGGTCTTTCCACACCTCACTGGCCGAGTTGTTGTGAGTGGACAAGGCCGTGGCTATCTCAGCCCGAGCCTCCCTGGCAAGGTCGTAGTAGCTCATGATGGCCCTCCTAGGGTCCCCGAAGCCCATGGATTGCAGCCGGACGATCAGGACGCGTAGGTCCCAGGGAACGAGGTGCCTGCCGGAAATCTCGTCCATATATATCGCACTGTTGACATCCTCGAGGGCTCTCACCTCTTGGGCTGCAATCTGGGTGGCATCGATGAGCGTCAGGCATGACAGGCGCACGTAAAGCAGCTCGAAGATTCTAGTATAGTCCGTGGGTGCCGGGACAGGATGGCCTGCGGTGCCGGTCAGGGCCTGGACGGCTGCGATGGCGGCGGCACGGAAGTGACCTCTTGCGAGGAGCTCATCAATAGGGGAATCTGGGGCGGGCTGTTTGCTGGAATTGCCGAAGGGTGGCGGGACTGTGACAGGCGTGACGGGGTGGAAGATCTCAGGACGCAGGAGGTAGGAGAAGTCCTTGGGCGGGAGGATGGCTGGGCTAGCGGCCCTCTTGGGCCCTGGCGAGCGAGGAGATGCGCGAGGCCTGTCGACAGAGACTCGTGGGCTGCCCCGCTGGGAGACGGGCCGGGATGGAACCAGATGCCTTGCCTGCTGGGGAGACAGCGGCGAAGCTAGGGGGTCGCTGTACTCTGGGCCTCAGTAACCAAAACAAGAGACCCAGGCTCGGATGAACTCACTCGCCTACGTCGAGTGGACCTCTGGTCGAGGACTGAAGAGGTCTCGTTGCTAAACATCAAGGTCAGCCTCGTGTCATGTGGCAGGCCGGGGCTCAGGTCCGCCATGTGCGGGCAGCTGATGGTGCAGCGCGGATGTCACTCGAGCAAAGCCCCGTCATCGCGCTATTCAGGATTGGCCGAAAGGCTCAAGGCAGAGACACTTACGTCTGCCCGTAGAAGACTTATTCCGAACGTGCCCACGTACCGGCAAAGTTGGCGGTTGATCCATGGTTGATGGTGATAAAAAAGGGTGTTATTAACCAGTGGATGATAGACTGGGCGGATCGCTGGCGCCAGCATCTGGAGCTTGGAAGCTGATCCAACTAAGAGCAGCTGTCCCTCAGCTGCTGCCAGCTGGCAGCCACCTAAAACACGCCGCCATACTCAAACCGCCTGGCAACCTTGAAGATTCCTGACGTCGCCTTTTTTATCCATAAATGAAAACAATAATCGGAATATTAAAGAATAAAGTAAACTGAATTAGGAGCATACAAGTTGGCATCAGTGAACTTGCAGCTCCTTGTTCTCATGGCTGGTCTCACCCGAACCTGCCATGTCAAAGCTGGAAGATTATAAGGATATACATGTGCCAGTGTAGAATGATGGCAATGTGAGGTGAAACTCGGAATTTCTGTATTCCGAAATGCTTAGATGGGGAATTGGAGCCGTAGATAAAGGTGAAAGGATTGTATACTTCAGTGGAACGCCCTTGAAGTCGGTTGTACCCTGAGAGCTAGTTTCCCCCATCATTAACGCTCGCCGCTGCAATCAGGATTGGGAATGGTCAGAAAGACAAATCTAATCAAGAACTTGCGTGATTAAATGCAGTCTCGCATGTCGTAGGTTGGAAACATAATGTGCTCCCCGTTCATCTGAGCCTGCCAGCTCAACGCCGGCTTGTGGTACAGATGAATCTATGGCAGATAATAAGGAGATGCACATACCAGACAACGAGTCATTTACATATCTAGTTACATACTAATTGTATATAGCTTTATAAATGAAATGCTATGAGACATCAACCTCGGCTGTAAGTGCTGGACAAAGTCCAACACACGCCGATTTGCTTTTGGTCTCCGTATCGGCATGGAAAGTATTAGATTAGCGCCTGCAAGCGCGAGAGCCCAAATGCGATTTACAGCAGCCGGATGACCATATGTAGTATAGATATCACCAATATGAGACGAGCCCTTCAGCTGGCTCTGATCGCTATTATAACTGGAATGCCCCAGCCCCCCCTGCTGACTTCTGTCCCTAGGGAGATAGGCATCAGAGCTTGCCCACCCGCATCACCGCACAAGCACGAGGTCCACCAGGGAAAGGCGAGGCAGCTCCATTTCATCACAAATCACTCACCAAGAACGCCAACCCGTTTCTCGGCTATCGCGGGAAAGAAGAAGAAAAGAAAACACCCGGAACACGACCTCACCATCCGACTCGATGAAGCTCTCCTCCACTCTCCTCACCGCGGCCGTGATCGCCCTGGCCGAGCTCGGGGGCACCGCCATGGCCGAGGTCTTCTGCGCCAAGAGGGACCGAGGCTGGGGGTGGAAGTGGGACATACACTCCGACGACGTCGGGAACACGGACAACGTCTGCAGGAGGATGTGGCAGCTCCTCGACGCGACCGAGAAGTGGTGCATCGTGGACATCCCCCGGGGCTGCGGCAAAAACAAGCACTACCCGGGCAAGGACAACAGCCTCCACATGTGGTTCAAGACGACGGGCATGTGCGACGACTGGCGCGTGGCCAAGGCGTTCTGCGAGGCGACAAACAGCACGCTGGGCTGGGTCGCGTGCGAGCTCAGGACTCAGAATTGGTATTTTGACCCCGAGGTTGACATCATTCGCGACGGCTAGGCCTGCCCAGATGGTCAGTGGGGGACTGCTGCTGCGGCTGTGCAATTTCTCTCGTGGCAAGGCGGCCGGGGCCAGGAGTTATTATGGGCGGGGGTCACCTTGGTACCTATTGTGGTATATTGCAGAAGAGTCCATTATGCACTGGAGCACTTTAGGCCTTTTCGGGCTCTTGTGCCCTTCATTCGGATATTTTAGAGTCGCCCAAGCTGGTACTGAATGAAACTACCGTTGTTGTATCGCAATGGGGCCATGCTTTCCCTTCCACAATCATCTTGTGTGGACTACCTAGGTAAATCAGTTGGCACCTATTTACGCAGTACATGGGCTGTCTATGAAAAATCCGTAATTGGGTTTACCGGCGCCATAGAACTTGAGCATTCTTATATCTAGCCTATCAATGCCCGAGCGCTGTGTCCCCACGATATGGTTCACGAGAATTGGACTAGCTGGGAGATATTTGCTCGAAGTCAGAGACTCGCAGCCACGGAAACGGATGGTATATCACCGCCCACATCTAGCCTGCACACGCCCACCAACTCCCACATCTGTAATACCATTCCCATGATACAGATACTGATAATGTTCGCACCTGGTACCTGTTCCTATTGCGTTAGCATTGAATATATGGGTATAAGTCGGGGTGAATGCAGGTGGTAGTTACTCTCTTATTCGCTACGGCTTAGGTGATGTACCGGTGTGCCCGTAGTCTTCCCCAGTGCGCATGTATGAGTTGACTTGATATATGGGGGTGGTGGTGCAGGTCCCGCGTCGAGTCGGTACCCACCCGAACCACCGGCACGCACATCCCAATCCTCGCCCTCCGCAACATCCCCTAGCTCCAAGTCCCGGGCCCGCTCGTTGCCGCCAGCCTCGGTTTGGTCCCTGCGAGGGATCCGTATGCCACAGCACGTGGTAGCTGAGCGGAGACTGGTCCACAGGGTGTATCCGGCCCACCAAAGGCAAAAGAGCGTCACGGTCAGGGGCCACAGGACGGCGGGCAGGAGGAGGAAGATGGGGTAAAGCGGAATAAGGCAGGCGTCGCGGCGGACGGCGGCGGAGATCCAGGGGATGTGCCAGTTGCAGGAATCCTCATCTCTGACCGGGCCTCTCATGCCCCGCAGGGTCAGAAAGAGCGCCACTATGAGTCCAAATATGTACCAGACCAAAAGGACTGCCAGGATATTGACTGCTCCGGAGCTGAGGGCTGCCATTGCACTCTGGGGAGGGACCGAGCCTAGCTTGCTGCCCAGATATTATCAACACCGTGGGTTCGATGTGCTCCACGTCAGGAGGTCTTCAAACGGTGAGCTGTGTTCGTCGTAATGTGCGGTCGGTTGTCTTGGTTTAGCCGGCATAGACTCCTGGTTGGGATAGCACCGGGTCAGGTCTTGAGATTGAGATGTCAGAACATAATGTGGCCAAGTAGGAATGAGATAAGTCCATGGGATCGATTCTCTGGGTCATCATATGAAGACATCATCTGGCAGTCGGGTCAAATGATCCCAACTAACATGCCACCAGCAAGTCGCCAGAATCAAGGACATTGGAGTCCGGGCCAGGGCCGGCATTTTTGGTCAACAAGCCGAGGAGGGCGCCATGCCAAAAAAAAAAAAAAAAAAAAAAAAAAAAAAAAAAAAAAAAAAAAAACCCCGTCCGTCGTAGTCAAGCGGCTTCTAGTATGAATGTAGAGATTCGCACCGGATAAAAACTGGGGATACACCGGTACATCCTCCATGCCATGCCGTAGCGAACTAGAGAGTAACGGACCCAGTCCAATTCGCACAGCCACACATTCAAGTCCAGCTTTCAGGGAGTAGGTCTTGGTGGGCGTGGGCATGGGCATCGGGTGATGTACCGTACCGGTGTACCGTCCATTTCTGTGAGTGCGAATTCCAGTTCCCGCAATAGTGTTAGATCTGATCATGTAGCAAGAAGGTACACTAAGTAGCCCACTGGTGATATCTCGCGACGCAGATTTTTTTTTGGCGCTCGGTTGGGTCAGTGGCTGGACTCATAGTGTGTCGGCATTAACTATCATCAATATTTGGGGGTTAATATGTACAGGTAACGGAAACGGGAAACAACTATGGCTATCCCCGGGCAAACTCGCATTCCCACCGCATACACACGGCTAGCCAACACAAACTCGCATCCATCATATGACAGCCACGGCCTGGCAAATTCCCGGCCTCGCAGGCCGCGAACCCAACATCAACCGGACGCCGTCTATGTTTTCATGTCGCAGCCCCTGGTGTGCATGTTGTAACCGGGCGCAACACCTCACAGCAGCGCCAGCCCGGCGGCGGCCAGCCCACCAAGCATCTCCAGGCCGAGCGCGGCAGTCTGCCTCGGGGCCCAGGCGGCGGCGGCAGTGGTCCCGGTGGCGGTAGCAGAAGCCCTGGAGGAGGAGGAGGAGGAGGAGGAGCCGGTCGGGGCGGCGGTGGCACTCGCGGCGGTGCCCGAGGCGGTGGAGCAGGTGACCTGGTCGGGGACCTGGACGCCGTTGGCGGTGCAGATCTGCTGGGCGAAGGTGATGGCGGAGGCCTGGTCGGCCTGGTCGCAGGCGCCGACGAGGCAGCACGAGACGTTGTTGAGGAAGTCCTTGTTGGCGCAGATGCACTTGGGGTCGGTGCCGCAGCCGGCGTAGGAGCCGCCCGAGAAGAACTGGGAGGCGCAGCCTTGCTGTTGAGGGGGGGGGGGTTGGTTGGTTGTCAGCCGATGCAGCTCAGGAATTCCGTGTGATTTATGTGGTTTGTGGCCAGTGGTCCCGGCTACGAGTGGGTGGGTGATGTATAGTCAGACAGACTTACAGCGCAGGTGGGCAGCCCCTGGAACTGGGCGACTGTGAGGCCGGCGAAGATGGCCGCGGAGAGTGAGACCGTGGGGAACAGCATATTGGCGGGCTGGCGTGACCTGAGCTGGGAGTATATGCAATGGAGATTGTCTGCTGGTTCTGCACAGCCAGAGGGCGGGATAGAGGGTATGAATGGGTACAAAACCGAATTGGTGTCACGAGTGGGCGAGCTGGGAGCTGAAGAGAAGGCGAGGCAGGAGGGTAAAGTACACCCAGTCAGCCAGTGTCGACCGTCCGTCTTCCTTGGATGTTGCGCGCGGCGGGGTGGGGAAAGCTGTAGCCAAGGAGCAAGCGCGCTGATATTCAGCCAGAGCTAACCAAGCCTGGACTGAGGGATCAGGGCATGCCCTCCCTGGCACGGGTTCATGCAGTGGCGTTCTTAAAAGGGACCGAACGCGGCAGGTCTGCAGGCAATAGCCTGGAATCCATCCTTTGCCATCCTGTCCTGATGCAGACATTTGATGCTACGGATACATGTGTATTCTGTCCTGAACATACATGTATACATGGTGTACATACATGTATATGCCGCAGTACTCCCAGTGCAGGCCATCATGATGCCGCCGACTACGGCTTCCTGCACTGCGCAGCAGGACAGTAGACAGGCGGAGGAGCCGGGCCTCTGAATCGTGAAGATTGGTGTAGTGTAGAGCTAGAGCAATCGGCCGGGCCAGGAAGCCTTTGACGGTGCAGGCCCATGCCGAGCTTGATGCTGGCCTCGTCGTCTTGCGTAGGGCATATTCTCGGAGGCCAGAGTCTCAGCAGCTATGGAAGCTTCCCTTATTATTAGTGTACTCCGCAGTGCCTACACCACACGTGTAGGTACGTGTACCTCGGGATCATCGGCCCACGTGCTGCTGGTATCGCAACGGACAAATTGACAATTTCCAGCTAAACCTTAATGACGTCCCCACCGAGCCCACCGCCCCGCTGAAGAAACTCAGCTGCGCTTCCCTGGCAGCCGTCTTGTCCCAACCGTCTCTCCTTCGATATCCAACAGGTCTGCCGTGTATAACATGCCAGCCACCTGTTAGGGATATGTCCTCCTGATGCTCCAGTATGTATCTGCACTAGCATCAGTCCCGTCGCTGCCAGGCTGGCCGCGGCTGCCGCGCCACTGCGGAGAAACACGCATCATCACAGCCATGTTCATGTACATGAACCACCCAGACTGCTACGCACACTACACTACACCGTGTGCCGCGCCCCCCAGACCCCCTCACATCGGACGGCGGCTCCACCTGGAATGGGCTGACCACGAGGTCCGATGTGGGATGGTCTATCCGATACACCACCTGCCATGCATTTGACATGATCAGACTCGGTGACTACCAACGCACGCCCTCGGCACGGCACGCAACGTGCGAGATGTGCCCTCCTCCCGGTGCGTGCGTGCGTGCGTGCGTGCCTGGGTCGCACTGCGCTAGCACTGCCGCTCAGGATGACGGCACGATGCAGGCGGGCCCTATTAGAGCCGGAGAAGGGGATCATCACAGTTGTGCTGCTGCAACTCTAAATGCTGCCAAGAGCCACTGCAGTCCGGCTGGCCATTGCAGCGTGTGGCGCCGGCTAACCTGCCTAGGTATTGTGCTAGCACTGATTGAGCGAGGGGTTGGACGCCTGTACGTCCATACTTTCCTGTCCTCGCCCACGACTCGTCGTGCCGGTCCCGTCCACACCAGAACCACATCTCGCCCGTACCTCCCCGACAAGTGAGCTCGGGGCTGTCGAGCTCCGTCTGGTCGCTGTCTAAGCAACCGCCATGCTTCTGTGCTGACCGCCCGTGAGGTATCAACAGCCGAGATATTTCTACTACGCGTTACCACCACCACCGCTCCGCTCATACTTGCTCATTATCATTAACCCATCATCCATCATGGGCCTGGGAGTTCTCGAGGACAGGGTCATGGACCACGTCCCAGGTGCGCGCCGCACTCACAATATCATACATGCTACCCTCAACACCCGCTGACCACTCTGCTCCAGGGACGACCCGCTACTACGACGACCCCTCGCGGCCTCAGTACGCCGCCGATGGTGTCCGTGGCCTCAAGACCGACAACAGCGGCGCTGTGCCCATCATCCTCGTGCCGCAGCCCTCGGACGACCCAAACGACCCCCTCAACTGGCCGCTGTGGAAGCGCGACCTCATCACCTTCATCCTCTCCGTCTCCGCCATCTTCGCCACTGCCCTGGGGCCCATCCTTGCCGCAAACACCGTCACCGTCTCGCTCTACATGAGGCACGACTTCACCGACGTCGCCGTCCTCACCGGCTACTTCCTGCTCGGCACCGGCGTCGCGAGCGCCTTCTTCGTCCCCTCGAGCCGCGTCTGGGGCAAGAGGCACACCTTCATCCTCGGCATGGTCATTCTGGTCGCCTCGAGCGTCTGGGGCGGCTACGTCGGCTACAAGAAGGACTACTACAGCTTCCTCTGGTCCCGCATCATCCAGGGCATCGGTTGTGCCCCCTACGAGGCCCTCGTCAACGCCGCCGTCGGCGACCTGTACTTTGTCCACCAGCGCGGCAGCAGGATGGCCCTCACCAACCTCGCCGTCTTTGGCGGCGCCTTCTTCACCCCCATCGTCGTCGGCAAGATCACCCACGAGCTCAACTGGTGGTGGACATTCTACTTCACCGCCATCTTCTGCGCCGTGTGCCTGCCCGCCTTGGTCTTCTTCTGCCCCGAGACCGCCTACAGGCGCGAGACCAGCCTCAACACGGACATGGCGTCGCAGGATAACCCCGCCGGCGTGGCAAACGGCGGCGACGATTACCCCCTATCCACCCGCGACAACAACAGCCAGGACTCGGAGAAGGCCATCAATGGAGACGGTGCCAACAGGCCTGCAGAAGAAGGCGGCGGCAGCAGCAAGGCGCCAGTCCAGGCCAAGGCCACCTACCTGCAGTCCCTCGCGCTCTTCGACGGCCGCAGGACGGACGAGTCCCTCTGGAAGCTCGCCCTGCGGCCCTTCCCGCTCTTCCTGCAGCCCGCCTTCCTGTGGGCCTGCCTCATCCAGGGCACCCTGATCGGCTGGACCGTCTTCATCGGCGTCATCCTGGGCGCCTTCTTCCTCGGCTACCCGCTGTGGTGGGACGAGGTCAAGACCGGCTACGCCTACACCGCCGCCTTCATCGGTGCCATCGTCGGGTTCCTCATCGCGGGGGGCCTGTCCGACTGGTCCGCCAAGGTCATGACCAGGCGCAACGGGGGCGTCTACGAGCCCGAGTTCCGCATCCTCCTGGTCATCCCGCAGTTCATCTTTGGCTGCATCGGCGTGTTCGGCTGGGGCGCCGCATCCGACGGGCTTCTGGCCTCCAAGTACGGGTACGCCGTGCCGCTGACCTTCTTTGCGTTCGAGGTCTGCGGCATGGTCATCGGTGCTGTGGCGAGTAGTCTCTACATTGTGGATGCATATCGTAAGGAATCCCAGCGCTCTTGCTGTTGTCCCCTGGCCGGTAGCGGGATACTGATGACAAGCGCAACAGGCGACCTGGCCATTGAGGGCCTGACGTGCATGATCATATTCAAGAACATGTTCAGCTTCGCCCTCACCTTCAAGGCCTACGAGTGGCTCATCATTAACGGCACCAAGGCGACGCCGCTCTTCAATGCCCTCGGGGCGATACAGGTAGTTGTCTGCGCGTCTAGCATACCGATGTGTACGCCTCCCCCCCCCCTCAAAAGAAAAAAAAAACCCCTTCCTCTATGCTCCAGAGCTCTCACTGACCATCCCGTGCAGACATCTACGGCAAGCGGAATCGTAGCTTCTTCCATCGCCATGACATCTTGAAAATTCTTGGGCTTAGGTGACCGTGACATGGCTCACGTGTCGGATAGTTTGCATAGCCGGTTATGACGTCCTGCATCTCTTCCCATTCAATAGAAACTTTAATACACACAGAGCGTGTGGCGCGAGATTTCATAGACTTTGACCATTGACTCGTCCAACGTTTTGCGTAGTAGCCGTACCCGACTAACCCCTCGGGTGAAGTCGCTTGGATCGCCTGTGTAGGCCTCCTATGAAGTGACTGCGACTGGATGACCCCAGGTTCAACAACCCATCATGAGGTGGCTTCTCTGGGGGTTCCGTCCTCCTGAGTACTCTCTTACATTGGGAATACCGCTGTATGGACGGACTTACAAGACATCCTCAGTAGCTAAACCGCCCCGAACCGCTGGGACGCTCCCCCAGGACACACTGTTCCTCTCCGATGATCTCAGCAAGATAATCTTCAGTGTGGAGTCTCCTCCCGAGGTCTGGGACGAACTCTTGTAGTTTGATCACCGGCCAGAGAAAGTCTGGTAACACTATACGCCTCAAGTCATTTGCGATGCAACATCAGCCTTGCTGATCGAAGCTGCCCGGACACTCCATATCTACTTTCGGTACCTGCTACCCAGGCCACAGAGCAGGAACACGCCCATTTTAACCCCACGTGCCGCCGCCGCCGCCCGATCTTCCTCCCCTCCTCTGGGCGCTCAGCCGCCAGTCGTCCTCGCCCTGGTACTTGTTATACAGTGGCTGGATCCTCTCAGCCTTCTTCCTCTTGCTCAGCTGGTCCGTCGGCGCCACCTTGAAGAACGTCGGCGCGGCCTCGACCAGCCACTTGGGCTCGATGGCCGTGGTGATGTGCATGTACTCCTTGGTAGTCATGACGAGCGAGTGGTAGATGACCCACTCGGCGTTCTTGCCGAACAGCGCCGAGCTGGGGTGCAGGTAGACGTTGGTGCCCTCGATCAGCGTCTTGTACCCTTCCTGCGGGTCCTTGCGTGCCGAGTTGCGGAAGAAGCCAGAGCACAGCGCCCGCCGCACCTTCTCCGTTTCCCGGCCGCACGACTGGATCGAATGCCGGTACCGCTGCATCATCTTGGTGAGCTGGTCCCGCACGTCCTTGGCCCGCCGCACGCCCCGCGCTTGGATGAAGTTCTCGAAGCACCACGCGTTGGAGAACCCGCTGTGCTTCCACGAGTTGTATACATTGAGCAGCGTCAGGTGGTCCCCATGGGGGTCGTGGAATTTGGCCTTCTTTTGGTCCGCCTGGGATTGCTTTTCCTTGGGCCGATAGAAGACGGTCTGGATGTTCAGCATGGCGACGATGGTGAGCATCTCATCAGAGCAGCCCAGGTCGACGCTGTACACAAGCGCCTTGGCTAGGGAGGGGTCGACAGGGAAGTCTGCCATCTTTCGCCCCAGTCGGGTGAGAAGTCCTTCATCATCCAAGGCGGACAGCGCGTATAGTTCCTCCAAGGCTGTAAGCATAGTATTCATGGGCGGTGGATCCATAAAACCGAAATGAAGGAGGTCGTTGATACCCGAAGCCTTCAACATCAGGATCGTGTGTGCAAGGTTCTGCCGTTGAATCTCGGGTATCGTGGTAGGGAGCATTTCAGACTCGAATGCTTGCTGAGTGTAAAGCCTAAAGCATTTTCCAGGACCCGTTCTCCCTGCTCGTCCGGCACGTTGTTGAGCGCTGGCACGAGAGATTGGCACAACCACCAGAGAGTCCATTCCCAGCTTCGGGTCATAAGCATTCTGCTTGACAAAACCCGGATCTACGACGTAGTAGATTCCGTCGATAGTGATTGATGTCTCGGCAATATTGGTGGCCAGCACGACCTTCCTGCTTCCCGGAGGCGCTGGCTCAAAGATCCTGCTCTGCATTTCGCTCGGCAGGGCCGAGTAGACTGGTAGAATTAGGAGCTCGGGTACATTGGGACCAAGGGCTTTCATACGCTCGAACAAGACTTCACAGGCTGTGTCAATCTCCTCCTGACCAGTGAGGAAGACAAGGATATCCCCGGCCGGCTCTGCGAGGTGGATCTCCATGACTGTAACCAGTGCTGCGTCGAGATAGTCGCTCTCTGGCTCTTTCGAGTAGAGGACTTCGACGGGGAAGGTTCTTCCGGGGATCGTGAAAATGGGAGCCTCGTTGAAATATGAGGAAAACTTGTCCGCATCCAGGGTGGCAGATGTGACGATGATCTTGAGGTCGGGTCGCCGCTTGACGGTCTTCTTCAACAGGCCAAAGAGCACATCCGTCGCAATCGTACGCTCGTGAGCCTCGTCCAGCATGATGACTGAATATCGCTGCAGGTCAGGGTCCATGATGATCTCTCGCTGAAGATGGCCGTCCGTCATGTACTTGATGACGGTGTCTTTGCTAGTCTTGTCCTCGAATCGGATGGCATAGCCAACTTCGGCTCCGACCTCACACCCAACTTCTTCTGCCACACGTTTTGCCACGCTCATTGCTGCGACTCGGCGGGGTTGCGTGCAGCCTATCATGCCTTGGTCTCCAAACCCGGCTTCCGCTAGGTACTGGGTTAGTTGCGTGGTCTTTCCAGAACCAGTCTCACCGACCACAATCATGATTTGGTTGTCCTTGATCGCCTGGATGAGCTGGCTCCTAAAGTGGAATACGGGCAGGGACTCTCGCTGCTGCTTGATGCTCATATTAGACCGCTTGCCCATGGATGCATCCCTCGGTGCGATAGCCTTCCTCCAATCTGGGGCCGATTCGGGTTTCTGTCGCATCGTGGCTTGTCTCATATCGCTGGCGAATTTCCGCTGGTCAGGATCTGCCATGGGGTCCTGCCACTGAGTTGCCAGATCCACCTTTGAGTCCTGCTCCTTAGCCGCTGCCTCCTGCTGTCGCATCTCTTTCCTCTCCTTTGCAAGATTTGTCCCTGACATCGCCGCTCGATTCAGAGATCCATCTGGTGCCTTCACGATCCGGATTGGTGATAATTCGAGACTCTGCTTCGTCTGCCCGGCGAGGAAAGGGGGCTCCTCATCCCGGATTTCGATGTCTACATCCTCCTCCAGATCCATCTGGCCTTCGCCGACAAGTGTGGCGTTGTAGTCCTCCTCCAAATCAGGGTAGTCGGACGCCTTGGCCACTCCAGAAGCGATAAGTTGGCGTATTTCCCATCTTTCAGGCGACGTCATCCGCTTCTTGTGCTTCTTCTGTGGGCCAAACCCGTTGGCCGGTAGGCTGCTGGTTGGCATGGCGCCCGCGCTGCCAAGGGCCATCGAGTTTGCCCCCGACTGTATTCTGGCCTGGGGGGCCAGGTCATGGCCAGTTTCCTGGTCCACATCTTTCATGGACAGCCCGATCCGATTCCCCTCTATTTTGATGACTTTGATCTTCACGTTCTGGCCCTTCGAGACGAGGTCAGATGGGTGATTAACCCGCTGCCCTTCCACCAGCGCTGATATGTGCACGAGACCGTCGGCCTTTCCCTTTATCCCGTGGATGTTGACAAAAGCCCCGAAGTCCTTGATCCCCGTGACGTGCCCATCGTATACTTTGTAGAGCTGTGGACTATCGTCGAGCTCCTGCGGCGGTAGTCGTCGGAACTGTTCGTCCTCGTCCTCTTCATCGTCGTCGAAGCGGCCTCGTCGCCTATGCCTCCTCCGACTATCCCCATTCGTGTCGTCATCGTCGTGTTTTCGGGATCTCCCCCTGGAGTAATCGTCACCGTATAGGTCTCGGTCTCGGTCTCGGTCGCGATCTCGATGGCGGTCTTTCCTCCGCCTATGTGACCCGTCATCGTCTGGGCTGCGGCTGCGCTTCCTCCCCTTCGCCCTCTCCTTTGCCGCCTTGTCCTCCAGACCTTCAAGAATAGCCATGGTATCGTCGATGTCTCCCATTGTGCTGGGCACGGGATCCTTATCGGGCAAACTCAGGCCCTTGAATATCTGCTCCTTCTCCTGAATGGTGCGTGTCGGCCGGTTGTCGTCCTGCTGTTGGGCTTTCTTCCCCCTCATCTTGGGGTGCATGGTGCAAACGAGGCGATCGACACTCTCGATCAGACTGTTGGGCAGGGAAGATGCGCCCATGGAGGGCAGCATCTTCTTGAAGTCATCGAGGGTGTCGCATTCCAACCGTTTCGCGATGACGAACTCGGCGAGAGTCTTGCGGGCGTCATTGTCGGCGATCCCGAGATGGTTCTGCAGCTCTGACGAGATCTTTGAGATGAGCGATAGCTGCTCCAGCGACTCGAGCGCTGCCAGCTCGTCCATAGTCGTGGTGGGGCGAAAGCGAGCTGGGAGATGAGCTGGGCGGTTCGGAAATGCGACGCAGGTTTGAGGTTCGGCTCTCGAAGAAATACCTCCAGACTTAGGCAAGGGATATGGTTGACAGATCGGCGCTAGCAGCTAGCTGCACGGTTTCAAATCCACTTGTCAACCTCATCAGTTGGTGAGTCAGCAGGCAGAACTCCTACAACAAAATAGCAAATGTCATGTCAGTGTAGATTATCCCACAGGAAGCAGAAGATGGATATATATACATATATAACCTGTTATCCTAAGTTTAAGGCAGAGTTGCCCACTAGAAAGATATTCCACAGATGTTCAATTACAACTGCACATAGGCAGTCTCTGTAGACGGGATGGCCCCCTACTAGACGACCATGGAGGAAATGACAGTAGGTTATCTGGCTGAGGAAAGAAGCGTATTGTTACTTCTAAGACACCTCAAAAAGCCCCCAAAACTCGATTTTTATGCTTTGAAATCGACAGAGATGCATCTTCCGAATAGTTGGGTTTTGCCACTGATTTATTCCCTGCAAAGCATGCCAGGTGGGCGTTTCCCAGCATTAAACCCCTAGCATGATAATAATACCCAGGCCTAGTCGTGTACCTAGTAGCCTTAAGCCACCCCCCACTTGCGTAATCCCCGGCCCTTTACAATGCCGGCCGCGAGGAAACATGACCTCGGTCCCTCCTCAGCCTGGCTGCCTGGCCCAGCCTCTGCGCCCCGCGGCGGCAGCCCCCAAAATACGTACGACAAGGCGTGAGATCTTGTCCACGGGGCTTTGTGACTCGCCCACTGTCACGCCAGTGACCACCCATTCGTTCTCGACCGACTCTCCTCCTGCCGCATCCTACTACCTTCAGCTCCAACTCGTTCTCTCTTTCTCTGCCCTACAACCAACCCTCCACCGACTCACGCCATAATAGCTGCTTGCATATCAACGACAGCTCGTGCTGTTAATATCATTTCCAACCTCAAGCCAGCAGGACGGCTTTGACTGCCCACCACGATGTGCTCCCCCGACATCTTCCTCGGCTTCCTCGCCGTTCTCTTCCCACCCCTGCCTGGTACGCACCCCTCTCCGGTCCCTCGCCATCCCTCACCCGCCGCTCGCCCTGCCCTGGTGACTCAGGACGGTCTGGTCGTACTACAACGCCACAAGGACGTGCATTGCTAACCATGGATACCACCCACAGTCTGGGTCAAGTGCGGAATCTGCAGCGCCGACTCGGTCATCAACATCCTCCTCTGCGTCCTCGGCTTCCTGCCGGGCCTCCTACACGCCTGGTACGTCATCGCCACGCACCCTGAGCCCGACTACGGCAGCTACGAGCCCGTCGGCGACTCGGAGCACGGCCGCGCCACCTACATCATCATCCAGCAGGACGACCCCGCCGCCCGCCGGCAGCAGCAGCGCGGGGCGCCCCGCGCCCAGCCCAAGCCCGCCGCCCGCCAAGGTAATATGAGCTACGGCACCTCCTCACAGCAGGGCGGCGCCGGCTCCTCGGCCGCGGCCGCGCAGGGCCCGAGCAGCGACGACCAGGCCCCGCCGCCTAGCTATGCCCAGGTTGTCATGGGCGATCACAAGATCCAGGACCAGAGCCGGTAGCGAGGTGGTCCTCGACGGACAGACGGGGCTCGCCTGCTCTTGAGTGCTTCGCGATAGCTCTGAGAAAAGTGCGGCTACAATGCTTAGGATGATTGGAGATTCTGTGCTTGGGGCAAGCCAGGAAGGGAGGGCCTGGGCGGATGGGAGACGGAGGGCAAATCATGTTCACATTAGGGTTAATGATCCTTTAGGTAAAGGATACGGGCGAACACAGTTGACCTGGGCGGCAGGCTCAGGACTCCACTCTTTTACGACACACGCGCGCGCGCGCGCGCGCGCATCCTCGGATTTGCATCGGACGGCGTTCCTGGGGAGGTAGGTATGAGGATTTGGGCGGTTGCGTGATGCGAGACTTTGCCACGCAACCTGGCGCGACACAACTTTGATCCCTTATTGCATTTACTTTTAGCTTTGCCGCTGTCATTGAGTTTCGCTATTGCGTGAGTAGCCCAGGTCTAAGGGGTGATTTTCACTATATCGAGGATGAACCCAGAGTCTCTGGCTGAAACGTATACTGGTTCAGCACGACATAATCTGCTTTTTTTCTGCCTCCCCGATGCATCCAGACTACGACCCACACGATAAACTGTAAACCCGGGACTGCGCCGACCTGATTCCCCTAAAAATGTGTCTGTCATCATGTTCAATAGCCTATCGGCCCGGCAGCCCGCCCATTCGAAGCCATCTGAGGAGCCATGCAGAACACGGCCAGTGTCTCCCAGGTTACTGCTTCTATAAGCCATAATGGACAGGGCACATCGGCCCTAGAACAGTCGCAAATGTGACTCCAAGATGTGTCCAAGTTCACTCCTGTACCTTGACCCTCTCCATGACCTTCACCAGCCGCTTAGCGTTCTCGGCCTCCTTCATCCGGCGGTCCAGCTCCGGGTCCGCCCTGCGCTCGGCCCTATCAGCCTCCTTAGAATCCGCCTTGACCCCCTCGAGGACGGCGCGGTCCTCGGCCTCCGGATCGTCCACCGACGGCGGGGGCCGGTCGTTGGCGCGCGGGGGCTTGTAGTGCATCATGAGCGACTGCGGCAGGAAGGTGTGGAAGGTGGGGAGGATCTCGGAGCACGCCCTGATGAACTCGACGCTGCCCCACTCGCCGCCGATGTTGAGCCGGCAGAGGGTCAGGCGCAGCTTCATCCCCTCCCTGAGGTGGGCCAGCGTGGTGTGCTCGAGGAAGAGGGAGACGGTATTGCCCTCGCCGCCATCCGGGCGGCCCTCGGCTAGGGTCGGGCGGTTGTCCCAGCCGTCCTCGATGATGGTCGGGGCGAGGACGATGCGGCCGATGGGCTTGATGGTGCTGGTCTCTCCGGCCTTGTTCTTGATGCCGTCGTAGACGTTGATGATGTCCTTTCCGGGAGGGACGATCTCCTTGATCATAAAGGCATCGTCGTAGGTCTTGACCACACGGATGGGGTTCCCGTTGTGCTCGAGCACGCGGTCGATCAAACCGGGCTCGTAGATGGAGATGGTGGACTTGAAGACGCGCTCGGCGTCGAAGTTCTCGGGCGCAATGATGCCCATGTCCCACGAGTTCTTGTATGTTTCCCCGTCAAAGGCCTTGGCCTCATAGAATACGTTGTTGGGGCCGCCGGCGCCGGTCAGATCGCTGTTGGCCCTCCCCGTGCTGCAGAACAAGATCTGACAAGCGAGGCTGAAGTCGCCCGGAATCGCGGCGCCGGCCTCGCCGATGCTGGGCAGCTCCATGCGGGCGAGCTCGCAGATCTTGCGGGCCTGGGTGAGGTTCTCCTCGTACTCGGGGCAGACATCGTGGTGCTGGATGTACCTCAGGAAGTTGAGGAGAGTGTCGGTTGCGAGTTTGGTCTCGTGTTCGGATAGTCCCACTGACTTCGGGAGGAAGTCGCCGCTGTAAAACAAAATCACATTTTAGAAGAATACCTGGGATGGTGCCTTGGGTCATAAGTGTCGTCAGGACTTACAGGTATCCCGCCACCACACCTGCAAAGTCCACATCCCAGTGCTCGGGATAGAGAGGATTGTAGAACTTTCCAATCTCCTCCCAGTCGCCGGAAAGGCCCTCGTTGGTAGTCATCTCACGGACATGGTCAGCGTCGTACTCGTCGTCCTCCTTCATGTCCCTGATGTGCTTCGCAGTGCCAGTAAACTGGCGCTGGTCCGTGTCCACCCCGCCGAGGGCCAGGTACTTGGTGAAAAGGGCCTTGCGATCGTTGGTGAGTCGGCGGCGCGCCATGTACCGCTGGATACACTCCTCGATTCGCCTGTTTAGTAGGAGATGGAGAGTCAATAAATCAGGCTTCACAATAACCGACGAAGACGTTTATCATGCGCTTACTCATGAAAAGGACGCTTCCTGCCTTGATGTTAGCCAACATTCGCTAAACCCGCGGAGGCGCAAAGCTGGACATACGGGTCATAAATCTGCCTTTCGGCGGAATGCTCCATCGGAGTGAGTGGAGGATCAGCGAAGCCATCCTCAAAACCTGAGCCGCGATACTTGTTCAAGGCCGTCTCGCCACGAGCCTTCAGGCCTTTGCTCTTCTTCCCAGCCATGCTTGACCGACTTTGGGCTGTGAAGGGCCGGGAAAAGAAAGAGCCCGTTGAGGCCAAGATGCTTCTCTCGCCAAAATGTGTTATGGTGACGGTGGGTGATAGAAGTAGATCAGGATGAGGCAGCCCTAGTGTTTGTAGGCAGAGGTGTCGACGAAAGAGGCAGCGAGTTTAAAAAGGCAGGGGAAGGAGCAACTCCATTCCACGTGCGCAAACACACATTTTATAGATCAGATGGCAGGGAAAAGATTGCTGCTTCTTGGATCTAACATTGTCTTGAAGAAACTCAATTGTCTGTCATTAGGCAGTCCTCGAAGCAAACTGTCCACTGTCCAGAAGCTTCCGTCAGAACGTCATTTGCTAGGGCATCTTTTCCCTATCACAAATGGAGGGAGAGTCGGTTATGAGCACGACGAATCTTGGGATTCGATTTCAACAAGGCTCATTGGCATATTGCAGTTGTTTGCAGATTCAGGCCGTCTAGGGTGAAGCGCTCACAAAGACATATTCACCAGGACTCGTCTATTTTGAGAACGTCACACAATGGGAAGATAGATGCTGCGATATTTTGAACCCCCTTTTTAAGCACGCAAAGGGCCCTCTCTCAAGGCACATAGGGGTTCTTCCTCTACTCACGCGGAGGTCTCTCCTCTGGGCGTGTGGAGAGCATTGGTGGAAGCCCTTCCTCTAGGCGCCCATAGGGCCCTACTGGGTGGCGTAGAGGGGGATCGCCAGAAGAGCGAGCGATGTGAGTGATGAGGGCGGACCCCATCCGCGACTGTTTAAGCCGTAGTACCTAGATACTTGGACGAATAGCTCCCAGGGTTCCGGCAGGAGCTTTCCACCTGGTATTGCAATTACGTACGTATGGCGACGATATAGATAGGGGAATGGCATTCTCTTGAACAGTCTCGGTGCAGCAAACATATTCGTTGGCAGAAAGATGCCATGGTCTATTCAGGCATCCCGCAAGAATGGTATTGGGATTTACATCTTCACAACCTTGGAAACGTCTTTGTGCCAGTATCCGGCTATAATCAGAATCAATCATTTCCTGTCACCCCTGTTCTTCCGGCCGCACACGTATGGAAGATAAGAAAAGAGCCTCGAGCAGCCTGGTTGAGCAAGTGTGAATAAAGAATTTTCTGTTGGCGACACAGATCATATTACTACTGACTGCATGATGGCTCATGCCGCTGCTGGCCCCGAAAAGTGGCTGGCGGTGCTGTCAGACGGTGAGGCTGTTGTGAGATTGAGCCATCTCCTACTCATTCAAGGTTCAAGTGAGCTGAATACATTATCCGAGTGACACGACGGTTTGTACAGTGGCGCACTCGGGCATAGACTACGCGCGTGAAGGATTGGTGGAACGGGTCCTTCTGCATCCTAGAGAGAGAAAAGAGGTAGCCAACCACGTTGACAAGGGCCAAGGCAGACTCCATGCATGATTTGGGGACCTGTGGGCCGTCTGCAAATACCGCCTCGTGGGGCGCAAGGGCCAAAGACTAGACAGTAACCCGAATTTGACCTATATTGCATTGGCGCGGGACGAGAGAGCTCCCCATAGGAAGCGGCGAAATGGTACGTCAGCCTGCATGAAGACAATATATTGTCGAGGAGCAGAAAAACACAGAAGCTCGCTCCACCGAGCATGGGTAGGACGCACGGTCTTGCCCTGCACACCAAGTCGCTCAGCACAGGTGCAACGAGACGGCGTCTGAGACCGGCAGTGCCGTCTGATGGGGCGACGTAAAGATGTCGAGCTTAGCATGTGTCTGCTCAGGTGTGTCAGTTGGCAGCGAGCCATGATCAGCCCCTGGGCAGGTGGTGAACACCTGGACGGCTCTGATTCGAAGGGCGGCAGCCGCGTGTATTTGTCTCGTGTCGGGGGGGATGTGTAGAGAAGGTTTCACTGCGTATCTGCACGACGCTGTTTGCGGCAAAGAAGGCGTGAGTAGGAGGACGGCGACGGCAGCGAGAGAAGAGTCTAGGGCGGCCTGGACCTTTGTCCTCGGCTTGTTTGTTCGACGCGTGCCGCGATCGTTCAGGAGGGGGCTCAGAAGTACAGTAGAAAAGATTGGATGCATGATGGCGGCGGAGGGTACGGCCGTGGGATTTGGATCTGCCGTGAGATTGTAGCACCCTGCCACAGTGGAATCAGTCCCCTTCTTGCACCAGGTGGCTGAGCACGAACTAGGGTCTCCGAGGAGTCCTCGCCCCCTCCACTTCTGCACCCCCATCAATCAATGGAGAAAAGACCCCTGTGCCCTAGCGAGGCACGCCACTCGTAAGCGCCTGAAATGCCCTGCGGCTGGGCTTTCTTGTCGCCATTTTTTTGCTCTGGAAGGAGGGACTTCCGGGCCCACCATGGGGAAGTTCTGGCATCTGCGTCTTGGGGACACGCACATCCCAGCTGCGGGTGTCAGGCGGTGACAGGGCGTGGGCAGATTCGTGGACGGGACGTGGGGGACAGTGACATTGGACTGACTCTCTCGCTCTGCTGCTAGTGTATTATTGCTTGCTTCCCTGGTGGTGTAGGGAATAATAGGCAGTGAGCATACGAGGTGGTTTGCCTCACCAGGTGCCGAGGTGTCCGTTTTGTCTCGGAGTCTGGGTACAGCAGCGACCATTCATTTATTTGATTGCAAGAATGCGGGGTGAGCGAGCGAGTGGGTGACCCAGGCAAGCTGCAGGCGAGAGGTGACAGGCAGCCAGAAACTGACAGGCAGACCTGGCCGGCTGACCGACTGAGGGCTGACACACGTGAAGAGCAGAGAGAAGACTTCAAATCAGTTACCTAGCCTACCAAAGTACTCCGTACTAACTACTACACTGCGTAACCTATACCCACCAAGGTAGAGAGTATGTAGGCTCAGACTCAACTCACCTGCAGCCGGCAGCAGATCGGCACCCCTGCCAGCTTGGCACATTGGCTCTTAGCGCCATTTCGCTTCGGCTGGGCGTGACGCGAGCAGCCTTGGGATCCAAGTAGCCGGCGGAGTCCTGAACAAACCCTGACCCGTCCTTGGTGAGCCTCTGTATTAGGGGGGCATGGGCCGTGGGGCACGGTCGCAAATCCCATCCCGGCGGCCTGTTGCGGTCCTAGTTGAGGCCCCAGTCACCACAGCCCTCACTAATAGTGCAGTGTAGCTAAGGTACTTCGGTACAGACAAGTCAAGATTCCATGACTCCCTTCGAGAGAGGCTGTACCTGTCCGTCTCAATCTAAGCCCTCCAAGGTTGCGATCCTCGTCTTCGATTCCCTCTTTTCCTAACCTCCTTCGTCCTCCCACTTACCTCCTTTGCCATGGTCTTCCTTGTCTCTTCTCTTCATAACCTGCATTACCTCTCACTTTCCCCCCCCGCCTAGGACCAATTTGCGCCTCGGCCCAGCCTATTTTCCCCATCCATCGCTCCATCCACCCGTCCACCTATCCATCAACATCAAACCTGACACCGAGACCACGCCGCACTGCCGTCTTCTGCTCCCACGCTCGGGTCCACGGCCCTTCGCAGATTGGCATTCGCCACAGCTTAATTACCTTTGGCATCTCCTCTTAACCCGGACCACTGCCAACCAGTCCCTCCCCCAAATACATGCGCCACACTTGAGCGCCGACACTCACGAATCCTCTCTTTCTTGCCCGTTCTCCTGTCTGAGACAGGCGCGCTTTTTTTCCCACCATGCAACGCGCGGCGCACATCAGGATGCCGCTTTCGCAAAAGCAGATACCGCACCCCTCGGAACTCGTCGAGTATAATTATGCCGTTGCTGGACAGTAAGTTTGCACGGCCTGCACGGTCCAAGGCCCTGCCTGTGTCTGCCTCCCGGCGCGTCGCCGCTGACACCCTCTACCCCTATAGTGATGGAACTCTCTGCGACACCGAGGGCGAGTTGTTCATTAAGCCATGCACACAGGCCGAAATCGACTTTTATCAGTCCCTGCCGCAGAATCATTCGCGCATGCTGGAAATTGTGCCCGAATTCGTCGGCAGTCTCTCCTTGAACGCCGCCACCGACATCAACGCCATTACCGATCAGCTGCCCGTGGTGGATGGCGACGTAATCCCCGAGATGAAGGAGCAGGTGCTCGAGCTGATCTCGGAGAAGAGCACGGAACTGGCAGAGATGGTGGCCCCAGCGCCGGCGGCAACCACGGCCCCGGCACCTGTGGATAATGTCACTTGGGTACCGAATGCCAGTAGAAAAATCCCGACGGACAAGGCGGTTGTGCTGGACAATGCGGCCTATGGCTTCAGACGGCCCAACATTGTCGACGTCAAATTGGGCAAACGCCTTTGGGCAGACGACGCACCGCTTGAGAAGAAGCGGAGATTCGACAAGATCAGTGCCGAGACGACGCACCGCGAGCTTGGTTTCCGAATCGCCGGCATGCGGGTTTTCAAGGGCTCCGATGACCCAGAGGAACTCGACGAGGAGGACTACCGCGTCTACGACAAGGACTACGGCCGAAAGGATGTCAATTGTGACAACGTCCTCGAGGCCTTCCGGGGCTTTCTCTACAACCGCAGGGCTGGGATCGATGACGAGTACGCCAGGGCTGTCGCAGAAGCTTTCCTACGAGATCTGAAGCACGTTCGCGACGTCCTCGAGAAAGAGGAGACCCGCATGTATTCCTCCAGCCTCCTATTCATCTTCGAGGGCGACGGTCCCGCGCTCAAGGCGGAGATCGACGAGCAGAGCCGCAGCACTGCCACCTCTGTGAAAGCCAAGACGGAGGAAGAATGCCTCCCTGGTCGGAGCACAAACCGGATTGATAGTGGCATCGGCTTGGACGACGAGGGCGAGATCATCTTCCCCGGTCAAGAACAGTACGGCGACCTGTCCGAGAGTGACGAGGACACCGAGGATCAGCACATTTGGAGACTTAAGCTCATTGACTTCGCACATGCCGCCTTCGTTCCAGGACAGGGTCCCGACGAGAACATACTGCTGGGTGTCAGGAGCTTGATCAAAATCTTCGAGGAGCTGTCAAAGGACCCAGAAAAGCCAGTGACCGGTCGGAGACAGAGACGGTAACCCTGATTGGATAGGGGCAGGCGTTCCGGGCATTACACGGGGGATATTCTGTGTTGATGGCATTTTGGCAAGAGGAAAAAGTTCTGGGCAGCATCAACGGGTTCAGGCATGACTGGGCATGACAAGAGACATTGTTCGGTCCATCTCTGGTGTCCATGACGGTTCATCATAATACCCCATATAGGGTCTTTTTGCGCAAGTAGCTTTACCGGTACCTACTTGACTTCAACAGGCGTTCGGAGACGGGGCCATAGCTGGTCTCTTGGTCTTAGATACAATAAACTTGTGTTCTCATTTCAAACCTCTGGCCTTCCTGGCGCCGCATGTGATTGGAGTGCAATACGCGCCAGAGAAAGTCTATGCCTCGGCGGTTGTGTATGCCTCTTACCTAGGTGCCTCATGGTTCACACTGTCACGGCATTCGAGGTGACATTGTCGTTGACAGGACCTCATGGCTCAAATCCTATTTTGCCACTCCTTGAAAGGCCTCCTGCGTCATCCTTGACTCGTTGCCAGCCACACAAGGTTTATTACCATAGCCATGACGTCTCCATGCAAGGCCCCTTCCTATCGCCGGCGACGGACCCTCTCGACTGCATCTCGGCTGCAGGAATGGGCATGTGTGATTGCCATGTCCCGAACTCAGGGGAGAGGCGCTAGGCCGGGCGATGTGCCTGAGGTGCGGGGATGGGGGATCTCTCAGTGGGTGTGTGGGGGTGCACTTCGGCCTGGCCCGTGGCAATCTTGCGTGTTACCCACCTGGAAGCTACAGTACCTCCTTGCCCAAAGCTGCGCTGCTGATACCTGGGGGGTACCTCGGTACCTCTTGCCTGCACCACCTCTACGTAGTGTACCAAGGTACACTGCACTCGTCCTGCATTACCCCTTCCGGGGGCCAGATCTTTTGCAGCGGCCTAGCTCTCCCTCCAGTGTGGGCTGCAAGCAGGAGCTCCACCACCTCACGTCTTGAATAGGATCGAGACCAACAAGGCTGAGCTGCCGCGACACCCGGCTCTGTTTCCCGCCCTTCGCCTCTCTGGGGATGAGCATCTCGACATGTCGATTCCTGGATTAGGGCAGCTGCCTATCAAGGTACGCCAACGCTCCAGCAGCCCGTCTTCGTAACGACATTGACAGCGGGCAGAGCTCACCCACCGCCTCGCACGCCGCAAGCTAACCAGATGGTCTCCTCGGGGACTCACAGGCAGCGACCACCCCCATCCGCAAGATCAACCTCCGGCCCTTCTGGGAGTGGCGCTTCGACATCCCCCACAGCTCCACCGTCACCGTGCGCCTCGTCTCGGGCACCGCAGAGCGCGACGGCACCGAGCTCGCCCTCAACGTCACCTACAAGCTTCGGGGTACCAAGTCCAAGATTCTGACCTGGCGTGGCTGCGAGCTCGAGTTCGAGCCCGCCGGCGACTTCCACGAGCACGTCTCCGAGTACAACGGGCCCGACGAGACGCCCCAGGTGTCCTACCTGAATCTGCACTTCCTCCTCGACGGCCTGCGCAGGGACGCCGCCAGAGTACGGGGGGGCGGCAGCGGCGCGACGACCGGGCCGCGCGTCCTCATCGCCGGCCCGAGGGATGTGGGCAAGACGACCCTTGCGCGCACGCTGGCGGCGCTGGCGGTCAAGTCGGGCGCGCAGCCCGTCGTTGTCAACACGGACCCGCGCGAGGGCATGCTGAGCCTGCCCGGAACCCTGACCGCCGCCGTCTACGCGACCATCATGGACCTGGATGGCGAGGGCACCAACGGTTGGGGCGGCACCCCCACCAGCGGTCCGTCCGGAGTGCCTGTGAAGCTGCCCATTGCGCAGTACTACGGCCGCCCGGCCCCCGCGGACGACGTGCAGCTGTACAAGGAGCTCGTCTCGAGGCTGGCTGGGTCCGCGACCGCGCGCATGAGCGGGGATGCGGATGTCAGGAGCTCTGGGATGATCATTGACACGCCGGGTGTCGGGTCCTCTGCCCAGACCGACGCGGCAGAGTTGGACGTGTTGTCGCACGTGGTTGACGAGTTCTCGGTTAATATTATCGTTGTCCTGGGCTCGTCGCAGTTGTATGCAGAGCTGCAGAAGCGATTTGCAAGGGAAAAGACGACCGTGGGCGAGCCGATTGCGCTGGTTATGCTCGAGAAGTCTCACGGTGTGGTCGAGAGGGACGAGGGCTGGATGAAGGCCATGCAGGAAGCCACAATCAAGGAATACTTTTTCGGTGACAGCAAGAGGACTCTCAGCCCCTTTACCCAGCAAGTGGACTTTGATGCCGTGGCTATCTATCGCATCCCCGAGCGTAAGGCCTCCTGGCACCCCACTTCTTTTCTGTAGAAGCTTTTACTCTGACATTGACGGCCAGCGAACGAGAACGGCGGCGAAGGAAGAGGCCTTGAGAAGATCGAGCCCACGCCGGCACTGTCCCACTGGACCCTGGCAGTCATGAACGCGTCAGTTGGTGACTCTCCGGAAAGCATACGAACGGCGTCGGTGCTGGGATTTGTGTACATCTCCGACGTCGTCAAGGATAGGAAGAAGCTGAGTATGTTGACGCCCGTGAGCGGAAGGCTTGGCAAGCGACCACTGTTATGGGGAAGCTGGCCGGAGCAGTTCATCAACCTCTTGGGGTGAGCATGGAGGCATTATACCAACTCAGGCGGGCTGTATGCCGCACAGAGAGGATCGTCTCCGACCTCAGTTTGGTCGCTTGCATTAGGACCGGCGTTTGCGGCGTCCTTTTTAAGCAGTGCAGACTATAAGGCATGTTGGAAAATGGACAGAGTGTCTGTCGATCATGCCCTCAGCTGAGGCTGGGCCCCCGAGGCAGGAGAATAGTAAGCCATCGTCAGGTCCCAGTACCACCAAAAAAGTCCCCTCACATTCGAGCTCGAATTACTCCGTACTCAACTCCAAAATAGAGCATGTACCTCAATAATAATATATCGGGGTACTCAGAACTAGATGCTTCCTTATAAACAATAAGAATATCAAATAAAATCTAGGGTGCTCGCGGAAGGCTAATGCAAAGTATTGTAAGGTCCTGGTTTCTGGCACCGAGCCGACTCTGGATTACTTTTCTCTGTGGCTGCCGCCACGGCGCGACGCCTAGTCCGAGCGGACCTTTCTTTCGACACTGACGGCTGCCCGTCCGAGAACATGACTTGTGTTGTGTTTTCCCCGTTGACATTGGCGCTGACTGCTGCTATGTTGACACGACACTTACACTATCAGACTTGACCGCCCCCCACTCAGTGCTAGGTCCGTGTCCTATATTGCCACCGGAGTATCTTTTGCTACGTGAGTATCTTGCGATCTGCCGCCCTCTCTGCCGGCACGCATGACCGCTCTCAGGGTGGCGTTGTTTCACTTCATCTGGGCCCTTCGGTTAGCTTGCCGGGCGCTACCATAGTGTAAGAAACACGGCGCAATATCTGACGGCAGTCCAAACTTGCTGATTTTCTTCCAGCCAACCACGAAATGCCATTTTCCCTGCTGCTGGTTTGGCCCTGACGCGCCCGTACCACATCGCTTATTGTGAAGTTTGTTACAGCCGCGGTGGGCCTGGTCTGAGACTGGGGAATGCCTCTTTGCACCATCGCCGGCTCCACTCTGCTCTGTAACTTGGTGCTTAAATCACTTGCGCTCGAGCTGAACCACTGTTCTGCCACCGGCAGAAATGACTCGGATGTTATGCAGCTCGTGGTTTCCTCTCCGGGTATTCGGGACCATGCCCACCACGTTCACGATATAATCGAGTAGGAGCATCCGGCAGAGGCCCATCCCGAGAATGTGGCCTCTCTGGCAGATCCTCCTTATGCGCAAGTCTGCGCGGGCTAGGCACATATGAGCGTCGCCTCACCCAGGACCACCTGTCGTTTCAATTCTTGAGGGCATGTTCTGAGAATCTGTCACTCGTGAGGCTACGACACGGTGACGATGGCCGTGATCCTACCGGGCTGACTGCCATCTCGGCCGCACGTTCGGGAACGGAGAGAGAAGGACATCACGCCCGCAATGGATCCGAAGGTCGACTGGTCTACCACCCGGAGCCTAAAAATCATGTCCCTGATGCTATCAGCTGCCAGTCTCGGGGCAGCATCTTTGTCGATGTACTGGCTGGTGAGAATGCGCCGCAGCTTTCGTCACGAGTAAGCAAAGGTCCATGCCCCTCACGGCTGTCTGCGTCTGTCGCGCGGGTGTCTTCAGTTGTCGCCTTGATGCGGGCTAACTCGAGAGTCTCCAAGTCTAATCCTCCTACTGATCGCTAGCGACATTGCAAAGTCCTTATCGTTCGTAATCTACTCGTCTGTCACTCTCAACCGTCCGCTTCCCGCAGAGCCTGGATCAACACTCTGCCAGGTCAGCGGCTTCTTCCTGGCAATGGCGATTGAGGCGTCAGATGCGGCCGTGTTTCTCATTGCGCTCCACTGGACAGTCTATATAACTCGGTCGGATATGGCGGCCGGCAAGAGTGGGATTTATCCGTACAGGTACCTGGCATTCGGATTCTACGTTGCCTTCCCCGCCATAATGGCCTCTCTTGCGTTTGCCAAGTTTCCAGCCTACGTCGATACCGGTCAGTACTGCTACTTGCCAACCACCCCATGGTGGAAGCGCATGTCACTGTCCTGGATCCCGCGGTACATCAACATGGCCGTGAGCGTTGTTATGTACTGTGCTTCCTATGTGTACGTTCACATAACGATGAGACGATTCGGAAGGCAGCATGGGTCAGTCCCGACAGGCCACCGAGAGAGACAAATACCAGTCACACCAGCTATAGTTAGCCATGGTTTGATTCCATCGCCCATGGAATCCAGACGTATCTCGTTCAGGGTCCCTACGGACTGGAGTTCATACGGAGATAATTCATGTATGCAGGCCGACACTGGGGTCGGATTCCGAGATACCCTGCGATCGAGGCTGGAGCAAGTGAGCTTAAGCTCGAGAAGGAGATCAAAAGGCTGGCCCTGCCAAGGCTTGGACTGGGACTCCGAGGCAGGAGCACACACTCCGGCTTCAGGACGGGTGTCGCCGAGGACAGGGGCTGCTGAGCTGGCGGTGGAGCCCACAGAGATGGAGCACGGAGTCCAGCCTCTACGGCCGTCAACATCCACACTCAAATCGGAGGAGGGAGTCGAGACTCCTCCCTCGCGGCTATCTGCGTCACGAGTCGGCAGCTCCGCCGTGTTCTACCGCCGGCCACTGTCCACAACTATCGAAGCAGACGAGGCATTCAAGGGCGCGAGGATCAACGCAGATAGAAGGGGCCACCTGGAGAGCCCGCAGATACACATTTTTACAGCTCTCCAGCAGGGGCCGCGTACTGACAACGAGGGCGGCCAGATCCAGAGCACCCCCGTAGCCTCGCTGGACTATGAGACGTCCGGGCCTGACGGCATCTCCCGCGGTCACGATAGGATACGCCGCCAGCTAAGCTTCTTGTTCATCTACCCAGCAGTGTACGCCTGTGTCTGGGTCTTCCCGCTGGTGAACGACGTGATTACGTTTGGCAGAAATGACCACCAAAAGCCAATCTGGGTCATGGCAGCCAGCCTGGCCTCATTATGCGTCCAGGGCCTGGCGGACACAATGGTGTTCTGCATCAGGGAGAGGCCCTGGAGGCACGCAGAAGGCGGGTTCTGGGAGAACATTGGAATCTTCATGAGCAGCCTCAATTTCAGACCGCGAAATGAGACCGGCAGGACCAAGGAGGAGATGTTCCACGATGGCTCGAGGGCGAGGCTGAGGAGGGAGGAGGAGATAGGGCGTGAGCAGCGTGCAGACAAGACGAACCGGATGAGCGCCGGCTGCACATCTGATGGGTCTGTCTATAGGCACTGGTGGGATGCCGAGCTTCCTGGTGACGACGAAGGCGGTAATGAAGATAATACGAGTAAGGATGAGGAGTGGCAACTGAGCGCGAGGCCTGGCGATCAGGGCAGCACACGGACTGGTTGAGGACGGGGCTCGTGGCCCCTTTCTGAAGGGCATTTTTGCTTGGCGCTCAGCGTAATTGAGATATACTACCACGAATACTATGTTTAAGTTTCTCCCGAGGTGCCCTCGTGGCCCTGTATAAATCGGAGAAACGCCTGGGCTATCCTCACACCGTCGTGGTCCTTGTTGACCCGGTCCACCCCCGAAGAGTAGACGTCATCAGTGAAGACCTTGGAGTCGTGCCTGAGCTCCAGGATCTCGCTCACGATCTCACCCGTAAACTCTGGGTGCCCTTGCACCGTGATCGCCCTCCCGGGGAGGAGGAATCCCTGCGTGGCACAGACGTCGTTGTCACCCAGGTTCCGGGCGCCCTCGGGATTTGAGAAGACAATGTCCCGGTGCATCTGGTGTATTTTCTGCGACAGCGTCAGCGGATGCGAATGTGGCCATGTCCCGTGCTATTTCAGGCTTTGGGGGGGGGGGGGGCCTTGGTCTCTCTCGTCTTACCAGGGTGTCAGACCCAAACACTGCCCTCCCCGTCTCACTCAGCCTGACCTCAGTCACACTGACCTCCCAGCCGTTGTCGTTGCGGCCCACCTTGACGCCGAGCGCCCGCGCGACGATCTGGTGGCCGAAGCACACGCCCACCACCTTGACGCGCCCACCCGTGGCGAGGGCCTTGCGCGTGAAGTCGACCAGGGCGACGATCCACTCGTCGTCCAGGTAGGCCGAGTGCTTGGAGCCGCTGATGAGGACGGCGTCGACGGCGGCCAGGTCCGGGTACCTGCCGGGCTCGGCGACGACGTCGTAGCCGGTGATGTCGAGGCGGGCCTCGAGCGGCTCCGGGGCGACGGCGCGGCGGAAGAGGTCCGCGAAGACGCCCCTGTAGCCGTGGTACTTGGCGTCTGCGTTGGGCACGGGCGTGTCTGCCTCGAGGACCGCGAGGCGGACTGGGGTCGTTGCGGCCGTCGAGCCCATGTTTTGCGCGAGGCGGGGCGGGGGGCGTGGTGCCTCCTCCGGGGTTTCAGGTGTGAGTGAGTGGGTGAGTGAGTGAGTAAGTGACAAGCTCAGACTCGGGGGAGGAGACGCGGTGCTCGGCGAGGGGAGAGGAGAAGGGTTTCGGCTTGAAGGGATGCCCTGAGGTCCCGGGAGGATTCGAAAGCTGAGAGTTTGGAACAGCGGATACCTGACAGGGTGGTTCCTGAGCCCTATACATGTAGATACTTGAGCTGACAATTGCTGTTACTCCATGTTTGCGAACTGCGCCCACGAGGTGAGGACAAAGGCATGTGACGTCCATCTTGACTCGCAGTCGCGATAAGCGCCTCTTGGTGGGTGGTCCACAGCCGCCGCCGTTCTCGGAGCCTCTCTGTTGGGCAAGCGTAGCGCCATTCGGAACTCTGCTTGGTTGGAGTGAGTCCTTCGTCAGGACGTCCTTGCGATGTTCCTAGGAGAAAGACCCATTCTGCCCCATGAGGTTCATGGCTAGTGTAAGTCAGGAGATTATCTTGATTCTTGGGGCAGGCGTGCATCGAGTTAGTGGAGGATTGATCGATCGCATGCAATGCCAATGCCATGCATGCATGTGGCTGATGGATCTGCGCATGCGCTTACGCGTGGCGTTCCCTCCCCCTTCTTCCCACCAGACCCGTTGTGGATGACAGGCCCTAACCCTGGGAACGTCAGAATGTTCTCGTGTACTCCGTGTCTCGTCCACACACACACGCGCGCGCACACACACACAACTTACACACACTCCACTTACACAGCCTCCACAAGGATAATTCTCTCTGTCGCTTCGGCCGACGTGAGATCCCGGTCCGATTCTGGGTTCCGGCTTGTCTGGCGCTCTCTCCACAGGGCCATGCTTGCCACAAGCGAGCAGCATCCATGCGTTTCCCGCTCATCTGACTACTCGATACGTTGGCGCCTGTTTGACTGTCAGTTCTCCCGCTTCGACAAGTGTGACTCACAATTCCATGTTCTCTCTCTCCCCCTCTTCCTCTCTCTGTGTGTGTTTTTTGGATTGTTTCTCTTCAATCTCAGGTCGCACCACGTCGACCCAGATCCTATCATGATGTCTACTCAAGCTGCGTGCTGTTGAACAAGTGGTTCCCAGTATCAGTTGCCCTTTTCCCTTGGACCCGCTCTCAAACAAGTGCATCGCGACGAAGCCGACATTCCGATCGGCTTCTATCTGTCCGGGAAGCTTTGTTGAACAGTTTAGCCTGTACGATGCCTGTCCAATGAAGTCGACAATCGTTTTGCCACTCTTCACAACGGAATCCACCAGAAGGACAGACTTCTGGCCGCTGATTTGTTATTCCTTCAGATCTCTTGGCCTATGCGCATGAACAAACATGGCAGCCGGAAAGGCCTCGCTGACGCCCAGTGCCACTGGCTCGCCTCCTCGCATTAAGACAACAATCACGGTTTCCTCTTCGTCTAGAAGTCGATATCCCTCGGTCGCGTATTTCTGGGCATGCGGAATTTCAGTCTGTTCGCAGCCGATCATCTCCGATATGTGCTGCGTTACTATCCACCATCCCGCCCTTCGATGTGCCTCCCGCAGCCTTGGCCCAGTAATGCCTGCATCCCTCATTGGTGTTATGAGAAACTTTGCTGCCGTTGAATCAGAAGCGTGGATGCGGCCGAGCTTGGGACCGTATGAAGTCCGAGCCAGAGTGCTGGTCATGAAAGTGCCGTCCATTTTAATTTTTGACAACGGGAACCGGGGCTCCTGCAAGTCCAGGGCGTGAACCTGCTGGCAGGAGGGTCTGCCTTAGGCGCAGACCGCCACACACAACTTTCCATAATGCTTGGTCCTTACTCTTGCTTCTCATTTCGAGAGGCCCCGTCACCACTAAGGCTTGATCAGCCGCCATCAGCATCGATATGTCCACCTCGCTATCGCCAAAAGCGTGGACTCGTACTCCGTAACGCTTCCGGAGACGCTCGACTATGGATGCTTTGACCCCAGGAGTGACAACCAAGCTATCTGAGACCCGGCCGCCACCGATGGCTTCAAACTGGGTAGAGGACTGCAAGCCTTGCAGCGCCTTCTCCCAAATTCGCTTGACAGGGCGATCTCGATCTTGCTCGCCGAAGGAGCCATGATATCGTCCAATTGGGCTAGCGCGCGGCGTAAGTTGTTCTCTTCTGAGTGATCACGGATGTCTTGCATCAGCCTTCTCACGCGGGCAATCCATCGCCCGAAGGTGCATGCAGAGTGGAGAACATGATTCCATGCTGGCGACACGGAGTCTTCGCTCTCGACTTTCCGCTGATTGCCACCTGCGCAAATCGGCAACGCTAATCTCCGGGCGGCTTCGCTTTGTGTCATTCAGATGGTACTCGGAAATAGTCTCAGCAGGCGTGTCGAGGTACATGATGTGTGTATACGTGTCAAGATCTGCCTGCATGTGTACCTCCAACGCGCCGGTACCTGTCCAGACCGTAAGATGGCCAGCGACTATGCTTACTTTATGGCTTGACTGGCATGTTTCTGCAATGTGCTGGATGGCAATCTCGCGGTAGATAGCCTTCTCAGCGTCGGGCTTCCGCTGAAAGGCTGCAAGCCCACCACGGACCATCGAAGTCAGTATATGAGCCGTCAAAGAAGGCAAAATCTCTCTCGCCACGGGTCTTCCTCAAGTTGTTCGATGGGCGTTGTTTTTCCACACCCGGATATTCCGTAAATGTCGACCACCAAAGGCTTGTTGTCATCGGTCCCTGACATCTTTGCAGACGAGGTTGTTGCGGAGAACCCCTCAGTTGGACGACTATGTTGGATTGCAAAAACTTTTTGGTGTCATCTGATGTTGCAGATGTAATGAAAAGATGAATCATAGGATATTTATGAAGCACGCTCGGCTAGGCCAGAATCGATATCGGTTCTGTCAATGGGCAATCTCCTGCGCTCATTGGCATGTCTGCAGCAAACGGAGTTCTTTGGCTAATTAACATCCTTCTGTTTGCTTATCAAAAGAATGATGAGACGCTGTCTCGGTTTTTACTCACCACAGTCCTCATTACCAATGCCTTGATTTGCAGCTCACACGCGCTTTGGACCGAGAGACGCAGAGACAAGGTTGTTAGAGACGGGAACAGGAGTCTTTGAGCAGCGTCACAATAAGAGAACGAATCACTAGGAGTTTGCTACCCTAAAAGCCGGCGGCGAGTACGGCTTGGGGCTCTGATGATACAACAGGGACTTTGTGTGAGCATCTCCTCATCGCCTTGACCAAACGTTGCCAGATGGTCCCAAGGCTTCTCTTCATTTGAACCAATGTCCTTGCATACCTACCTAGCTTCCATACCATACAGTTTGTGTAGAGCACAGCCATCGTATTTGTCTTCTCGTTTCTCGCCAAAAGCACTCTTCCAACCACCGCAGTATATTCCTTTTTGCTCAGATATTCCAGCTTCTAGCTCCCATTGTCGCTGGAGCTATCACACAGTCCTGATACGCACTGAAATAAAGGTGCGCGCACACACATCCAGGCAAAATCCTGCTGGGCGCACATGCCCTTGGCTATGCAAAATTAGTGGCATGTACGGTAATGGTGGCCTGCAGTGACTTGTTGCCATGGGACTCCAGAAAATCGGAGCTGTCATTCTGTCTAACCGTGTAGACTCACAACCCCGCTGCTTCCAGGAGGAGCGTCAAGTTGACTGCATAAAGAAAGTCCGACAGACTAGTTTCGAACAATTCCGGACCTTCGCTGATATTCTCGGCCTGAATTTGTATTTCCCTAAGCGAGCTGTGTGGCACTCCGGTCTCGTCTTCCCGTCATCGTGAAGCAACATTGCATCAGTGGCACACAGCTTGTTCCACGAGATAGTCCAGTCCAAGTTTGACCGTGCTTGAATTGTGCCTGCATCATCTTGAGCCTTATTTCACATACCTAGGTATCTATCCGGACCATGATATTTGGGAAATTCATGTTCCACTTCCTAGCTGCCTCACCTGTAATGGCCGTCCTCATGTCAACGGTGTTTTCAATCTTTGGACATCTTACATGGGTCCGATTCTCTGCGAAAACTTCCATCATCGACACAGTCTTATATATGAGCCGTCGCCTGAGCATCTGTATCTGTCGCTTGTTTCTTCACCGATGTGGAAGGTTCCCTGTGACGGTGAGGGCAGGCTCAGCCGCTTCTGGACTTCTCTCATCCGGATCAAGAATTTCCAATATCATAAGAGAGTTGGAAAGGATGCAGGAGAGGCACGGAAAATTTGTATGTACAGGTATGACAACGGAACTAGCCCCTAAATTTGCATAGAAATGCCGTCACAATGTAAGCTGACCAGGTGCAGGCCCACACAAGATCACTTATTCACTCCTCAGCTGCCAATGCAATGTACAGTCCATCTTCGAAACTACTGACGTTCACTTGGTATGTCCAGTCCGAAAATTACCTAGACAAGTGCTCTTTGCACATGGTGAGAGACCCTGTCCGAAATCGCAATCGACGAAAAGCTCATGACCGAGCATTCTCTATCAAAGGTATCTTATTTCGACCGAGTGCCACGGGCACTTGGCTTACCAGATAGCCCTTGCAACTTTGGAAGTTGCCAACAATGTATCAAAGATAGATCCAAGCGTATGAGGCAACAATGCGAGTGCGAGTCAACCAATCGGCATTACTAAGTGGGCACTTGCAGTGCTCCACAGCTTCGATGTCACCGGCGAAGCTGCATTCGGAAAAGACTTCGGAAACCTCGCTACTGATACTGAGCATTCGGCCCCAAGAAACCAGTCCGTGAGTATGTCAGGCCTTCACGGTCTTGGGCCACCGGACATGGCTGATCAATACCCCGGCCTGCATTCCCAGTGCTGTAAGTATATACGCCGAGATTCTTCTCTTCTTCGAAAATTAGGTTCATACTAAACATGAGGTATAACCCACCACTTCCTTGGCCCTGGTCACATCGGCGCCCTGACATATTACTGATCTGCGAGCCCGCTGAAAGCTGTGGAACAGCGAGAAATATCCAAGCGACGCGGCATTCTGGCTTTTGAAGGCCAGAAAGGACAAAAAGGTTTCTGCATGCCCCACAACCGAAGCCCTCGAGTATGATTCAAGGTTCGTTCTGATGGCTGGGGGGTCCGGTCTTTTAGTTTGCCACCAAGTCGTCGGTGAAAAATACCATGCTAACTAGGACCCCTTGCATAGTGATACAACATCCAGAGCTTTAGCCAATGCTCTTTCCTATTTCTGCAGATATGTGGGAGCACAAAACAAGCTTCGTGGGGAGGTTCAACACACCATGGCAGGGGGGCAGTGGGATTACGAGAAAGTGCAACTCGTCACATTCCTGGACGATATCATCGCCAAGA
Source organism: Stenocarpella maydis (assembly GCA_002270565.1). Lineage (NCBI taxonomy): Eukaryota > Fungi > Ascomycota > Sordariomycetes > Diaporthales > Diaporthaceae > Stenocarpella > Stenocarpella maydis. The sequence goes on from NQMI01000007.1 coordinate 616,558, forward strand.
CACTCCGCCTGAGGCCGGCAGTTCTATTGCCAGGTCTCGTGGAACCCCAACGACGGGCGTCTTAATCGATGAAGTTCACACCCTGGGAACACCAATTCTTGTGCCTAACATGGGGGGCCCACATTCGGGCCACCCCCTGATTCGGGCCACCCCACATCCGCGTTCGCGTATGTACGCGTCTACCTACACCCTATATAAAACCTTAAATATCTTTATAAGGGATTTTCTTTTGAATACCAAACTTTTAAGTTACGTTGATTAGCCCATTATGAAGCAATATACCGAGTCCGACGTTCAGGATGCTATCGTGATAATAATAGATGGCTTATCTCAACGGGAGGCATCTAGATTATGGCATATACCATAGTTAATACTTTAACGCCGGCTTAAGGGCTAGCAAAGCCATCATAATACAGCCAATCCTTAGTAGATTCTTTCTGAATATTAGGAGTTTTATTTATCTTTATTTATTATTAATTAAAGTAGTCTGGGATTTATTTAACCTGGTATGAAATTTAGGCCCTTGCGGCCTGCCTTGCCTTCCCTAATGAGAAATGCTCTCACCTGGGGAGGAAATGGCTGAGGGCGTTCCTCTCTTGTTACCCTGAACTTTAATCATGTAAGAATTAATGTGCAGAAGTAATTTAGCTTAGGGTAGTAATAAAGGATAATATTGGGTCTTGGTTTAATCTCCTTTAGTTGGAAATCATTATAGGTATTAAATCGGGTAACCATTAGAATGCTAATAAAGGAGGTATAATGGAAGGCTGCTTAGTGAACATTCTAACCCTTAGCTACTTAAATGATAGCCCTATTACTCAATTAGATTATAATTTGAGAGTATGGACCTTATATATTAAGTATATTAATGCTTTGGGTAAGCAGCTTCCCCCCTTGGTGATATTTAAGGGGAAGAGTGTTTAGTAGTAGTGGTTTCTTATAACCCTTGAAGACTTTAAGGGCTAATAATTTATAGTAATGAAGAAGGGGTGGATGGAGGAAAGAATCGCTATTAAGTGGTTGATAATAGTTTTTATTCCCTAGATAAAGCTAGATGACCCTAATAAGTAGTATTTATTGGTTATTAATGGGCACTATAGCTATATTATGATTGATTTTATATGGGAGTGCTTCTTAAATTGAATTTATATACTCTTCTTACTGGTATATATATTATATATGTTATAGCCCCTTGATATAGGGGTCTTTAGGCTACTTAAGACCTCCTATAGAAGGCATTTATATGGTCTTGGGTAATTTGAATTATTAACTATAATAATAAGGTAATGATTCATTTATTGCCTTTATAGGGTATGGGAGGAAGTAATTACGGAGGAAAATATTCATTCTGGGTGGAAGGCTATGGGTCTATAGCTAGTTAATTACCTTTAAGCATTATTAAGCCGCTATATATTTGAAAACTACCCCAACCAGCTGGAATTAGCCAAATTAAGTACTCGGAATAGCTTTATTAGCCTAAAAGGAGCACCTGAGTATATTTTTCAACTAATAGGGCCTATTTTTACTATACTTATGAGATCTTAAGAGATATAATGTTTGATTGCTGATTATAAGCATTAGAAATACTTAAGCCCTATTTAATAATAACTATTTAGAAAACTTTTTAAAGCATATGATATAAAAGAGATAGCATTAATGATGATCTTGAGAAAAAATGAGGAGCTTATAAGGCAAATTAAGGCTAGCAAGAAGTTCAAAAGGAAGAAGGTCTAAATTGACCCGAATGCGGCTTTTGCTGATATTAAGGCTATTCGGAAAGCTAAAATCGAAGCCGGTGAGGTGTCCCCTGATAGCGATACGTCTGATGATTCCTTAATACCAACGGAAGAAGGGTTGTGTATCGTGGTGGCGGGTAATTAACGTTGGGAATAGTGGCATAGTGGTGGCGTTGGATGGCCCGAATCAGGGGGTGGCCCGAATGTGGGCCCCCCACGTTATTAGGGGTAACCTTGTCGCCACGCTTATTCCTTGGGTGTTGTGCTGGAACTGGAAACCCATACTCAACCTGAGCTGAGGGTACGCATGAGATGTAGTGGCTGACGTTAATTTTACAATTGAGTGGAAACTTTACTGAAAAGCCGTATAGTTTTGATGTTGATAATGGAAACATCTGACAGAGAGCTGATCAGGCCATTAGTAGTCAGCATACGCCGTCGGAAACCACTCAGATACCATCGAAAGGTTCTGACGTGATTGTGATGCAGAAGCAATAGTAAACACTGTTGAGGCTCCCAGAGATTCATTACGTGACCAGCTGGCTTCGCGCAGAAGCAGAATAGATGCAGGTAGACATTTCGTGGAGGAATGTATTAGGTAACAAGTATGCCAAAGACTTGATGCAGCGCATGCAGGGCGGTGGATTAGGGAATGTGACTGGCTGACTGGCTGACGAGAGGGGGGCAATCGGCGTGCCCGGGCAGGCCCGTTGGCAGAGCCAACCTTGTGTTGAGGAGGGAGGAAAAGGAAGGACGGAGGCCGAGGAACCAAACGGGGCGCCTAGACGGCCTACTGTAAGCACCCGCAAGCCTAACCTTATTGTGTGGGAACACAGGCGCTCTCGTGCCTGGCAGCCCTGGTTGAGATGAACCATGGCAGCCATGGCAAGGTGAGGACTCGTCCTGTTGCAGTCACATGGACGGGGGCCGGGAGTCGGTCCCAGTTTTCTTTGGAAGCACAGACCACATATGTACACGTTACTGTGTGTTATGCGGTGTGGTCGGAAATGAGCACGGCAGCATGGGTAAGCGGACAGCTCATTTCCCACGCCAAGGATCGATCATCGCAGCAGCGCCAGCGCCAGGCGGGATCAGACCGTGGTGCCATGGCCCATTGTGGGTTATTCACCCAGGTGGAGAACGCAAGAAACCGCCGCTAGTCAGTTTTTTTCCCCCAACCACCCACATCACCACCAAAACAAGAGAACTTCAACGACGAATTACGCAACCACCACATAGCGTGTGGCACTGTTTCTTTTTATCATTCTATTCAGAATCGATCGCTCTATTTTTTGACACCGGTTTCTTGGTGTTTTGGGCACTATGGGCAATCAGAAAGGCCAGATCCCCACGACACCCCAAAACGTGCCAAGGTGCGTGGGGTGTGCCAATTTTTGCAAGAATTCGACCTCCTGGGCCGCCGGAAGGGCCAGGTAACGAAGGCACAAGTCTTCAAGTACTTTGGCGTAAGCCCAAGGCAAGGAAGGCTTATTATTCGATGCCGGCTTGACGATAGCGATCTAGAGGACATCCGGGTCCCGTTTGACCCCAAGGGCGTCGGAAGCGATCCCGACGCTCGGATGTTGTCCCATGATCCACGCTTCAAGGACCAACGAGGCACCAAACAGAAGATCACGGACGAAGACGTCGCCAAAGTCGATAAGTACCTTGAAGACCATGCGGAGGATGACCCTCTTTCTATGTGGGAAGCCGCTAGGCAGTCTGTCCTCGCCACTATGGCTGATGCTGGTGTAGATGTCGATATCCACCCGAAAACGCTGACTCGTCGTCTTCACGCACACAACTGGCACGCTCGATGGGAAGTCCTCAAGCCGGGCAATAACCCCTCGACTGAGGAATCTCGCTATCGCCGAGCCCTATGGGAAATACGCTGGGGGTGGTGGTGGGACTATGAATGGCATATCAGGGTCTATTGTGTGGATGAATGGCACTTCGGCTTCCGTACCGAGGGACGAGCTCGTGTCCTACGTAAACCACACCATAAAGGAGCTCCCTGGCTGGTCAAAGACTTGCCGCGCCAGAAAGACCTAAATACCAAAGACCCGAATGCTCACGACCTCGAGACCCCCATCATTTGGGCGGACCCTACACCTAAAAGGCGGAAGCGGCATGGCAAGAAGCATTTCGTCAAATTATCAGCCACAGAGCAGAAAAACGTCCACGCCGTCGTCGTAATTGGCTGGAAGTACCGGGCAATACACTTCTACGAGGTGGCAAGCAATAACAATGGGAAGATGGACGTTGCCACATACAAATCTACATACAAACAAGTCGTGGACCGCATTCGGGACCACCACGAGAAGCTATACGGGTCTCGGGACATCATCCTCTGGGAAGACGGCAATAGCAGCCACACTGCCGCAGAAACACTCGAGTGGAAGAAGTCTGAAGGAATCGTGGCTGTCACGAACGCACACAACTGCCCAGAGACCAACCCAATAGAAGACGTGGGCGTAGCCAATAAGGTCAAGCAGTACGTACGAAGGCATCCTCACCGTACGCCGAAAGACCTTCGAGACCTGGCAAAACAAGGGCTCGCCAGCGTACGCGAGGAAGCTATTCAGAGTGCTTTTATGGATATGCCACGACGATGGCTAGACCTCAAAAATATGCGAGGGCAACGAATAAATCGCTGGACGTTTTTTTTTGGGTGCCAAATGCCATACAAAACGTTAATTTCGGGTGATCGTTGTGTTGGGCAGCCAAGGCGGCCTAGCGGCGGTTTCTTGTGTTCTCCACCTGTCACCGTCGCCAGCGCCTGTACTACTACTACGTGCCCGCGTAGTACGTACAACGTTCTGGCATGAGGCTTGGACTGCCCCGTGCTAGAGAGAGCCAAGAGACCAACCCGTCCTAAAGATAAAAGCCTCGCAGGCGAGGAAACGGCGCGAATAAGCTCTCCCGACACGCGCGGACGGCAATTTCCCGCCGTGGCCAATTTGACCTTTGGCTTTCACGCCACGCCCACTGACTCGGGCCTCCTCCTTGTGTCTGGTAAGGTTTGCCAGGTTGGTCTGTCCCGTCCTCCTGGGATGTTTTCAGCTCGGTGGTCGGCCGTCGAGCAGGCCTAGGCCAGAGCCGTTCCAACAACCCGTTCGATATGGCCTCAGGCCGTGGCCATGGCCATACCACGGAGCATAGCAGAAGAAGCTGCACCGAACCGTGACTATTGGCAAATGGTTCGTCACATGTGATGACACTGCTGGCATGACCCCGGCGTGGAGACGTGGAGGATGCTGCACTACCCTCGCGGCCCTTTTGCCCCGGATGTTGGGCCCTGGCCCTCCTGGGGCCGGGGATAGGTCAATGGGGCGAGGGAGCCCCCTGGCTGGATGGTCCGGCTCCAGTCGGCTAGCTGGCTACTTACTGAAGTACTGCCGATCCAGCCGTCCGTCCTGGTTTCTTTGTGGTCTTGCCACGATGCCTACCGAATATAAAACGCTTGTCCATTCAGGTCCAATAGGTCAACTGTTTCTCCCAGACTGCCCTCGTCCACCACAGGCACCGACTTCCGAAGGCCCAACCAGTCTCTACCCACCCACCCTCTTGCCAAGATGAAGCTCACCCTCCTCGCCGCCGGCCTCGTTGCCACCGTCTTCGCCCAGGACCTGTCCTCCGTCCCCGAGTGCGCGCGGACCTGCCTTACGAATGCCATCACCCAGGATGGCAAGTGCCAGCCCGCCGACGCTGCTTGCGTCTGCGGCCGCATCAACGAGCTGACCTCCCTCGCCACCGGTTGTGTCCTGAGCTCCTGCGGCCAGGACGTTGCCATCAGTATGTCGAGACCACCCGCCTTGGCCTGGCGCGCCTGTTGCTAACGTGGACGCCCCCTCCAGACCAAGTCCTGCCTGCCGTCAAGGCCCTCTGCGCCAGCGCCGGCGCCGGCTCTTCGGCAGCCTCGGCGCCCGCCAGCACCTCTGCCGCCCCCACCTCGGCATCCGCGTCGTCGGCAGCCTCCAGCTCCGCCCCTGCCGCATCCTCCGCCTCCAGCTCGGAGTCCTCGGCCTCCGCCACCAGGTCCTCGTCCGGCTCCGCTACCGCCTCGGCGTCTGAGTCTAGCACCACCCGCGCGTCAAGCGCCTCCAGCGGCTCCGGCGCCTCTGCTACCGGTGCCTCGGCGAGCGCCTCCTCCAGCGTGGTCACCGCCGGTGCCGCCCAGGTCGGCTCCGTCAGCGGCCTGGCTGCCTTCGTCCTCGGTGCTATCGCCATCTTCTAGAGGTGTGGCTGGCCCCTGCTACTCACCCCCAGGAGTTGTGTTCTGAAGGCGATTTGGGTTCAGCCACGCGCTTGCTGGTAAGAAAGGAGGAGGAGGAGGAGGAGGAGGAGGCATGTAGTCCCCTTGGTAACGAGCCCTGTATAGTCTACGACAGTAATGATATAAGTCTAATACCTACCTGGTGCGTGCCGTGACAACTTATGAGTGTATCGCTGGGAATGAAGCAGTATAAGCCCAAGCCTTTGGACAGCTGTCGAGTCAGTACAATGGGTGTGGTGGCGGTAAATAGCTTGGTTGCGTTTCCCACACGGCCTATTCTTCCACGCGTCGGTGAAACCCCAACGGTGGCCGCCTACATTTGTGTTTCTTGTATATCCTCCACCTTGAACGGGGGAGCCTGTGGTGGCCGAGTCTCGAGTGGTCGCAGGCTGTCATTTTCTACATGCTGGGTCAGTATGCCTCTTGGCCTCTCCAAGCCTCCCTTTGACCTGGTCTGGACATCTGGGAACATAACACGGGCTGTACGCCTTTATATAGCCGGGAGAGTAGAAGACGTCGACTCCTCGGTCCCGAAGGCACGCATGACAATGCACGCCCAACGTAATTTGGGATTGAAGTGGGACAAGCTCGGCTTGCCTGACGCTTTTGACATATGATTGCCAATCGCTTCTGACTTTGCTTCACCTGCCGCCCCAAAAGGTCAACCAACTGCATTGGAGTGGGAGTCGTGATGGGGCTGAACAGGCCAGCCCGCTCCACACGGGCACGCATCCAAGGGCCGTGAGTGGACATTCACGCGTCTGTTGGCGACTGTGCCGCTGCACTGCAAACAACTTGGAACAGGCCAGCCATCAACAATGCGACAATGGAATTTTGCTTGCAGGTTAACCTGTCTGATTTCCACATTCCCTTCTTTCGAATCTGGGTTTTCTCTCTCCTCCTTGGCTGCTTCAGAGAACCGCCAACCCACAAGACGAGACCAACCACTCCCACACAGTTGACAGCATGAGCGCAATCAATCCGCTCATCTCGAACGGGTCCTGTTACTACGGGGTAGGGAGGAGGGCTTCGCCAAATATCATACCATGTGGCAATGCTGCAATTGGCGCCCAGCAATGTTGCCAGGAAGGTGACTACTGCTTAGAGTACAACGTCTGCTTTAACGCAAACTGTGAGTGAGCCGCGTTTTGATACCTCACGCGAGGCGCGAGTCTTGATACTCCAGCTAACGCAACGACTTGTAGACACAACGACCTAGTAAGAATTCCCGCAGCCTGAAGTTTCGTCCCGGACACCAATGCCCCCTTCTAACCCAACGCCTCGCAGCTTAGCCGGTTGCACTGACGAAGACTTTACCTCGCCAAGATGCCCAGGCAAAGGCACATCAGAACAGCAGCTCCTCAACCTCGTACAGTGCGCCGGCTCCGAGGCTGGCGATTCCGTCGTCTGGAGCACCTGCTCAAACCCTGCCACGAGGACGAATCCTGACTGGGCCCCTGCAGTTCGCGCAGGTGGCATCCCTACCGACGGCCATGGGCGAGACCATCTCGTTCCAGCCCGACCACATACCAAAGACGAGAGGAAGCGCCACCGCCACGTCCACCGCGACGGACGGGCTGCTGACGACGGTGACGACGGCGGTCGCCACGCCCGCGCCGACCGCTGCCGCCGCCGGGGACTCGGAGCTGTCCCGGGGCGCCAAGGCGGGCATCGGCGTCGGCGTGGCCGCGTTCGCCACGGGGGTCCTCGCGCTGGTGGCATTCCTGTTCGTGCGGCACCGGAGGGGGCGCTCGGGACGGCAGCCGTCGGGGAGGACGGCGGCGGCGGCGTACCACCACCCGGCCGCGCCGGGGCCGGACATGGCCCAGTCCTCCCCGCTGCCGCAGTACGGGGGCCCCGGCAGCCCGTACGGGGCCCCGCCGTCCCCTTACGACGCCTCGGCGGTGCTGGGGCACCCGGGCTACGCGGGCCTCAAGTCTGAGCTCCCTGCCGTGCCGCCGGCGGGGTCCAGGCCCGGGCCTGGGCACACGCCCGAGCTCCCGGCGGACAGTGGTGCCTGCTATGCCGGGCACGGCCTCGACAGGCATGCCACGCCGTCCATGCTGTCCATGCCCGGGTCCGTCGGCCGGCACAGCATGATCTCGGATATCTCGCGGGCGCCGTCGGTCGCGCCTTCGATGCAATCAAACCAAGGGGATGTGTATATGAGAGGATTGTCGGCCGGGAACATGGCGCCGATTGCTGAGCTGCATGGGTGATATGCAGAGGAATGAATTGTTGCGAGTTTAGGGGGGCCTGTGAAGTATGGGTATTAACTTTGTGCCTTTTCGCCAGAGATTTGTGTCCGAAAAGCCTCATTATCAGAGACCTTTACTTCCAGCGCCACATGATCCCATGATTTTTAAATGAAATGCTACTTATTCATGCGGCGTTATACGTAGGATATGATGGCCTTGCTATGTGAAGGCTTCATTTAGTCTTGTTTCGTATGTATTTAGAGAAGCGTCTGGATGTAGTCAGAATGACATTTCCGCCATGTGATACGATTTATGCAGAACGCCGAATTTGAGGAGAAAATGGTGAGCAACAATCTTCGAGATATATATTTCAACAAGTCAATTTATACAGCTGTGATAGAGAACCGCCACCGCAGCTCTGTCATCACCGAATAGAACGTCCCGTAATGTGACGGCCACCGGGGTCATCTCAAACTCTTCTGCCCCAAGCCTGTCCCTAGGCGTACTCACAACCAGGAGCAACAGTCTGGCCTCCCTCATGGAATTGCGAGGGGCCTTTAGAGCCGAGCGACGTCGCGGGCGTGGCGGCGCTGCTTGCAGGACTTGGCAGCTGACGTGGCGGCCCTTCAAAGCGAACGTTAGCATTCAGTTTCTGTCGCTGAAATCCCCTGAAAAGACTGGGAAAATACTTACGCAGAAGCTGAGCCCGTCTTCGAGGCGGCTGCTGGGCCGGTCGGCGCACCGGCAGAGGGCGTTTGAGCCGCAGCGCCGGAGGCAGCGGCCTGACCAGTCGGGGTGACCTGGGCGGCTGAAGGAGTTGCTGCAGCTGATCCGGAAGCTCCCGGTAGGCCTTCTGACGGTGAGCCCATGTATCAAAGTGCGGACAGACGGGGAAAGTCAGAAGATCTGAACCCAACTTACTGGTGACGGCGCTCGCGCTGGCGGTAATGGGGATAGCGGACTGGGGCAGGTCGGTCCCGGCGGGGATCTGCGTGGGGCCTGGGATGTCGTAGGTCGAGAGGGAGTTGTAGATGTTGACCAGGATGCCCGGGTCACTCTCCTTGTAGAGGGCCTCGCCCAGAGTTCCAGAGGGCTGAAGGCTCCCGGTGCCGGTGATGGCAAGGTTGAAACATTGCGGGTAATTTTGTGCGCCCTGGATTGCGTTAATGATCTGTTGCGGGTCCCAAGCCCATACGCAATGGACAGTCCGGAGGCAAACTAGTCAGGTAGCTGTAGCAGGAAGAGATGTTACTCACATCCGCGTTCTGTGCCGAGTGCAGCGCGATGATCTCGTGGCGAAGCACGTAGTTACCGGTCGCGAGGGTGTGCGGAATCTGAAGGACCCAGGAATCTGCATCATGTTAATCGTCTGCTACGGGTGGGAAAAGGATGTATATAGGGGCTTGCGAGATGCAACAAAACAGGACACCATTAAAGAAGGAGACGAGGCGTGCTTACTGTTGTTGCTGATCAGCTGGTCAGAGCCCCAGGTGGAGGCCGAAGCATCGACAAGGCCGACGGCGTCGATCTTGAAGAACTCCAGGGTCGTCTTATCCACCGTCGTGCAGTCATCACCTGCGCACTTGGCGAGGTAGTCGATGACCGGGCCCTTGTGGGAGGTGGGCCAGGGGGTCCAGTAGAGCTCAATAGTGTCTCCCGCCTTTGCCGTCGCATATCCCTTTGCATTTTTGGCCGACTTGTGGCATATAATGTCCCCTGACGCGTAGCTGCTCGGGGCCACGAAGCCGTTGTCGCTGTCGGATGCGGTCCAGCCCACGACGGTTGGAGGGTCTGCCATGTAAGGGAATGAAGTTGGGTCATATCCCTCGTACCAGGTGCCAGCCACATTGATACCCTTGACGTGACCGTGAGCGGCAACAGAGGTTGCGCCAGCCACGATGGAAACGAGGACCTTGACTGCGGCCGAAGACATGTTGATATGGTATTTCTGGTGTCTGGAAGAGAACCGGGCGGGGCGGATATAGACCTTGTTTGTGAAAGAAAGGCGGGAATGGCAAGAGTTGTCTCCAGTCAATGAAGCGAATGAATGTCAACGAGGGGATACCTCGAGCTGAAAGAATGGAAGAGAGGCTATGGACCGGTTATCATGAGAGCTCTTGGCAAAACTCTGAAGCTGGTGGAGGGGAGAGAGTGCTTTATATACATGGTGGGCGGTCGGCGTCTAACCTCCCGCGCAACTTGGAAGCCATTCAGATGTGGCCAGGGGCGGGCAGTCAGCACCAGGCTGGGGCAGGAGTCGAGGTGCAGGAGGAGTGTGGGTCCGACCCGATCCATCCCTCAGACTGACCAACCCAATTCTCCCAACGGGCGCATACTCCGATGCCCACTCGGGCAATTGTTTCCTGCGTGCCTGTTTCATCGAGATGAATGTTCAACCAGTTCAGCCCGGACGCACGGAGGAACCAAGAAGGGCCTCCGTGGCAGGGCCGCGTGACGAACTGCTTCGAAGTATGAAGAGACCGGCACCGGGGTTCTTACGAACATTCAAAAGTGATGTCTCCCAGTTGGGGAAGAAAAGATCATGTACAAGAGATCGTGCATCGCCAAGACATCAAAACATGCCAAATCTGGGGATATCTCTTGGCGACGCGCCTTGGACGAAGCTTGGCGACGGGACGTTGATTGAGATGACCATCTCTGGGCGGTTCGATCAGGGGCCGGGAAGGCCGGGTTCGACCGGTGAGTGAAAATTTAATTAATCCAGTGGGCCAATTGTTTTACATATGCGCGCGCAAAATGAATTGCTAGTCTCCTGCGATCCACGCTAGCCTGTGCACTGTAGAGGTCCGGAAAAACTTGTAACAATACTGTGGGCTTCGGCATCGGGCTACTGTCAGGTGGAGTGTCTTGCGATCTCATGTTTTGGCAGAGGGGCGGATCGTTCGACAACTCGAATACAAGATGACAGGAGTGGCGGTTCGCTCCGAAGGGTCAGCCCCATCGTGTGCACAAAAACAAGATGCTGGCCCAGACATGTCGATTATGCCAGCAGCTTCGGAAACTAGCGTGTCCGCCGCGATATATGTGCATAATTCCTTCTGTGGGGGCAGAGAAAAGCTTCATTACACATCAGATCAGGTAGGCGCAGCACTCGTGGCTTGCAATCTACTTGAGACGCCAGCACCGCTCTCTCAACGCGCACACGGAATAACGTTTGGCCAACATAAGCAATAAAAAGTAACAGCAACCCCCTTATGGCTAGAGTGATTTATCATGATATTCATACCCAATGTTTACAGTTCAAAACTGTCCGTATCGCAACACTTAGTCCATACCTATTGGAACACGGCATGGTGGGCATTCCACGTCTGCCTGCAGGTCTAGGGATTCACCTGCGCCAGGGGTGCAGGTTCTCAAAGGCGCCCGCGGCGAGAGAGAGAGCAATTTCTCTCAAAATACTAGCTGCTTAAGTTGGCACGAAGGAAGCTTGGTGCTTCCACAGGAGAGGCGGGGACTATGGGCCTATTCAAGTATGTTCAAGGGCACCCAGGGCCCGGAACAAGTGCACTGCCACAGTATCCTTTTCGATGTCTGCTCAACACAAAGCCCGTGCGGGTTTGCTATTTGGATGTAAAAGTACAATCGACAGGATGAGAGTGGAGTGCACCGGAACTACACGCTCTCCGGCAAATTACCACTGAGCATTCTTGCGATATGAACAGTATGATAACGGAGCACTCGAGATAACTCACAGAAGCGCATGCGGTGCTGCATCGCCTGGGGAAAGCCCGGGGCTGAGAAGTTTTGGTAGTGCCAAGTACTGGTCACAGCATGAAACCTATTCTTAGAAGCTATATCACTACAGTAGTCACACGTGCAGTCAACTACCTGCACTCCGTGTCTCGGCTCTTAGGGTACCAGAGAAACACTCACGCCTCACTCCAAGCACACTTGGTTCGAAATTTCAACCTGCCAGCCAATCCACGACGGAGGGAAAGCGATGTATATTTTATATGCATGCCATATATTCCCTCTTGGCGCCTAGGTATGTCATATATCCCGTAGTTACTAAGTTTTGAATATCTACAAACATGTCTCTCAATAACTTCTCATGTGTCGTAAATTTCGTTATCGTGAACCGTCCTGAAGTCATCCCTGTCTTTCCTTGTGTCGGCACGGCTTCTGGTTAATGCTATCACGTCCACGAATTGGCCTTACATCGCCTTGGGTGTGTCATGCCACGCCCCGTGAATGTCATGTTGTTCATAATAAGCTCCCGCTCGGTTTCCTGTTCAGGTTCTTCATGCTCTTTTTCACTCTGAGACCAAAGGAACTCACGGAGCGACGAACCCGGATGGTGGTGGTACGAGCGGCGATGGGGTACTGGTCTCTCTCATCCGATCTTGGGCTGGCCTCGCTGTCTGCCGAAAATGTTGATATGTGCGTCGAGACCCTGGACACCTTGCGAAGGGTGCCGCCATAGTCTGAGCTGCCGGGGGTCGAGGACGGCGGCCGCGGGAAGCCAGTGCCTTCGATGCAGCACGGGCATCCCTGCGGATGGTCCGAGTCTCTGTACCACAAGTCCTGGCAGTGGTCTTCTTCCTCATCCTCTTCCTCCTCGTCATAGGGGATGTAGGCTGGCACATTCGCTAGGCGGAGACTTGAGCGCCACTGCGATGCCCAGTCAGAATTATAGGCCACCATGCCTGCTTTAATCCCAGGGGTTCTCACCATTGGTGTTGAACTGAGCACATGCTCTTCGGAGATGGGCGAGAAGGTCGGATCGCATGATCTAGGTGGCGTTAGCTAATGGGAGTCAAAACAGCCCCCGGCATGGGTGCTCTGACGGCCAGACCGCCGGCGAATAATAGAGGCATGGGTAGCAAAGTGGAATATTATTACTTTTGCGATGGCTTCTTCCTAGTATCACCAAAGAGGTGTCGCAGCCAGAAGCGAGCCATGAAGGGCTAAGGCGTGGCGCTGAGTGCTATGCTATATAATCTGGGTCTATAGGATTCACCACGGATGACCGTATCAAGCGAGATCGATGTATCAGAAGAGCAGTGAGCAATATGAGAACGACGCCAAGGGTTGCCAGTGGTTAAATGAGGGAGGGTGAAGACGGTGACACGATAGGAACATTGTACAGCAGTCTGTCCAGGCTAGGGCTGATCAAGCCAGGTCGTCCTCCATCAGACTTATATCCCCACACATCCGAGTGCGAGGTTTGGTTGACGGGCAAACAAGATAATAGCCCTGCTCGGAGAATTCGCAGGGCTTCTGCCGCACCCCCCGCCACTAATCTGCAGAGCACAGACCCAAATGCAGGCCCTGGAAGAGCGCCCCCCCCCCCCTCGACTCCTGTCACAATACTACCACATGCCGCGTCTTATCACCTGTTGGCTGTCTGTGCGCGCACAGGATCTTGCCCATCTTCGTCCAATGTCGTTGCAGCAAGATGCAGGTTCTTCCACCTGCAGAATAAGGATCTTGGTGGGAGGGGCCACGATGGGGGCGGGGAGTTTGATCTGACAGTTCTGTCTCGGCCCTGGAGCTTATTATGCTTACCCAGCAAGCCAAAGAGGTAAAAAGCTGGAACTTGAAACGAAACAAACGAGAAGCAGGGGGAGGACGAGCTACACATTTGGGGCCAAGGTACGGACATCCGGCGACGTTGCCCATATCGAGTCAGAGCCGCTGCCTACTGTGCTGCTGATGCAACGTCAGCCCACAACAGGAACGCTCCTCGGCTCAATAATGGCGCAAACAAGCAGGCTTCACAAAGAGGCTGGGCCGTGGAGTCAGTACTCTCCCTTGTCGAGGCTTCTTTCTGCGCTCGCCAAGCATCACAGGACCCAGCTTCGTCAGGGATCGTGGGCTTGAGGCGGGGATGGTCTGTGTTGATGCCATCATTCTCTTTGGTAATAAGCTAGAAATCTAGTAGGCCCCCCCCCCCCCGGGGTGCTTCGTGAGCACGACCCGTGACAGAATTCGTCGTCAATGCCCCCCGCCATACTACCTCCTCCACCTCGGATGCAGCCCGCGGACTATAACCCACAAGCTCTGCCCCGCGATATCAGAGTTCAGGAGCGCGACGCGCCAAGCTGGCCGCAATAACTTGGCCTGGCGGTCATAACTGGCAGACGTGCAGTTGCCCAGACGATCAGTTGTTCCCCGGGCGGCCAAAGCTCCCCAGAGACATCAAGACGCGGACGACGTGAGCGCGCCGGCCCGTGGCGTCCGGGGTCTTGGGAATGGTTCCATCCGCCAGGGTGCCGCCACTACGCCGTCGTACTGCGCTTGGAGGCTCTCATGGCTTCGTGAGAGGGGCCGTTGTTTCCATCATGTCGTTCTGTCGCATTGCACGGTTGTGTTGTGTCGTCGTATTCGCATCTCGGTGTTCCGCCATGTCCCGTCGCGTTTCTCATTTGCACTCGTCCCCGTTGATCATGACCGCCTCGTGGATCCCGCCGTTCCACCCACACTTGACCATCCAGAACACCGCGAAGAAAGGGGTCGTCATGACCGCGAGCACGCCGCCCAGGACCAGCTTGAATATCTCAGGCGTCCACCGCGACGGGTAGACCCAGTCGCCGCCGGCGCCGATCTTGGACCCCACGGCGGTGAGGACCCCCACGGACGGGCCGAACAGGATGCTGAAGCTGATGAGCGCCACCACCAGGGCCCGGATGACCTGGGCGAGCAGGTATAGCGCCTTGCGCCTGGTGCTGCCCCGCCGCTTGCGCATCTGCTTCGACTGGTCCAGCAGCATGAACCAGCGGACGCAGCGGCCCATGCGCTCCGTCGAGCTGGGCTCCGTGATGAACCCGATGGGCTGGATGTTCCCCTTGCGCAGGTCCCGGTTCACGACGGCCATCTCTATCATCCACGTCGTGAGGCACTGCACGATGATGGTGACGGCCGTGTCGCCGGCCAGGGTGTTGGGGAACTGCCACAGCCTGATAGGGTCGTCCGTCGTGGTATACATGGCTGTCGGTGTCAGCTAGTGTTGGCAGAGGCGAGCCAGGGACCCGGGTCGCGGACTAACCGTAGGCGAGCGCAAAGTTGATGCCGCCCGATATGACCAGGGCGCCGATGCCATGCGAGCCAGCGATGTACAGGAACTGGCGGCACGTCAGGTGTGAGCTCGGCGCCCTCCTATCCGGAAGGCTGACTGCCGGAGGGGCCTGGCGGTCGGTCGTGGTGTAGTTGCTCAGCGGCAGGCCGGGCGTGTCCTCTGATGTCTCCCGAAAGTTCGGCTTGGACACATTCGTCCACCATGTTTGCAGGACATTCTTTGCTCCCCTAGCCATACTGTGGGGCTGGTATCACCTGCTCGGTGATCTTGAGTCGCGCAGAGGTAGCAGACCCATTTGCGTGGAGAAAGATTGGAAGACCAAAGACGGGATGCCGCAGTTGCGCGAGCATGCTCCATGCGAGGTGGCACCAGCCGGGGCATTATAGCAAAGATATGAGTTGGCACACCTGCTCACCCCTTCTCTGCTAGCGAACGGCTGGGCCTGTCCCCGTGCTCGCAGCCTTACCGCCGGGGATCCCAGCCCGGCATTGACCCTTGGCATTATATGCAGCACGCGCCGGCCCTGACGCCTCGACACTGCCACTGACGCTTGCACCTGGGTTTGGATGGTTGGGCTACTGTGCATGATTGATCAGAGGCGGTTAAAATACTAGCGAGCTCGCGAAATGTGCGCGCATTGTTGCGTTCGTCGCCGTCACGGCCCAGTCCGCAGGGAGAGAGCTGGTGATGTCCGCCTCGTACTCGACCATCGTGAGACGGCCGTCAGGCAAGCACCGTACTTGATGTCCGATGGAGCACGGTAACTCCGTGGCTGGGTTCAAGGGGATTGGGTGTGTTATTATGCTCTCCATACTGCAGTAAGGACGCAGTGCGAGGGATGCAGTGCACCAAGGCCCAACCTAGGACAGACGAGCGAGCTGCGGTCGAGAAGCTCCTCGGATCTGCTCAAGCACGGTCAATGCAGACAGCCAACGCCGTGGGCGGAAATTCGGACGGTGGCCCGATCCACAGCCAACCCCCGCCGCGTCGACGTCCCCCATACCGCCACCGGCCAGACGGTTGCGGACCCGAGACAAGGTTGGGGGCCGTCTGAGGCCTTATTCTCAGTCTGGATTCTTGGCCCCATCCCTGGGTCCCACGTCCCGGCCACGCTGCGCCATTTCGTGCCATTGCTAAGTTTCCTTGCGAGCTTCCTCGACGAGTCGGATGCCGGCGTAGATTGGCATGAACCGGGAACCTTGCCAAGGCGCCCCAGACAGCGGGCGGCCCTTGTCGTGCCCGTGCCGTGTCATGCAGTGATTCGTGCGCCGGCGCCGCCTTTCCTGGTCCGACCTTGCCCACGATGGAATTTCTGGTCACTGGATGTGATATGTAGAGGACTGGGCCCGAGTCGATGACGGCTCAGCGCCTCCAGCGGGGCTTTATCCTCTCCCTCTCGGGTGTTTGAGGACCAGCCGCAGCTTTCAAACAAGACGAGCAAATTCCGCTAGGCATCAAAAACCGCAGCAAATTGCCCAGGGTTGCGCAGTAACTAATTTGCCATCTACAACGCGACACCTCGTCGACAGGGGCCAGACTTCTTCATGTGCAACTCTTCCCGTGCTCGCTCTCGCTCGTGTTGAAAACGGAACATCCATTTCTCTCTCTCTCTCTCTCTCTCTCTCTTTTTTAATAAAAAAAAGATACTTAGCGGTTGCCAGCGCATCGAACTTTCAGAATTTGATCTCGGTGACTCGGGCATGAGACCCGAGACGCACCGTCGTTTCGCCTTGCGAGGAAGGCAAGAGCGGCCACTTTGAAAGTCTTTGGACTTCGTACGGAGCGTGACTAAGCCCCAGAAAAAGCAATAGTTTGAGGACTAGTAGCAGAGTAGCTAAGCTTCCTGGACAAGAGTATCCCCCGGGGCCCTAAGAGTCGTATAATACAATCGTACTAGTAGGTGCATGTCAGCTTATCTACTGAGCTGCAGGTGCTACGACGCAAGGTAATCGATCAGTCACAACTGATAAATTTTCAATCTCATATTCGACCACTATTTGCATTGTCTCACGTATCTACAGTATTGATATTAGTCGATTGCCCCTCTTTTTGAAGGTTGCGCCCCCTCCAGATGCCGTACACTGATCACAAGGTACCTAGGTGAACGCCGCTTTGCCCGTGGCACACCAGTGCTGTCCCAGACATGTTAATTGGCTATGGATTCTTCACGTAGCTTTTCAGGGTCGCTAATCAAATACACGGGCACAGGTGCAAAGCAAAATGGCCTGGGTCCTGAGCTAGGTCGCGTCATGAAAGTGCCGTGAGACCCACAGATGATTTCATGTGCCTTACAGGTCGTGCTGATCATTTGATGTCATCTCAGCGTCGAACCAGTTTCTTGCCCACAACTCTGACGTATCCCGCAACCACAGTCTTGCATGCACCGCCTTGATACTGATTAAAAGTGATGCTGTTGTCGTAAAGTGAAACCGAGTAGCCACCAGTATTGGCCACAACGTTGAATGGGGTGTTGCCCGCAATGACGAAAGCTGAATGACGGCATCCTGAGCACCTTGTCATTATGACAATAGAGCTGGACTCACAGAATAATATAATAGATATATAAGGACTTAACATGTAGGTGTTTCCAGTCTCTGAACGCTTTTGCCATCAATCTGACTCATTTTGAAACTCAGCCTCGAGAGCCCAAATCTAAAAGACCGACCACCACCAATTTCAACTTCACTTAACATGGACTCCATCAAGAACACCGTTCAGGACAAGCTCGGCAAGGACTCCCAGCCCGGAAACAGCGTCGAGCGCTCAGCCGACAACGCCGTCGACCAGCGTACGAGTCACCCTCCCCCCCAACCACACTGTCTTAAACAACCACACGGGCGCCCGATTGCCGCTCTGAAAATAATATGCTAACTTGGCACATCAATAGAGGTCAACAACGCAGCTGGATCGGCCGGTGTGCCCTCCTCGGCCAACAACACCATTGACGATGCCGTCAACAAGAAGGTCAACGACAAGATCCCCGGTGGCAACTAAGCCTGGGGAACGAAGCAGATGATGAATAACATCGATGTAATCACCGTGTATATTACGAGCATGGACATGTATATTGAAGCGCCATAATATTTACAATCGAATATTCCTCATAGTTCAGGTACACATTCTCTGGTACCTGCATGCGCATGAGCACGCCCCATCACCGTGAACACCACATGTGCATGGCCGCTCACCCCTGGGAAGCACACCTCCGGCGAGCCCAACTACGACCACTTCGCACCGCTGAGAGCACTGTACCGCGCCGCGGTGATGGGCAGCACGCTGCCGTGCCTCAGGCCGCCCGGGAAGTTGGCCGTGCTGCTGTTGGCCCAGCCGCTGTTGCTACGCGGGTTCGTCGTGGCGACGGGCGCGTAGCCGCTGCCGCCGTAGTAGTCCACGAGCAGGTTGACCTTGCCCTCCGCCTTGTTGTCCCAGTACGCCGCCGGGCCCTCAGCCTGCCCGCGGATGAAGGCGCCGCCGCCGCCGGGCCTCGTCCAGGTGCCGTTGAGGCCGGTCGTCGAGTACTCCACGAAGACGTTCTTGAGGGTCTCGTCCTTGAGGAAGCGGAGGTAGGCGTTCTTGTCGCTGCTGCCGTAGGGCAGGATGCTCAGGTCGATTATGTCGGTGGGTGCGTAGTCGATGTAGGTTGCTGGTGTGCTGAAGGTCTTGAAGTCGCTGGTGTCTGTTTGTACTGGTCATTCACACCATCTCGCCCAGCTGGATCGAGGAGTATGGCTCGGTGAGTTTCAAACTCGCACGGCTCTGACGATCTTGACAAAATAATAGATAAAAGGATGGACACATACAGGCGAAGCGGATCTTGGTATTTGATGGCGTGCCGGTGTGGGCAGTGTCTGACGCGGCATAGAACTTTGAAGCCCAGTGGACCAGATACTGGCTCTTGTTGGCATCCCAGATCGCCTCCGGGGCCCAGACCATGCCTGCCGTCTTATCCTCGACTGGGACGAGCCTCTCGTTAGTCCAGTTGATCAGGTCGGTGCTCTCCCACACGAATATGCCCCGCGAGCCGGTCCTCTGCGCCGCATCCCATGTCGTCTGCGCCTCGGTCAGTAATCATCCCAATACTCAAATAGAACCGCCGCGCCCGCGGAGAAGCAACGCACCTTTCCGATATCGAGATCCGTGCCGACGATGTACCACTTCTTGCCAGCCTCAGCCCCTCCACCAGGGACGATCGCTGGGTCGCGCACGCCGCCTGTCCCTGCCTTGGGTATGATCACTGCCTTGCCACCGTTGAGCGCCTTGAACGAAATCGCATCGTTCCCATTGCTCAGATAGAAATAGACATCGGGCTCATCACCGAGAAAGAAGGCCCCGAGGTAACCTGTCAGACTTGGGTCTGCCCGCCTCTCTGGTAGCCTGAGATCCCTGAGGTCCAGGTGTTGAGGGCTGCGGGCCACAAGTGCCAGGGAGGAACTGGCCAGCAGCAGTGCTGCTGTGACGGTTTTCAGTATCAAGTGCATCATCACGTCTTGTCTGGACAAGCACAACTACACGGGCTGCCGCGGAGTACAAAGCCTACCTAGGTAGACTTGACGGATGGCGGGAAAATACTTTGTCTAGTAAGGTAGGTAACCTCGTAGGTTCTTATCAAGTACGCTGCAGCAGGCGTGCAGCACGTCTTTCGAGTCCCGTAAACTCCACCAACTATCGTGACCAATTCAGGCGGGCCGCCATGCTATCAATGTTACATTTAGGCGGTTCCCTGATAAACGGCTGCGACTCATGGCTCAGGTCGTGCTGGATAAACAAGGGCGTTCCTGCACAGCAATACAGGGTCCAATCCCACATTTTTCGCCATTGTACAGGTTTGCGCCGAAACAGTGTGCCTCGTGACCAGCAACGTAAGGAGCAGTTCGGTGGAATGATCCGAGTTGGCAGTGGTGCACCCGGCTGGCTTCGTAGCGGTCCAATAGAGGAGCGCTAGGCCCCTGACTTTTAGTGAAAGTCCATCCCCACAGCGAGGACAACGGCTCCGTGGTCCCCGCAATCCAAGCCGCCGGGGCGCTGGCAATGACAGATGCCAAGTCTTTGCGCGTTATGGGGCGTTCGCATTCTACGCGTTCGGCAGATGCCGAGGTTGTCAGGGCACAGGCTCCTGGGAAAGGGCGTCATTTATGCAAGACGAGCCTCGTTCTTCGCCTAGCTCGCTTTCCTCGACCGTGTGGTTGTTCGTCGTGCACAAAAGGCCGGCCCAAGTTCCGAAACCTGGCCCATGAAGCACCGAGTTGAAGGCAGTCCGGCGCGTCTCCAATGCGCGGGCCGAGACAGAGGTCTCTTGGGAGTCGAGCAGGTGATTGTTGTCCTCGTCGCTGGTCTCCGCATGCCGCGTCGGTCTCTCCACGGGCTCGCAACCACTTATGAAGCTCTCGAAGTTCCTCTTAAGAGGCGGCTGGCTCCGTGTATCCGGCGTGCCCGTGTGCTGGCTGCTCTCCGATGCGTCAAGAGTGAGATCTATGACCTGATGTTGTCGACGGGTACAGGCTTCATCACGAGTGCTGTTCATGTTATTGTGGCAGAGATGAGACATTGAGGCAGTGAATGCTTGGCTAAGTGCCTCCCCCTTGTTGCATTGAGCAGCTTGCCCTTCATTACTGTCTGGAGTAGCAGACAATACCTTGGCAACTGGAGATGACATCCCAACGGCAGGGCATGAATGGAGGCTAGACTCGGCGGAGACCTGAGTCTCTTGTTGATCAATATCCTCGATATGCATGTCAGAAACCAACTGAGCCATATACTTGTCATGATCGAAGGCATCCCCCGAGCAGTGCTCACCGAACAGACCTTCGATGGTGATTCCTGGTGCAAGGGTCAGCGCAGTTCACTCGGGGACCAACACGGCGTGCCCTTACCCTGCTTGATCCAGCGAATCGTATCAACTGTACACGGCCAGACATCTTTCGGTCTGAGAGCTGAGACCAAGTGGCGCAACTCGCTATAAGAGGAGTGGCGGGAATAGGGAAATCTGATCCTATTAGGCAGCGTTGTGGCGGATCTGCGTCCTCGATCATCCTCCGCAGCGGCCACAAGAGACCGATATACTGTGTCAACGTCATGCTCGTCCGCCGACTCGTTTTCCTCGACGAGGTTGAGCACAAGAGGGTGTTTGGTCGTGATAGCGCTCGTCAGGAAGTTTTGGAGCAGATTCTTGGTACCTTTCGACATGTTCTGGTCCGTCTTCACGCTGGGCACACATCCAGTCAGCGTTTTGCACAGGCAGTGAGCATTTGTCTGCTTACCTCTCCAACCATTTACTGAGGTCATCGGTAGGCAGAATGACTTGACTCGACTCCTCTAGATCGCCAGCACCGCCACCGATACCGACCTCAACCATGTCATCTGCATTTTGAAGGTGGGCGACGATAGGCTTGATCCAGACCACATCGCCAATCGCCGTCTTTTGCATGACTGGGCAGTTGGTGCCTTTCTCGCAGCTGTGTATCCGAACATTAGGATTCCGAGTCAAACAGCCCGGGTGGAACCGATTTCCGCACGGGAAACCAACCAGCGCTGGTGCTTCAGAGCTCATATAGATGTAGTTGTTGTCATTGTCGAGCTTCACCCGAAGAGATTCGTAGACCTTCATTTTGTATTCATCGACATGTATCTGCGAGAATTCGTCAGCAATGGCTCGAGGAGAAACTACCGCGTCGCCAAGAACATGCCTGGGTGTTCAGAGCTTTGGCCAATGCGATCCACACATCCTCGTAGCCGTATGTCCAGGCTGAGAAGTAGAAGAGTGTATCTTCGGGGTACTTGGCCACCTTCTCCAAAAGCTCGGCCAGACCTTCAGCCTTTGTTTGGAATAGAACATCCTCTGTGAAGCTTGTGTCCAGGTAGATCTTGGTCAAAGTCCTCAGCCGTGTTGCATCATGTCCAGCGGTATATTGGACCATACATGGGTTCCGGAGCAAGGCGTTGACGTGCCAAGGCTCGCTCCTGATATCTCCGGTGTACAGAACAGCCTTACCATCTCCCTCGAAAACTGGCAAATCAGACAGGGCCACTTAGATCAAGGACAGGAGTTGCTCACGGAACATGACGGCGCCGGGACAGTGGTTAGCATCGAGCAGCGTGACCCGCACTGTATTGTTTGGGCTTAGTTCCACATCCGTCGGTGTGTTCAGCGGTAGAGGTTTCTGAGGGACATTAGCCTCTGGCGATAAGCCGCAGCTGCATGGGGCAGGCTGACCAAGCGATTCTTCTGATGTTTGTGGGTGATCTCCTCCGCCTCTAGGATCCCTTGGGCGAAGTTGATGCGGGATGCTTTCCGCTGCAGCTTCAGCAGCATTGCCCTTGTCGCAGCTGAGCAGTAGATAAGTCTCCCCCTGAAGGTATTGAGTCCGGTGATGTGATCACTGTGGATGTGACTGAGGAAGCATGCCAGGGGAGGGTCATCCACGACGTTTCGAAAGAAGTCCACTGTGCAAGCGTCAGAGAAATCACCTGGGCGAAACAAGTCAAGGGATGCCCACCTCTGATTCCAGGAAACTCCCTGATGATGCCGTCAAATGTTGACATGATGAGACTGCCATGGAGTGGTGAGGACACATTCGCGATATGACCTGAACTGGAATGGATCTGACGTTTCGAAAGGTGCCGATAGCCAAGTCACAGGTGCAGGTGCAGGTACGGTGCAAGAGTATAGTCGGCCGGGGCGCTTGGATGGGTTGCAGTCAAAGTTTGATGGCAGAACTCGAGAACAAGCAGCAGTTCTAATCAAGATTTTATCAGAATGATAAAGCAGAAGCAAACACGCTTGGTCTTGAACATTGATGCAAGAAAGGTGATCGGAGCTGGGTGTTGTGCAGATGCGCCTCGTTCCGAGCAGTGAGGACTCGAATTGACCTAGGGTTTGACCCCGAACCCGCAGGGTAAGAGGATGAAGAGTACCCCCCACCCCTCTCCGCGGGGGGGGGTGGGTTCCTCATTTTGGGCTTGTGCAAATGGAGCCCGGTCAAGTCAAGCATGCCAAATTCTCATCTGTCGTAACACGTGTAAGACCTCAACGATATACACAAGAGCCGTGGAACTTTGGTTGACTACAGCCGGGCCCGTTATTCCCGCCTACTGCCGCTCTGTGTCAGTGGCTTGCTAATCAGACGTCATCTCAGGCGGGCTTTACAACGCCCCGGAGGTAAGCCGTACCCGAATTCGGTAATATGGCGGGCTTACACAGGGACATAGGACGAAAACACGGAGGACTGCGTCGCCCAGTCAGATTATGGGTTTAGGATGGAACACTATAAATGTCCTCAAAGGACACTGTCATCCTGACCGAGGAAGTGATGGTGATATTCCTCGTCCAGGGCATCGAACCATACCAGCCGTTACTCCTCAATCAAACATACACAATCTGAACCAGATCATGTCGCAAAAACGCATTTTCATGACCGGTGCTACCGGGTACATCGGCCAAGTCCTGACCGAGTTTGCCATCGCCCAAGGCTACACCGTCCGCGGGCTGTCGCGCGCCGAAGCCAACGACGCAAAGCTCACCAGGCTGGGCGCCACCCCCGTGCGCGGCGACCTCGAGGCCCTCCAAGTCCTCAAGGCCGAGTCCTCCAACGCCGATATAGTAATGCACCTGGCAGACGCCCTCCTAGGGCTGGGCTTTGACACCCCCTACGACAAGGTCCTGGCCATCGACGCAGCGGCGGTGGACGCCATGGTCGCAGGGCTGCAGTCCTCGGGCTCCCAGGCCAAGACCCTTGTCACGACGTCGGGCACCATGATGGCCCGGCCGGACCCGGACGGCGGCGAGACGGCCGAGGACGCGCCGGTCATGCCCGACCTGCCCATCACGCGGTACAAGGCGTGGGACCACGCCAGGGCGGCGGCAGAGAGGGCGGGCGTGAGGGCGCTGTGCGTGCGGCTCGCGCCCTTTGTCCATGGCCGTGGCGGCAGCGGCCTCAGGATGTTCATGGAGGGCGCTGCCGCATCGGGGGCCGCGGCGTACGTGGACGGCGGGTCCACGCGCACGACGGCGGTGCATGTCGACGACGCGGCGAGGCTGTATCTGTTGGTCGCCCAGAAGGGCAGGGCAGGCGAGGCGTATAATGCCTCTGCCGAGACCAGCGTGACCATCAAGGAGCTCCAGGAGGCCATTGGGGAGACCGTGGGCGTGCCTGCGGTTGATCTTGCCAAGGAGGATGCAATGGCTAAGATGCCGCCGTTTCTGGTTAACTTCCTGGTTATGGAAAACCGGGGCTCAAACAAGAAGGCGATGTCTGAGTTGGGCTGGCACCCGACTGAGCCAGGTATTGTGGAGGACATCCTGAGAGGTTCGTATGTTGAAGTCGCAAGAGGTTTGAAGAGGAGCAGTTGAGGGGCCCGCATCATGGGATGGGGTCGAGTGTAGGGAGACGTGGGAGCCATTGAGCAGCGTTACTTCCAAAATGAGATAGATCATTGTCATCCCAGCACTCATGGCCAGGTAGGACGGAGGAGGCTATCATACATCATTATTCCCCTCGGGATAAAACATGCGCCTGTAGACTAGAATATTTACATGCAGGTCTTTATTCGGGTCTTGCCCTCGCAGTCGTCGACACCGTCGCGACCTTCTCGATATCGTGGTCTCCCGACTCCTCCCCTATAGCCTTGGGCTTATCGGTGAACCTCTCGAGATCGTTCATCGATTGCTCCGTATCGTTGTACCTGCTGTACAGCAGCCAGAAGATGATTCCAGCAAAGAAGCAAGAGATACACAGTCCAGTGTACATCCAGAGAAGCTTGGGGTCGACGGCCGTGGGCGAGAGGGCGATGGACAGGGCAGAGCCGAACGCGCTCATCAGGAGGAACAGCGACATGATAAAGGATTTCATGTTGGCTGGGGCCTTCGTGAAGGCATACTCCAGACCCGTGATGCTGGCGAAGATCTCAGAGAGGCCGATAAGCAGGTAGGCGGGAGCCTGGATGGCGACGTGGATGTTGTTGGGCGCGTAGGTGCCGTCCTCCTGCAGGGCAGCGGGGCATGCGCCGGGTTGGTCATAGCAGGGGCCAGAGTTGTAGATCATCTTCTGGACGCCAGCAGCATACGCCATGGAGCCGGCGGCAAGCATGAAGCCCCAGAAGATCCGCGTGATGGGGAGCATCTTGAAGCCCAGTTTGTTCAGGCCGGGGTAGAGGAAGTAGTCGCAGATTGGGATAAAGATGATGATGGTGATGGGGTCCCAGTTCTGCATCAGGTCGTTCGGAATCCCGTGGAGGCTCATCTGGCCGGCCTGCGAGATGAAGTTGTTGAGCATCTGGCTGTAGACGACCCAGTAGATCGGGAAGAAAAGGAAGACCTTGCAGGCGACCAGTGCTCTCTTGACTTCCTCGACAAAAAGGGCATCCCAGGTGACCTTGTACTTGCGGCCGGTGCAGAGCTCCTCGTGGTATTCGGGCTTGGCGGCGTCGTAGTTACCCTTGTGCGTGAGAGCAATCCACATGATCTTGAATGCCTTGGGGATGATGCTGCCCTGGGGAGGCCGCAGCTTGTACTTGGATTTCCCAGCAACCAGCACCGCCATTCCGACGAGGAACATCAAGAATGGGAGGAGGTAGGCGGCCCAGAATCCGACGTGGGCCTCGAGCTCGGTGGTGGCGATGCTGGAAAGACTGCCGATGTTGATCATCATGTAGAAAATCATGTAGATTCTCTTGATGGTCGCCGCAGGATCCACAATGACGCGCTCCCCGGACTTGAGAGTCTTGACGAAGGGCACCGTATTGTCGTACTGCTCCGCAATCAACGGCGACACGTTGGACTTGATACCCCCGGTGCCGAGACCGATGACGATCATGGCGGTGATGAGACCGCCCAGAGCAGCGCCGTTCTCGATGGCGACGGGCAGGGAGGTCAGGAAGAGGATGAGGTTTCCGAAGATGTAGATGACGGCCGAGTAGAAGATGGTCCAGTATTTCCCAAGGTACTGATCACTGATAATGGCGCCAAGCACCGGGGTCACGTAGCACCAGAACTGGAAGAAATTGGTCAGGCCTGGGTTGGGCTGGTCAGCGTCATGGCCGGAAACGAGGGCTCCGGATGTCGCCAGGAGCACGAACCTGTAGCTCCGCTCTGGCCCAGGCCGATGGCGCCGGGAAGGGTGTCGTGGGAACTGTTCTGAATGTAGTTTTGGAAGGGGCCGGAGAGACCATAATACGTGAACCGTTCGCAGAGCTCGATGATGCAGACGAGGAAGGCCGACCACGGCAGCTTGTCGGAGACCATGCGCAGGTTCTGCTTCTCCTCGTCGGTGGGCTCGTCTCCATCCGCCGTCATAAAGCTTGCAGCATCCCCGGTGGAGAGAGCCTGCTGGTGGCCGACCGGCTCGATGCCGCCAGCCATGTCCTTCTTGTCATGGGTGCGAGGCTCAACTGCGGTAGCATGAAGCCTGGAGTGTATTCATTAGCAACCGGACTCCATCGACGCTCGCATGCCTGCTACGTACTCGGCTGCGCTCGACTCGTGGTCCATGGTGGGGAGCGCTGTACACGGCTATGCGCGGGAACCCAAGTTGACGAAGCCCGGGGGAGGGGGGGCGCGACCTGGCGGAAAGCTGGGGGAAGAAATCCAGCGCCAGGACGAGATGCGAGTTTCCGGTGGCAGCAAAGGACATATATACTCCGTAGTCCAACCACGGCAACTCAGAGGACGGGCGGCTGTAGATCTAAAGGCCGGTAGGAACCGAAGTACAATAAAATATACAACGGGCCAGGTGGGCCCCTTTTATCGGTGGTCGATGTAATACTCGCGCATAAAATTTACCTCACACGGCCGTTCCGCGGGGATTTCTCGTCAGGGCACCGGATGGTCATGCCATTAGTGCCACGCAGGGCTTGGGGGAGGCGAACAGGCGAACAGGGCGAGTCCCTGGGACCCATGTATCCAATATGTCGGTCATGAGACACGGCCGTCCGGCTCCGACTGCGACTCAGCCAGACGCGCTTGTGCATCCCTAATGGGCAGGTGGGAAACAAGCTCGGGGATGATCGCCCCTCAAAAAGATTGAACAGACTGCCTGATTGCTCGCTCTTCGACACCAGCTCATGCACGGGACACTATGTAGGTTGGTCCTCGGCGCCCCTATCTCTCGCGCGGGATACATGACGACGAAAAAACGGACCGAGGCAGTGGAGCCAGCCCAGGAGCGGAAGCTTGCCGAGTTGGGGTCAGGCAGTTCAGGGCAGTCAAGGGAGGGGAGGGTAAAGATCCAGCACCTTGGGCCATATACGGAGAAGTGCCACCGCAACTTTGCGTATTTTACCCGGTCGTATGGGCGGGTTGTGCTGGTAAACACACTGCTATCCGCACAGCAGACGGGGCAGAACGGAGACACCGTCCCCTAATTCATGCGTATTCCATTTTGCTACGTGGTCTAGTGCATGTAAATACACTACACTGGTCCGCTGAAGGGTTTCGTGGCGATTCGGTGGGGCCTGGCGGCATTGACCAAAGCTTGATTGCTGGTGTTGGGGCCCATTGGGGAGGGATCGGATCTTGTGTTGAGCGCAGCTCGCCAAGTTTATCTTGCCACTTTGTCTTCTCCACACATGGGGCGAACACAAACCTGCAGTGCCTAGTCAGTGTACTTAACTATGTATGCTGGTGTGTAGTCGAGGCTACCGTGGCCCAACTGCAGCCCCGGAATACTTGGCCACACATGCGCCAGTGCAGGATTGCCTACCTGTTATCAACGGTAGCACCAGGCAGGCTGGCAGATGCCAGACAGCCACACCCTTCGGACCGCACCGAGACCAAGAGATCTGGCGTGCCTTGGCTCCAGAGAGCCGCATTCGACAGCTCGGCTGTGCGTGTACTATCGTGAGGGGCTCCACGCATGTGGGCCGCCTTGATCGCGTGCTCGCTCCTATGCCAATCTCGGTTGTATTCGCCGCCGGCTTGCTGCACAGTCCCGACATTCAATCACCCGCCAGCAGCACCTCATCATGGACTCTTCATCGCAGACTTCAGCACGCAGCCCGAGGCTGAGGCCAAACCTGACTGGTGCGCAGGAGACGCTCCTTGCCGTTCTTCACGCGCGTGCACTGGACGCCAAGACCACCACACCCATCCTGGACGACCGATACGCCGTGCATATCGTTGACCAGCTCGACTACGACTTCTCACGACTGCGCACAACCGGCTCCAAGGCAGCAGTGATTGCCCTGCGTGGGAGGTTTCTGGATCGATGGACAGCCGACTTCATCCAACAGGCCCAACATAACGCCGAACCGGTCACGATCCTGCATCTCGCCGCGGGGCTGGATACCCGCGCGCTGAGGCTCCAGGAACACTGCAACAGGAACGGACCGATCGTCCGCTGGGTCGACGTCGACTTGCCGGATGTCATTGACGTGAGGCGCAGGCTTCGGCTGCCGGAGCCGGCTGGCGACAGTGTTCAGTACGGAATGTCTGGCGCTGATGTGACGGACGAGCTCTGGCTGCCGAAGCTGCAGCTGCCGCGCGACCGCAAGACGCTCGTCGTCTTCGAGGGCCTCTCCATGTATCTCCAGCCAGCCCAGGGCCGTATGCTTGTTGAGCAGCTGACGGGCTACTTTGTCAAGCCGGGAAACCAGCTGGTATTCGACTGCTTCAACTGGTTCCCCCTGATGGTCCAGAGGCTCGAACCAATCGTTGCCAGAACAGGGTCTAGACTGTCGTGGGCCATCAACGACCCGAAGGAGCTTGAAGGGTGGCATTGTGGGCTACACTTGACCGGCGAGGTCCTGCCCGCAGACAATCCCGAGAATGTCAAACTGCCCGCCCTGTTGAGGTTGTTCTGCTGGATAGTCTCATGGCTACCTGGCCTGCGAACCTCGGCCAGATACATGCGATACGAGTGGTGAAGCGACCTGCCCCGCGGAAACCAGTCCATTATTAGACTATTGGGACCTGCCCGAAGATTGATCCTTGACCTTTTAGACAAGCCCTCTCTTCTGTGTTCGACATACAAGACATGCCCCCATATCTAACCGCTTTGGATTCTAACTTCTGAAGACAAATTTCAATGTACGCTGTCCATGCCTGGCCACTTGGCCGCCCTGTTGAAGTCTAATATAAGCCGCCTCAGATGTGGCATCTGTCTTGTCAGATACCAACGAAGGAAACATGACACCTGCAGCGCTCAGTTCTATGCTGCATGCCAATGTTCTCCCACAAACATTCCCGGAACGCCCAACACCTCACCATGCCATTAACCCACTTCTCTTCTTCGCAAGCGGGTACAGCAACAAAGCAGCCAGAGAAAGCCCCATGGCAATACTGATTCCGATCTGGATGACCTGCAGCAGGATGGGCATCGCGTCGAGCTGGAGCTCGCCAAGGGGGAACGCCTGGTTGTTCGCCGTGGTGTTGCGCACGATGGCGTCCGCCGTCTGCAGGCCCGCGGCCACGATGCCCGTGTTGGCCAGTCCCGACGGCACCTGCACGATCATGGCGGGGACCATACCCGCGGCGGCGAGGGCGAAGCCCTGGGACGCGCCCAGCCCGATGCGGCTCCTGCGGTTGTTCTTGGCCCCGCCGCCGAAGCCCCTGTCATATATCATGTGCTCTACCTGCCAGCCGAACTTGGAGTACAGGTTACCCAGGACCCCGATCACGAAGCCGCCCAAGGTGTGGGCGATGGTGAAGGACCCATGGAAGAGGTCGATTGATAGGAAGTTGACAAGGTAGCCCATGAAGGCGATGAAAACCATACTACGTTCTTGAGAGTTAGCAACTCGGTCATGAGGGCCAGAGAGGAGTGGCAGACAGGCGGGGGGCTCCTTACGCTGGGATTTGCCTATACTTTGCTCCGCTGATGATGGAAACCTGGATCGAAAAGAAAGGCACAAAGAACAGGTTCCACCGCCGGTCGATAAGGTTCTCACAGCGGGGGTTGCTGACGGCATCATAGTCCATGTAACCATACAGCGTCGAGCCGATGGCGATTCCGTAGGCTATCAGGAGTGAGTAGATGAGTGCGTACATCATCCTCGAGCCACCAGTGACAATATTCTTGGCCATGATCTCCAGCGCGGCGTTGGTCATCCAATAGCCAGGCATGATCAGGTTGATGGAGCACTGCGTCAGCGCCGAGTAGCAGAAGAGGCGGGTCCCGTCGGCACCCTTGATCGAGCCCAACATGCGGCCCAGGAAGGACATGATGATGGCGGCCGTGACCTCGAACATGAGCGCGTACAGCGGGTGCGCGGGCACGAACTTGAGCTGCATGATGCCCAGCAGGCTGCCGGTGATGAACGCGACGGGCAGGTCGATGAAGCGGGCCCGGTAGGCGAAGGGGGCGATGCCGACGGCCGCGAAGCCGAAGATCATGATCATGAACCATATGTTGCGGCTGTCGTCGCGCCGCTCGATGTCGTCCAGCCGGGCGATGCCCTCGTGGACGGAGATGCGCCCGTGTAGGACGTGCTTGTACACCTCGTGCGCGTCCAGCATCTTGCCGACGTGCGTGCCCGCCCCCTGGATCAGCTTCATCTCCGTTGGCTGGTACACCCCCTTGCCCTCCGGGTCGTCCTGGCTGTCAAAGGCGAGGATGATGTTGTCCGGGACGTAGAGCATGTATATCTCCGTGTCCAAGGCGCGGGCTGCCATCTGGATGTACGGCACGACCCTGTGCGTCGGCGAGCCGTAGACTAATGTAGCCTTGCACAGCTTGGTGATATAGCGGCGCCTGGTGGGTACATCGCATTGCTCCTCGGACATGGTGATGTAGACCTCGTCCTTTGGTTCGATTCCCATCTGCGGCGAGCCGTTTGTTGACGGCAAAGGATGAGCTGCTGCCATGTGTGCGGAATATCGATATGTTGGATAATTCGTCCTGCCGCTGGCGCCGCGGCGGTCGTACGGATCATTGCCGAACATGGAATTGCGTGGGCTCTCATACCATCCGCTTTCCATTTGCGGTGCGCCATGGATGGTTGGGCTGTCGTTGAACGAGGAATGCCTGGTGACTGCTGGGGGCAGATGAGACGGCTCAGCCCCGGTGTCGACTGCCATTCCGACTCTCTTGTCCTCGTCTCTCGTCATGTCTTTGATAAGGAATTCTCTTACTCTGCGCACAAAGGCCTCGAGTCTGCTGGCTGAAGAGGGCATGTGAAAATTGTACTGTCAACGTGTGGAATAGGATTTAGCAAGAAGGCTGGATGAGGCGTTGGGCATCTGTTATGAGGTTGAGCACGGAAGCCCGGGGGCGAACTGCACGTGGTGTTTTTGAAACTAGTCGAGTGGTATCCTCAGTTCCCGAGTAGAGCGGGCGCATGCGGAGACAGCGGGTAACCTTGGAATTGCAATGTCGCAGCTAAGTCCCAGATGTATTGAGGCGGTAGGTCTCATGGGTCTTGGCAGGGGTTTATATACGTAGGTATTGATGGTTTGGCTCCGTAGGGTTCATCTCGATCCTCCTAAGGCTATTGGGAGCTGCCGGCGGCGTGGCAAGACTAATATGTGGCCGAGCTCGAAGCACTTGGCAGCCTTGCTTCTTAGATACCAAGACCTCAAATCTGCTGCGTGTGATGCCGCGGGATGTATACAGCCACTCGGAATTTCAAATTGGCGTGATCTTCTCAGTCGAACAGCAGAGGAAGTTTCTAGCGGCAACTAGGATCCACCGATTCATACTGAAAAGACGCATGCCATCCCCATCAACTTCAGCTTCATTGATGGCATGACATGCCGGATTGCACTGTGCCCGCTTTTTGGCTATGGCAGGCATGCATGCTTCAAGAGTTGGGAGGTAAAATTTCTCCCGACAAAAAGAACATTTCACTGGAGGAAGTAGAACAAAATACCTGGTGTCACCGTCACATGCTTGTTCGTCTATTCTGGAGTCTGGACCACTGAGCCCGTGTTAGTAGCCTGTTGGAGTTGCAGTGATTGGCTTGTTTGTCTGCTGCAGTGAGCACAGGAATGCTCGTGTGTACGAGTCAGCATTGAGTACCACACACATGCTGGACGTCTCATCAGGAGCATGGAAACCGAGTCTTCGCGACCTTGCTCCAGCGTTTCGACAATCAGTGGAAGCTGCCGAAAGGCAGTACACCTCCGCATGCACGTCAACGAGTAGGCGGTCTTGACGCAAAATCTCCGTAATGCGGCCGCTTTTTGCCCTGGCAACCCTGCTGCCATCTCAACTTGGCCTTTCAGTGTCATCCCGTGTTCGTCCGTATCCGGAATGTAAAGCCATATCGTGCAAGCGTGAAGAGGACTGAGGAGACTAAGCCGGTCCGGATTCAAGCCGGAATTGTGTATGTGATAGTTCCAACGATGGGCCTCGCCGATGGCATTCCCAACCTTCTCGCCGTGGCCGGGGAGTGGATTACCGGGGTTGAACTTTGACGGGTGCTAATCCTGCGTGATGATCACTTAAGGTTAACATCGTCTGCTTGGTTCCGGAGTTGTGGGAGCAGAGTGAAATGCTTGGATATGTCACATCAAAGTCAGATGGAGCGGCGGCCCCGCCCGCATCTCTTGGTTGTCTATCACATCTGCTTCCGGGCCGTGTTTCCCGTCACTCGATAGATCAGAGGACGTATCTGAGACTGAAATGGAACCGCAGGAAATCTGGGAGACGCCCATGCGCAGTACGCAGGCAAAGATTGCAACCGGCAACTTCGCCCGGCGGGCGTTGTTATGACTTGCACTGCAGTCCAAAGCTAGCCGGGCAATGGCCAAGCGCGTCGACATGACATGCGATGGATTCATATCACTGGCGTACTGCTGAAACGCTTGGCAACTTGACTATCATAGATACCATAGAACAGGATGGAAAAATGATTAGAATTGGTAATTGTTGATAAGTGTTAGTTCCTTCTCTTTGATCATGCCCAGCCGTTGAGTTGCTTCCAAATTTCGACTTGGCGGGCACAGATGTCGTGAACGAAATCCAGCCCGAGGCCTGGGATGACGAAACTGGGATGCTAAAGTCCTCGCTGCTCTGGCGGCAAATAGATGGGATTCATCTGATGAGCGGTTCCGGTGAAGTTGTGGGTGCAGCCACGACGGCGGAGCATCTTCTTGTGCATTCACGGTGCTTGACCGGGAGCTGACATGGACTCAACTGACACATTCTCCTCCAACCCTATGCATCTTTTCATTAAAACTGTCTGATAACTCGGAGACCCTGGGGTTACGTCGATACACAACTTTTGGCCATCCAGATCCCTGTTAGGATCAAAAGTCACGAATCAGGAAAGGCTCAAACCTTAATATTAGTGTAAAGATAAAGATACCACGGGAGTACACCACAAGTGGACAATCCAAGACGATCTCCCGAGGGTCTCTACTGGACGGGGCTTGGGAGGCCCAAGCACCATAGCATCATCACTTCAGGGTTACTGCGCCTCCGACGTGCGACCAAGGCCACTCTCGGGAATCACCTAGGTATCGATGTATAACCACCCTATGATAATGGACTCGTGCCCACAGAATACGGAGAATTGTCGCAGTGATGATGGCTACATATCACTCTCACGGAGGCCATAAATTGCCTTAGCCTTACCGGGGATTAATATCGCCAGGCATTACGGACGGCCGCAACCCCTATGATCCATGCGGTCGCACCCGCCTGGCCCTATCATGAAACACTCCTAAGCAGCCACACACTTTGGCTGCAGCAAGATGGTGGTCGTGCGGCGAGGCGGCTTGATTCCCCTTGCATCTGCGAGACGTGAATTGCTACTAGTTGGCCGCCGCCAAGGCTCCGAGGCCAAGCTATATCGTCGTTTCCGAGCCCTACGGGCTGATCCCTACGTGCCCCGGGGGCATGCTCTTCCGAAGAACCCGACCCAAATCTAGTTAGGTTGTGGTTCGTCAAGGCCCTCAACTCAGCCGCCTCTTATCAGGCATGTGTCGCTCAAAGGCCCCGCCGGTGCTCACATGCCTCCGACTTTCCTGGATCTACGCCGAGAATACGCATGAAGTTCTCGGCCGAGTGCGCGCCTCTTGGTTCGCCTGTGGTAAGTTGCCTAGCTTCATGCTTCACATCAGAGCTTCAGCATTGATGATCTACCCCGCCGATGGGCCGACCGCCGCCGGCGCGTTGAAAAACATCCTATCACCAACAGATGTTCCAGCCGAAGCATTCGGAGGGCTGTGTCTTCGTCCGGCCACAATGATGATCAGAGGTGCGTTACACTGTGAGTCAAGATATAATGAGGATGCAGATATGGTAAGAATAGGTTTTAATTCAGCACTTGCTGTCCGTAACGTCAAGCCACGGGCCCGTAGACCTGAAGGTCTATCTATACCCTCAGGACCCTCAGCCATTCCGTCGTCTATCGGGAACCACCGCCAGCGATTGAGAACTTGATTGCGCTCTCACCATTTCTTGGGTGCCGGGACACCGTCAGTCACTATCGGAACCTGCACCGTTTAGCCTTGTAAAGATGGGGTTGAAACATGCTATCCACACCCTGGTCCGCCGAGATGCTTCCCCGGCCCACGAAGCCAAAGCGGGTCGAGCTGTAAAGTCCAACAACGAGTCCTTCAAGAGCATCAGGAACTTCGTCTATGTGTTTGTCCATCGTAACGACCCAGCTGAAGCCGAGGAGGACGGTACCGAGCATGAAGCGCTCACACCACGCGATCTCAGGCGCTTCCCTGGTGGATACCAGCTAGGTGAGCATCGTCTTAGCCACACCAACGAATTCCAAGTGCTCCCTTTGGCTGGCATTGCGCCCTCACTGTACAATTCAGTCCCAGCACACGATCTTCCCACTGTTTCATTAATGGCCCGTCTTGTATAGCTGTCAAGTACATCCATCGCTTGATGCTCTTTGAGACTAGTGAAGTACAACAACAGAAAGATCGGTTTAACTACTGCTGACACTCTACAACGCTCCTGATTTAGTAGATTGTGGCAATGACGACGAAACTCGACCTGTGTCTCAGCCGGGTGGCAGTGCATCTGCATTCAGACGTGGAAACAAGGTCAAGGAGAGATATTTATGGGAAGCTCCTGATGAAGGACATGAGCTGCATGAACGGGCCAGAGAGCGGAAGAAGTCGATTTCCTGGTGATAACGTTGGAGTCATGAGACCCATGTTGTAGAATTCATGAACTTGTCCGCGGCGGCCGCTGACCGGCCAGAAGATAACTACCTAGTCAACTCAACCAGTCAGTCCTACTCCATGACGCAGAGGCTTAACCTAACCCGTGTTCCGCCGTGTACGAAGCACACCCACCTAGGTATTACCTTCCAATTCAGTCCTCCGAGTATAATGTAGATGAGGCGTGTCTTTGTACAACTTGGAACATGCTCCCCATGTGATGGTCCAGCTCAAGTCCCGCGATTTCAAATTTTCGATGGGGCGTCGGCAGCAGCGTTGCCAGGGACGACTAGAATGAACCACAAGACTAGAACCTTCAACCGATGTTACCTACATAATGATGTGAGTCGTGACTGAAGCGCACTTGTTAATATGCACTCCACACATACATTACAAGCTGAGTGTCTATTCTAGATTGGATGCGCAAGCCCCTTTGCTGTTCCTGCTCTTCGAGACGCAAGTGGATCAAGAGATCAGGAGTACGCAACTTAATCTAGGCGCTGACAATTACCAAAACTCTGCAATCAGCTCTCGCACAACACGCCAATGCTTGGCTGTTCCATGCTGAGATCGGCTACCTAGTCTTCGGTCTGTTGGACTGTCAATTGATGGAAAATATGGCTGCATTGTACCCAATTCCGGCCGTGCTGATATGTACCTAACTAACCCTAGGTCTGGTACCACGTTCCCTAGTTGATTGGCTCCTATGGAACAAAAAAAAGGTAAAACAGGGAGTGAGCTGAAACTTCGTTCAGAAATATTGTGTCGGGCGTCATAGCAGTCGAGTTACACGGCATGGAAACTGCGACGATACACTTGGCACATAGTACCTTGGTATGTACCTAGGTATGTGGACCGTCGGACTGGAGTTTAAATTTTCTTAGGAACGGAACCGCAGGCCCTCCTCACGAGCCCGCGAGAGATCGATAGAGAGATCTCGCAGGGAATTGCCAAGTTCGTGTTGCGGCCGTCCGCCGTCTTGCTGCCGTGTCCTTACAAGTCCAAGAACAGTCCGCCTTGTCTCTGAACTCAAATGGTGTGCACGAACAAAGAGATTGGAGATAAGCGAAGTCGCTGCAACAACTAAGCACTGTAAATGGAGTACTTTGTCAGCACAAAAGGTAGCGAGATTGGGTCCATCGGCCTGGCTAGGTCTCAGGACACGGTATGATCCGCGAGGCACTTACCATGATCCACACTCCGCGCAGGCTTTGATAATAGGCACGTCTTATGATATCCTGCACATCCTCTGAAAGAGTAGCAATAAGCTCCACGCTTGCAGTAGCGTGGTCACCATTAAAATGAGATGCGAGCTCTTGGCCGATCTGGGCAGATAGCCGGCTGTTGTTCGCCACCATCTGGCCTTGAAAGATGACTCCACCGACGACGACTATGATGGCCGTGCATATGGACCGCAAGAAGTTCATGGTCGAGATAACAGCAGCCGTGTCCAGCGATCCATTTGCCGTCGCTTGCGCTACAAGGAGCGGTGGCTCCATATTGAAGCCGACGCCAACCCCAACAATGATCTGATAGACCACAAGCCTTGTAATGTTCTTCTCAAACTGGAGATTGATGAAGAGGCCGGATCCAACCGTGAGCAGTATCTGAGCTCCGTACATGATCGGAAGGTAAATCCCTGTCTTTTGAATGAAAACCCCGGTACAGGCGGCGGCAAGGGCGCTGGATACAATTACCGGGAGAAGTTGAAGCCCTGAGACCAGGGCATTGGCCCCCAAGACTGATTGGGAATAGAGGGGGAGATAATAAGAAAGACCGATCAAGACAGAGAAATTGCAAACATAGACAAGGTAGGCCGCCACCGTCGAGATACTGGAGAACAAGCGTAGCGGAACCACGGGATTTGTCGCCAGCTTCCCTAAGTGTGTGTCAATAATCTGCCACAGATCCCGCTATGATACAATATTGCACAATATAAACCACAGAAGTATGAAATCAGAAAGTAGAGATATTTATACCTACATTCATTCAAGAGAAATAAACCCGATGCGACAGTGCCAAAGGTGATAAGACAGATGATAGTCGCCGATGACCACGGGAAGGTGATGCCTCCGAACTCAGCACCAAGGAGCACCATCAGAGCAGATCCAATGATGAGCAAGCTGCCAGTCCAGTCGACAGCCTTCAGGCCAGCTAATATCGGGGTGTTTGGCTTAGGTATCTTTAGGAAGAGTAACTGGACAAAAAAGACAAGAGCACTGATAGGCACTGCGTTTCGGAACGTGGTTAGCCAAAACTGTGTGAAATCGAGTACACATGCGTGAGCCAGCACCCACAGTTCATCCAGAAGGACCACCGCCAGTGAGCTCTTGTCGTGAACACGCCCCCGAGGACGGGCCCAACTGCTGTCCCAACTGCCCACGTGATGGACGTAATTGCAAGATATAGGCCACGATCTCGCATCGAAAAGGTATCGCAGATGATCACATTTACCAGTATGCCCATGCCGCTGGCCCCGATTCCCTGAACGGCGCGGCCAGCAATGAAGGAATCCATACTTGGGGCGAGTGCACAAAGCAGACTACCTGCGAAGAAGAAGGCCTGGGCGATAAGCATAATCGGCTTCCGACCCCAGATGTCAGCCACAGATCCCCACACGGGTGTCACGGCTGTGCTGCCTAGGATGAATGCACCCCCAACCCAGATGTAGCCCGACGAGGACTGGAATTCGGCAGCGATAGATGGTACCGCCGGCGTTACCATGGTCAGGTCCAGTGACGAGAGCAATACGGACAGGCAGAGAGGAGCCATAATCAGCACGAGCTCAGCTCCGGACGGTTTTCCAGCAAGCATTTCCTGCGGCGTCCCTAGGTCCAAAACAGGCCTGCTATCGTCGACATTTTGTTGGATCTGACTGCTGTCATTGATGTTGTTGGCAACGCGGTCTGTCATCCGGCTTTCTTGACGCGTGTTCAGAGCATTGACCGCCGGTGCAGCCTGGATGACTGCCGTGACCGTCGGAGACATGGTGTAGTAAGTAATGTCAGATAACTTCGAGTAGGCTAACAGCGTGGGTAATGCGCTACAAATGCTATTGGGCCAGAAAGATCGGTATTATCAAAGACCGCACTCGTATGCTGGCCGCGGTGCAGCTAGTGTCTGCGAGCTGTCGGCCGCAAGCATAGGTAGTTCGGGTAAAGTTCGAAATTAGGCTGCTGCTGACATTGGGATGCGGTGTGCTCGGAAGTGAATTAGTCATGTGACGTTTTAAACGGCAAATTACTGGACAATCCCTGGTATAGAGTCGAAGGTTTGTCTCAATCGGGAAACGCCACCTTTTTGTGCTCCATCGCCAAGAGCATGAAAGATGATGTCTGCCCAGGTGAGGTTCTATGTAACATCTCACGGTTTGGTGAAGCCGAATCAGAAGACTCCTATTGTAGGCGTATAGTATAGTGTTCTAGACAACATGCTCGAGCCGGGGGTGTGCCAAAGCCTGGAGGACACTCTAGTCGGCATCCTGTATCCCATCGCCACATGAACATTGTGCTCGTCATCTTCTGAACGTGGATTCATACTTGACTACTGGTCGTACTTAATGCATGTGTGAGAGGTGTGTTATTCAGGAAGAAATCCCTCACAAAAGTATTTGAGAACATAGCCACATAGGTGTGCATCAGATGTGTAAATCGCGTACGAGGGGTGGCACCAGGTCAGACTCCGGGACAATAATACCTAGGTACGTAGGTACCCATTCGCCGCGGTGCCTAGAGATGTTCAGTTGCGCTGCGGCGACCAAGAAGTTGCCAAGCACGCTTCTATGAACTTGGATACTTTATTCTATCGATCGAAGTGTGAAATGCAAGTGTTCGCCCTCAACTATGAAGACATGAACTACGGTGATGCATGAACCAACTTACAGAGGCGTAAATACCACAATCTAGGGTACGTGCTGGCTCCCCTTTACTTGAGATTGGACAGATGTTGGCTGTGAGCTGAAATATTATTATAAGTACCCATCCAGTGCTATATTCAGCTGATTAAAGCCAGGAATTATTAGTGGCTATTGCATTTTGAAATTTGTTGTCATCGGTATTGTCTTTCTTATCAAACGCTGGGTCTTTGAGCGTTCACGACTGTGTCAAGGGACCGCCGCAGCTACTTTTTTTAAGGGAATTGTGACCGGATTAAAAAATGCAACCACTGAACGCCAGGATGTAATGGAAGAGAACAAAAGAATTCTTGAGTGTATATCAGGAGAACATTTGAATGCTAAATTGCAATGACTTGGCAGAGGTCGTGATACCTGAACTATGAACCTATGAAAGGCAGTCGACCCCTTTTGCTGCTTTAAGGCAGATTAAACCGAAGCTAAGCTACAAGGCTAAGAGCAGCAATTCGTCTGTATGAATACACCCGACTGCTTTAGTCAATCTATCCCTCAATATGAATAATGGACGCAGACTTCCGTACCGACAAGGCTAGTTAGAATTAGTGGCTTTTAGAAGATACCTCGAGGGGGGTAGTTAGTCTCGAACCATACGGTGTGACACAAAAGCGGGCAATCTTACTTTTATCATACAAAGCGTAATGTGGAGTGAGCTTTGTCTTGGATAAAACCACTCTACAAAGAAGTGATGTGCTGCTTCCTCCACCGCACTTTTCACGATATATCTTTCTTTGTGCCCGGACAATACTATTCTGTGGTCTTTGTGGCTACGGCAGACTTTTCATCTCGTAGACCCTTCGATCTCAGTTTTTCAAATTCCTGAAAATCATCCTCGCTTCTAGTTCCGAGCCTTCCGCAAAATGTGTCTAAAAGCTCTGACCTCTATTGCCTCGGAGACACTTTCATACTTTGACCTTCCCTACTCACGTGTCGTCCAACTAACGAAGAGGGGTATGATCTTTGTAGTCGAGACCAGTACTGATGCAGGTGGCTTGCCTGCTGATGCAGAACAAGAGATAAGTTCAGAGGAAATATCTGGAAATAGGGGCTACTCACTAGGCCGGCTGGTTCGGAATATTCGGCCCTCGCTCCAGCGGCAACGCAAATTCAGCAAATCTTCTCTCAGATCAGACTGCAGTGAGCGGCTTCATCAGTACCTGCGGCTCCAGGAGAGTCTTTCATCTTTCCCAACCTTTCAGGAAACGTCGGGCCGTTTCTGGCGCAAGAAGCCGACAGAGGGAAAACACAGGAGCCTTCAGGGCAAGACTGTTCTCATACCTTCATAGCAACCAATTCATCTTGGAACCATTGTCAGAGTGGCTGGTCCGCTCTTGCTTTTACACTCATGTTCCAGTTCCCTGCCTTGAGAACCTGTACTGCTTCGATATTTTGGTTCCAGACACCAGAGACTCAGCTGGGATTGTGCACCGCCTTGCCGAATACAACTTCGTTCCCGTGATGTAGAAACTCTAATGTCCACGGGTAAAGCAGCCCTAGAGCTTATTCTGACCGACAGACCGGCTGAGAGGACTGCGAGGTTGTGGAACATGCGTCTGTTTGAGGCGAAAAATTGGTCTTTGCATCAGTGTAAGTTTTCCGAAATACTGCAAGTAGTTGCGCAAGGTAAAGCCAGCATGGCTTAGAGGCACAACTCGTCTAGATATAGGCTAATAGAGTTGATTTCCTTTGTAAAATGCTTGATAGCCTTGGCGGTGACGTGAAAGGCACCTTGATGTCAGCTCTCAGACATCTCCTCAAACAACCCCAAAACTTGATT
This sequence comes from Stenocarpella maydis, assembly GCA_002270565.1. Classification (NCBI taxonomy): domain Eukaryota; kingdom Fungi; phylum Ascomycota; class Sordariomycetes; order Diaporthales; family Diaporthaceae; genus Stenocarpella; species Stenocarpella maydis. Next base: position 657,550 of record NQMI01000007.1, read on the forward strand.
TCGTGATTTGAATGACAGAGTTAGTAACTAGGGGCTCCAGTCAAGCATTGCTTCAGATATTTGCCACTCAGCCAGGAGCTGTGGAGTGCGGAAGCTCGGGTTCGTTTCACCATGGCACATGAGTAACCTAAGTTCCTAGCAGGCTATTTCCCCTGAATTAGGTCCTCAAGATGGGTCTACTTGATATTAACATTGAAACACGTGCTTACGAAAAACCATGAACTAAAGGATCAATTGATGTACTTGATACAACACATATGCGCTAGACCAAATAGCAGCGCCCGTCACGAGCCCCATAGGTTTTTGCCGCTTCTGTCTTTCCCAACGCGCCCAAAACATTCAATACTTTATCCAGGTCCTTGGCGATGTCATATCCTGTAGATACGTGTTGTATAAATTATTGGGGCTCTCTGGCCTTGGTCGATGTGGCCGTGAAGGTTGGTAAACAATTCGGTAGAAGCCCATACCGTCATCGTCCTGCCCAGGATTTGCAGTCTCGTATCCCATCACTTTAAGTAAGTGATAGAGCCCGGCCGCAACCACAGCCCCCAGGAATGGACCCACGAAAAAGATCCAGATATCGTCGACGTAGTTGTTATTGATAACAGCCGGACCCAAAGTTCGAGCCGGGTTGACCGAAGTTCCAGTGTAATTAATTCCTTCCAGTCTCAAGTCAGTTCATTTACTTTATTGTTGGACAAAGCACTTCAGAGGACTTACCGATAAGATGTGCCACAAATAATGCCAGTCCAATGGCCAGGGGCGCAATGAACGAGGTGCGACTCTTCTCGACAGCAAGCATGATGATTGTCATGACAAGCTCCGCAGTGAGAATGGCCTCGAGGAACAAGCCCTGTACAGGCAATGTACCGGATGAGAGGGCATTTTCTGCTTGTAGTTTCCCAGGCAGCAGTATGGAAACTACTGCTGCTGCTGCTATTGCACCTAGAAACTGGACTGGGATTACGCATAAGAGGCGGACCCAGTCGAACGCTCCTGCAATCCAAAGTCCGATGGTGACCTATATACCTATCAGTCGAGATCGTCCTTGTATACCTGTTTGGACTGAGCCTGGGGGATTAGGTGGACTGACCGCCGGGTTGAACATTCCTCCGCTGACTCTGTAAAATATCCACACATTTACTCCCAGGCTGAGGCCGAAGACAGCAGCGATGTAGGTTATTTGTAGAAGACTGAGCCCTTTTGGTGTATTGAACAATGGCAAAGAGTCTTCCTTTTCGTTGCCTATCTGAGCTGCGGCATATGAAAAGAAAAGGAACATGAATGTTCCCAAGAACTCCGATATCATGGCGACCATGTGGCCCCTCACGGTGTCTTTCATTCTGGCGAAGAAGCGAACTGTCGGGCCATTTGGTTCCAGGCCAATGGGCTCAAGGCCTGCTTGTTCTCGGATGACAAGAGGGGTGTCGTCCGTGTCCCCTGTGAATCGTGGCGGCTGGTATGTGGTTGGGATTGCCATTTTGGAAGACATATTCCCTCGGTGACGGCCTTGTTCGGCTGCCGGTAACCAACTGTACATATTCGCCATCTCAAGAGGGTAAAAGAGCAACGGCTCGTATTACAGGTGACGGTGCATCGGCGAGAGGGTTATAACAGCGTCCGGAAAGAAGAAGAAAAATCGACGTCAATACCGTAATCGGCTCTAGGCTGAGAAAGATAATAATAATAATATTATGAGGATGAATAAGCCTACTACTGCCTGGCGGCACAAGAAAGTAAAGTAGAAAAGAATACTTAGCAGCCCTGATAATGCGGAGAGAAAATCGCCGGACCGCAAAATATTCCAAAACCCCATCTCGCTGTCATACGGCCCTCATGCTCGTTGACCGGCCCATTAATTATGCCTTGCAAATTAATAACGCGGCGCGGACCGCCTACTGACCGGGAATAACGAAAGCATGGAAGATGCAGACAGGTCGAGGCAGATCGGCGAGCAACCCTGGTATCGATGCCGCATTGAGCTATTTGAGACAACTTTGTGTGACAAGAGGATTGCCCGTTGCCTCCAACTTGTGCACGCACGCCGTTCTGCCGACCTGGCATGCAGCCTTAAATTTCGCAGCGAATACCCGAAAACATACTGGCTCGAATACTGGGTCATGGCGGGAGCTGAGAGGGAGGGCTGAAGGTGAGAGCCGAGGTGTGCTTGTGTGGGCGCGAACCGTGCGCTACCGCTTCTGACACCCAGAGGCTTGGGACGGACCATGTAAGTCTCAAGTCGCTGAGATGGGACTAGTCGCCACTCTTTTAGACTCCGGCTCCCAGGATCGTGACGACATCGCCAGTGACTCTGTGTCCGTCGCGTCAATTGAGCAGGGCCCAGCCGGATCCTTCGGAGCTGGCTGGTTGATTTACGGGCAGACAAACGGATGGTATACCGGCCGAATGATCATGCGCGAGGCCTGGGGTTTATCGAGCTCATCCCACTATATGGAGGTGGCGGTGATCCGGAGCAGCAATGGCGCCAGCCCCATGCTAATGATATCATTCTACTTGATTCATCAGACCATTGATCCATTAGCGACCAGGCTTGAACAATTGTCTCCAGGGAAAGCAACGGACCCGGATGACAAGAAGCACCAGCTCGGACTTTGTTGAAGCAGCTCACTAGTTCAATTCAGGACTGATTGCTACGGTACCAACGTGCCAGCGCCCGCCGAACGGCTGTGCACCCATGGCACCGAGCCCGAACTCACCTTGCCCATCAGATCTGCATGTATCAAGTGGTTGCGCCGTTGCAACCAGCTTTGGGCTGCTGAAACACCTGCAGAAAGCTTTAACCGGTATCTTATCTGCGTTTCAGCAGATACAGAATGTGCCGATCACTGCATACAAGTGTGTGAGCCGTTGGATCCGAGCCAAATGGTCTACAGGTCTGCCTTGACCGATTATACTCCATTCATCACCCAATTATTCGGCACATCAAGGAAGCATGTGTGAGGGAGGCGGCGCGTGCGGAGTCCAGGGACCCTTTACTCGTAGATCGAAGTTGTATCTTGCATCACTTACCGTCTCCACAGAGTGGTAGGCCCTCAAATGAATATACGCCTATTATCAGTAGGCGCACGTATATGCACGCAGACCCTTGGCATGGAATCAACTGGGGTTGATCATTAGACGATCCACAAAATCAGTTGAGTTCTCCAGTGCCTCCTGGGCCTGAGGTCACGGGAGGCTGGTATACTTACCTCAACAGGTAGTGGACTGAGTCAATTCCCCGGGGCTCCCGTAGGCAAGTCATGTTGCAGTCGCTGACCGTGTGACTTGGCTTGGCGCTTTGCGAAATCAGTTTCGGTACGCGGGATTCACGTAGATTCAGCCCAGTAAGGCGTGTTTGAGGGGCGGGTCTTGGGCATCAATAGCTATTGGTGACCCCGATGACGCTTCTGATGGTGAAATCGGGCTCTTGGGCGCGTTGAACGAGCGCCAGAACCAGTGACGTTGGTCTCTGTCCGTGCTGTCGTTGAATCAGAGCGGCCCTCGTCTTGCCTTAGCTCTTGAATTTCAATACTAGGATCCCCAAAAATGAAAAGGAAAACAAAAAAAAAAAAAAAGAGTCGTCTTTAAATATTTGGTCACTTCGACAGGGAAAATGTCCTTCCCGAGAGCAAGTCAGCTTGTGGAGAGACTTGAAAGAGCGTATCGGAGACCTTCGTATGTACCACTCGCATTTCAGTTCCCAGTTTACAGGAGAAAGCCGCATCTGGTTGCCTCGGTAGGTGTTTCAGACGTTTATAAGATTGAAAACATCGAATGGAGTACTCTCAGAGACTTCCCAGCGTGAGTGATGACTTGCTGACAGCTTCCCACTCCAGTGTCACTAAATGGCCTCCTTGGTGACCGACTGACTCCGAGAGAAAAGACTCTTATTCGAGTGTGCGAAACTTATGTCCTTCGAGCCCGAGAACCCTAGAACTCTGGCACCTTGATCCAGGAGAAACACTATCTCTTCGGGTCTATGCCTCATTTTGACATTTCAAGTTGGCGTGGTGTGACGCAAAGAAGTATGGATGGGTTACTGAGCCCCTATTGAGCGGTCTACTAAGCGCCGCTGTTGACGTTAAAACGCGTCTAAGAGGTCTGAATTTTTTTCCCCAAAAAAAAGACTGTGCTGAAGCGTAATTCCGCAAGGCGATGGTGCTGTCCCGCCGCGTGGAGCCAGCCGTGGTACCTCGAGTTGCCTTGCATAGATAAGTCGCACAGCCGGTGATACCTAGGGTATGTGGAGAAGTATATGCTTAATACGCGTCTGGAAATTGGAGTCGTTCGCCTATCTTTCCATATGCTATATAATTGGTATAATAATGTACTAGGGCCTGCCTCCTGACGTCGAAGCCGCTCCTTAGTTGTGAGTTTTAGATAGGGCGGGATAGGACAGACACGGCAATTTTCGATCGCAGGTTTGGAAGCTATAACGTTTATTTGTTTATTACTTTTTATTTTATTTTTATTTTATTTTATTTATTTTATTTATTAATTTATTAATAAGTTATTTTATTTATTTATATTACTTTTATTTATTATTTATTTATTTATTTTATTGTATTTTATTTTATTTTATTTATTTATTTATCTTTTTATTTATTTTTAATTTTATTTTTTAATTTTTAATTTTTAATTTTTATTTTTTAATTTTTATTTTTTAATTTTTATTTTTTAATTTCTATTTTTTAATTTTTAATTTTTATTTTTTATTTTTTATTTTTTATTTTTTATTTTTTATTTTTTATTTTTTATTTTTTATTTTTATTTTTTATTTTTTATTTTTTATTTTTTATTTTTTATTTTTATTTTTTATTTTTTTAATTTTTTATTTTTTATTTTTATTTTAATTTTTTTTTTACTATAATCTCCGTTTGATTGTGAGTTTTAGGTTGGCTCGGTAAAGCAGATCTGGAAATAGCCAAGCGGAAGGCTGGATGACATCTCTTCGAACTTTTATTGTTCTATTGACTGTTTATTTGTCTAACTAGGTGTAATGTAACCTAATGCATTTAACTTAGATTACGATGATACCAAATAGTGAGGCCAGTGGCGCGTGAAGCCGTGCGTTCACTCACTTGAAGGTGCAGACAGAGGCAGCCTTGGAATCTCCCGGCGCCACTGAGACGGGGAAACGCCGCGTTATTTTGTCGTCATCACCTCATCTGTACATCCTCATTGCCCCAAAACGATGAATTGCTCTGTGTTGTGGCTGCTGCGATGGTCTAGCTGTCCAGGCATTATCCCTGGAGGTCGTGTAGTTAGGAACGTGTTTGCAGGAATATCGAACCAGGATGATCTTGGGAGCGAGTGTGGACTTACTCCATGTCGCGGCTTGGTTTGTAACATCCTCAGCTTCCAAGGAGAGTAGGATCTCAAAGAATACCCAAAATCAACTCGTATTTGTACGTATCGATCTCCGTCTTCCCAGTCGAACCATCAGCTTAGGTACCGCTTCTTAATCCATTCTGGCATCACATTTATTATCACCATTTGACGCCTCACATCAACGTGCAGAAAAGTCGGTCAAATTTCCATTTATTCATGCAGTCTGTAGAATATATGACCAATTCATTTACGACGATGCAGTTCAAATCATCTTACTGTATTGTGATATAGTCGAGCTTCAGGCGCATCAGGAGAGGCCCACATGGCAAGAAAAGAAGCCACTATGCCACTTATGGATTACGGAGACTCTAGTAAGTGATATACTACACGTCACTATTGAGATGGCCAGTCGTTTGGAGATATCAGTTTTCAGAATTGCTTCAGGAGCTGGGTGTTGTTCTCGCCGGCTGGTTACTGACGGCTTGGCACCGTGGAGACTTCATAACGGCGCCCAGACTAAGACATTCTTGGGGATTAACTGGCGGGGAAGCCTGAAGCAACAGGGGCCCTGGGCAGGGTGATGAGACGGTGCCGGGGTAAAGATGTAGGATAAGGGATTCAGTGACTTTCACTCAGGGGATACTTGGGCCCTTCCTATGTGGCGGATTCGTTTCGGCAAATACTCAGCGGATATTCTAGGTTGGTCATATGACCGCGACTAGATTCATAATATTAAAAGGCAAATTACACGTCTTTGCTTCCCTATCTGAAATATTTTAGAGATTACTGTAATCTTTGTCAAAAGCAGTGGGTGAATAGGAACCACTCGGGTACTAAATACTTATACAAGGTTGATCTTTGCCGAGGTCAAAGCATCGCAACCTGGTTCTTATCATGGAAGAGACAGTTACTGAGTACCGTATGCCTAATACCAAATTGACGAATCTACAATACCTAAATCTCCACGACGTTCCAAGTAGTCAACTTCGTCCATTAAATCCACGCGACGAAGAATTAGACAGTCTTACTCTTCATTGCAATAAAGGTATCAGTGAACAGCAGGATTTCAACAACTGTTGAGAAGGACAATATTTCTCATGTTCGAAAGCTTGTGCCAAAACCTCATGCTATTGAACACAAACTACATAGGTACATGTATGGAGTTTTCAGTCTGCACTTGGAAAAGCGTAAATTCTTCAAGGCATATCGTGAAAGACTGCCTCTTCCATGAAGCCAGCACGGACAGTCTGCTCCCAGTGTGGCGAGTCGACTTTAGCTCGTCGATGTTCAATACCTTTCAACTCGACCGCTTCCCTTACCTTCATATGTGATTACCTAACCAAGGTGATCAACGTTTGGGATGGTGCTGGGATGGTGCTTACTATTCTGGCTTGCGTATAAGAGTATTAAAACCACGCTAACAACGCGCATAAGATAACACACACCTGGAAAAAAGTTAACTTTTCTAATTTAGCTATAATTTATATAAGACCTATATTATTAAAAGGCTGTTTCTTTTTTTATGTTTAATTATTTTTATATCAAAATTAAGTACTTAAAAGAAAAGAAATTTAAATTTAAAGTTATATTAAACTTAAAATTAATTTTTTTTGTAAATGTGTAATTTAAACGTTAAAGAAAAATATTAGGAATTTATTAATAAACTTACTCTAAATAGCTAAAATTATTACTTCTTTTTGGTTTTTTTTTTTAATTTTCTTTAAATTTATATAGTTTTATATATTATTGTTATGAGCCAACACGCATCGGCGGCTGACTACCGCAGAAGACAACCCCGCAGGAGGGAAAACGGTTCCCAAAAAGGGCGTCCCGCCTGATCCAATCAGTGACGCCACCTTATTAGGGTTAGGGTCAGGGACCTACCAACCAGGGTGGACCAACGGGACCGATGGGCGGTCCAGGCAACTGCAAGGCTGGACCATACAAGTCAATGAACGGTCCATGCGGTCCATTACCAAGGACAAATGAAGAGTAGGAATATATAAGGATATGGTTATCGCCATAGTAGATAGTTTTCATAGAATAGACTCTTTAGTTATTAATCTAAGTATTTAATCCCAATATTAGATAGCCTTATAGTTAGTAATTACTATTAGTTAACAATATTACTTAATAACTACCTAACAATATATTTCAAATATAAACCTTTAATCTTTCAGATTTAATATACTTAAAAACCCTTTAATTATTATATTTTAATAACTCTTATTTATATATTACTATATAGACTTTAAGTAATATTATATACAGAACCCTTTATAATATTAGACTTTAGAATGACCACCCCTACTTACAACCTTCTCTATAAGCTAGATGAACTTACTAATAACGAGACTATAGACCCCTGTATCTAGGAACTAGTTAATAAGGTTGGGTAGCTATATTAGCTTAATAGGTAGCTTTATTAGCTTATTGGGTTCCTTTAGGTACTAACTTCCAGTCCCTATTTTTCTTTAGAGCCCTATATTCTGAAGTAAAATATTCTATCTTATTATAATTATAGTACTTAATGCTTTTCTTATCCTTATATTAGGCAACATCTAGTTCCATAGGGCCTGTATGCTATCCCTACTGGGTGCTTAATTTCTAATACTTCTTTCCTGTATTTGGTTTATACTTATGGAATAGGGGTTATTTAGAAGTTTATCCTTTTTTTAAGTATTATTTATAAAGTCTATTATTAATCTAAATAGTTATTTCTATATAATATAGAAATTAATTAAGTTAATCTATAATTTTGCTCAGTTTATCCTTTACTTTATCCTTTAATCTGCGGTAGAATATAAATTTCTTTACATTATTAGTATAGTTGATTTTAGTATAAATTTATTAGAATTCTATAGTATAGTTAATTACTGAGTCGCGCTATTTGCAATTCGCTAGGTCTCTTTCTACTTGTTATTCCTCATTTAGGTCCTAAAATAGGGACCTAAGGGCATCCTTATAGCCTTTATAACTGCTAAAAATTTACTATATTTTAAGCTTACAGGCTTTAAATGACTCTACATTAATAAAGTCGGTTAGATAGGATTTAAACCAAGCTAAGGCTTATTCTTTAAGGAAAGAGGATATATGCATAACCCTTTTTCCGCTAGGCTATATATCTAACCTATAGAAGCACTAATAGGCCCTAACCTGCATTAGGTATACCTAAAGTTATTTAGTAGTTCCGTTATAAGGGGCTAAAGTATTAAGCTTGATATATTCCTTCATTTGGATTAGGGTGTTAATAATATTAGCTCCTACTTAAAGGGTAGTAATTTCTTATTAAAGCTGTTTAACTTTCATATTATATTAAGCTCATCCTTTTATAAGGAAGTGCAGCTGCTTAACCTTATTAACTAGTTCCTAGATATAGGGGTCTAGAGTCTCATTATTAGTAAGTTCATTTAGCTTATAGAGAAGGTTGTAAGTAGGGGTGATTATTCTAGAGTCTGATATTATAAAGGGTTCTATATATAATCTTGCTTAAAGTCCGTATAGTGATATATAAATAAGAGTTATTAAAATATAATAATTAGAGGATTTCTGAGTATATTAAACCTAAAAGATCAAGAGTTTTCTGATAAATATGTGCTATAGAATAGCATTCAGTTCAGCGTGTGTTTCGGCAGGGTCGCAGTGTGGTGCTCTGAGGCGAATTGGGACGATTGACAATGGTCTGGACAACTTTGTATTGAATTAAGTTGGGCTTCTGTAAGCCCTCCTTATATACCCTCCGACCTCGTCTCACCCCTGGGCACGCTGCGGTAGGCTCTGGTGCAAATTTGCAAATGCCGGAGAATTCGCCCTTCCAACACACCATCTTTGGTTCCAAGCCACCAGCCAACCATAGCCCTGGCAATGCCCAAATTAAGTACATACAAACTTCAGAAATCAGGCTATCCAATGCACTAAGTCATATACTTTTTGGGTAAGAAATAAGGGTAATGCAGAGGTCTGAATTAAGGTGCAAATGCAGGCCAAAATAATCGACTCACGGCCACCAAACTCATCTTGCGTCGCGCACGCACTGGGCGTACTTAGCGAAAATCGCCTGACTCGCAAGTCTAGGGTAACTCCTTGCAGGAAGTGCCAACGCCCTGCTGAGCGGTTCCGTTTAACAAGTTTATATTTAGAATATATTATTAGGCGGTAGTTAAGTAATATTATTAACTAATAATAATTACTAGCTGTAAGGCTATCTAATCCTGGGATTAAATACTTAAATTAATGATTAAAGAGTTTATTCTATAGAAACTATCTACTATGGTAATAACCATATCCATATATATGTTCCGACTCTTTAGTGGCTTGATGGAATTAATGGTAATGCTATTAACTGGGTGCTGCTTGATGGAATTGATATAGATCCTATTGATCCGGGTGGGTCCTTAACCCTAACCCTGATAAGGTAGTATTACTGATTGGATTAGGTGGGGCGCTCTTTTCAGGGGCCACTTCCCGACCTACGGGGTTATCTTCTGCGGTAGCCAGCCGCCAATGTGTGTTAGCTCATAACATGATTACTGTTAGTTAACAATATTGCTCAACAACCGCCTAATAACGTATTCCGAATATAAACCCTTGATATTTCAGGTTTAATGTACTCGGAAATCCTTTGATCATTATAATTATATCTTTATAATATCTTTAAACTAAATAATCTTTGTTTTCAAGTAAAGCGCTTTTTTTAGCTTTATTTTAATATAGGATTAATTTATTTCAAATGTATTGTAGAGGTATAGCGTATAGAACTATTGGAATTTAAGGAGAACTTAAGAATTGAGGTGTATTGTCTCATGCGCGTCGTTAGCGTGGTTTTGATACTCTCGTACGTAAGTCAGAATAAGAACCCTGGAAGGGCCAATGCGGCTAATCGGATTTTCATGGTCCAATTGTCTCGCATGAGCACACGCCAGACTAGCGTCATCTGCAACCCCTCTTGTCGTCCAACCGTCATCTCGACAGTCAGCCAAGCAAGCTTTCAGGCTTCAAGGCTTCAGACAACATTGAACGCCCTCGGCTCAAGGCCCCACCCGTTGAGCTCACCAAACAGCTCCAGCACACGCGCGCACAAGGCGTCGACACGCTGACACGACTCAGTCGCCCGCATCCGCCCCCAATTCGCCCCTCGTTGGCCCCTCGTTGGCCCCGTCCTGGATCCGCGGCCCACACAAGCGTAACCACAACAAGCTGAAGGGTGGTCCGGAGTACACACGGCAATCCGCCTGCTGTGACCCGGCCCAGACCGGCAGGGGAGACCCGGGAACATTAATAGGCCCCTCCTCCATGGCCCGAAACCAAGCCCCGAAGTACCGGACCCTGCTCCCGACCGCCTGCCGCGCAGGCCAGTCCTCACCACCCACGCCCTCGTCCGTCTCGAGCCCGCTGCCGAAGCGCAAGTCCACGCGCATCGCATGCAAGGAGTGCCATGAGAAGAAGAGAAAAGTGAGGAGACTCGCTTCCCCAGCACTTGGCCTGAATCTAATGCCTTTCCTTCCCCTGTTGCCCAGTGCGATGGCCAGAAGCCCTCTTGCAGCGCCTGCAGGCGCCACGGGCAGCCATGCAGATACCGCAGTGACACGTCGACCATCTCGGGCGAGTCCATAAGGGACGAGCTCGAGGACCTCCGCGCCCGCTACCTCGTCCTCGAGTCGTTCGTAACCGAACTAAGGACTGCCTCGCATGTTTGCGCCCTCGATGCTTTGCGAAGGCTGAGATTGTCGCCCTCGGGCATGCCACCGGACGTGGAGCCTCCGCCCCGGCAACCAGGGCTGTCATCATCCGTGAGCACGGAAAACGGATTAAATTCGCCTTTATCTGAGCCTGATCCTGTCGATCTCGTACCCTTCTCGGAGGACTCAGACCTCATCCAAGGGCCAAGTTCTCCCGGGGTTGAGACAACTCCTGTCATCCTCGACCGCACAGCCCATCCTCGTTGCGCTCTAGACCTGGGCTCTGCCTCGCAGCTCATTCCACGTCTCAATCCCGTCAATATAGCTTCTGACCCCCGTCTTAAAGGCCTCGACATATCATTTTGGACCGTGGTCCCTGTCACTGACCTCTTTGCTACCAATGCCATATCATCATATCTGAGAAGTGACCACCATGTCTGGGAATTATTTGATGCTGATTACTTCCTTTCTGATCTTATCTGCCAGAAATCAGACTTCTGTTCGTCTTTCCTCGTCAACTGCCTCTTGGCGTTCGCATCGGTATGTTTTTGCCCCCCAGGTCCACCCCCTTGAAGCGTACAAACTCGCTGACCCTTCAGCAAACATATGCCACCGATTTCCCAAGCGCCACTAGCAAGGGCGTCGAGTTCGAGACGGCAGCTGGCGTCCTGTGGCGGGAAGATGATAAGCGTTTGGACTCGGAGACGGCTCTGACCGACCTTATCCTGCTCTACCTCTGCTTCGCTGCCCGCTGGGAGTCCGACAGCGCCGACGACTGCCTGCGGCAGGCCTCTGGCATGGCCGCCCGGATGAAGCTGTTTGGGGTGGATGAGAGGATCTCCGACTTGGATATATCACTGCTCAGGGCTGGCAAGAGGAGCTCCATGGCCCACGCTGCCTGGGGCGCCTTCAACTCAATGAGGTGAGGATGCCTTGTTATTACAGATGCTAAGAGGAAGCTGCCTGCTGACATGTTCTGCAATGCATAGTATGCACAGATGGCGCCAGCTTGGTGATTTGACGTCGCTCCCACCGCTCATGTCGAACCCGGGGATGATGCGTGTCATGGAAGTGTGCGATGAAGGCCTGAGCGAGGAAGGTGATCCTGCAAATACGACAGAATGAAATGCCGTACTTCGGTTCTGAAAATACTAGCCGCACACTTTGGCTTCGTACTCTCAAGTTCAGCGCGGCCTCAGGTAATCGCCGGGATATCTGAACAGGTTTCACGGAGTATCAATGCCTCCACTACCAAATGAGCTGACTCTCAATGCGGCCAAGGTAAATCAGCACCATTCAGGCTCGATTGCCATATGTTTGTTGGCTCGGTATTGACAGCCGATAGTATTTACTACACTTGGATATCGGGAGGAGAGAATTTAGCGATAGGAAGTTTCAATCATGCTCGTGTAAACAATGCGCGAGTGGAAACTCTACAAGAGTGGCACCGCGACTCGTCTAAGGATAACAGCTTGAGCAGAGCTTGAGGTGATTTTTGTTAAATAATATGAGAAGTCCTGGATAGCAGGCCGCCAGTCACATGTGTCTTTGAATCGGCCGATACCTAACGTAAATGTTCCTGTTCAATGCCTCAGTTACGCCTTCTCTAGTGTTCAGCACCCCGGTCAGTAATGAGAGCAGGGAGATAGATGTACCCAGGTAATGTATGCACTCATTTAGATACTCTCCACGAAATTGTACAGGAAGTGTATCATGGTATGCATGTCTCAGAGGTCAGAGGCGTAACAGTTTTGTAGAATGACATTGATAGCTCGTTTGCAGTCGGGGGTGGCCGGAATCTGGGCCGCCCACGTTCGTTACTCAACAGGACGGGGAGGACGGATGCCGATTGCGGGTTTCTGTTCCCCTGGAGCGCAGAAAAGCCGTCGGGGAATTTTCTAGGCCCGGGACCTGGCCGTTGACATCTGGAAAAGCACATACCCCTCCCTGGTTAAGAATTAGTCGGACTGCCATCAATGCGGCTCAGCGCCCAGACTAGCAACGGAGCTAAGAAAGAAAGGGCTAGTTGGGCGAGGGCAGACGGTGCCACCACTTGAGGCCCCTTTTTACATAGTCCTCAAAAATGAGGGAGATCAGGTGTCGCGCTAAACGGAGTTGGGCGACTTCAGGTGACTGATTCTTGTAACGACGACATACAGTTTACATCATGTTAAGCCGTGGATATGCTGAGCTCAAGATTTATTGCCTTAATTGCCCCCAACTTATTCGTCCAAGAGTCGCAACCCACGCACTCAACAAGTCTGCTCGAGTGGCGACCGCCTGAAACGAAAGAAAGCTAGAGTACCTAAGACGCAAATCCGTGAGGGCGGGAGATCCCTGTCCTTGGTTCACGAGTCTCCCCACTTTTCGAATCTGGGGCCCGCGCTCCACCTGTTGGGTAACGACGTGGCTGTTCGCGTTCCTGGCTTATCCATCTACACACATGGTAGAATAGTGAGAGAATGGGCGACCCTGGGCGTATGCATGAGAGAGCCCTTGAGCATCAGCTGTTGTCAGGGCCCATCACAGTCCACTGGTGTTCTTCACCCATGCGGAGGAAAATGTGCCCTGAGCCTGGCATGCGAGGTCATGTGTCTAGAACCTTGGTCCCATATTTTCCCCGTGGGAGAAAAATGGAGAAACTGCTGACGACTGGGATATTTGACCGAGGCACAGAGAAACCCCTGCCCACAGGTGATCATCCCCACGCGTCGGCAACTTTGCCTGGCATTCACCTAGAGCCGACGGCCAGGGTATTTAACTTTTCTCTTGCCAAATGTCGATCCCTACCTGAGTAATGGTACTTGTTTCTGACAATTGGCGCCGTATGTACTCGTAGAAGTTAAGAGGAAAAAAGCCGGTTCCTCGGTGCCGAGACTATGGGGTTGGGAGGCAGGTCCCCGATCGAAGGCGGTTCTTGTTAGCCGGAAGAGGGCAAAGAGCCGTGAGACCAAGCGTCTTTGCCAAGCCATGCTGCGGTACCCCGGCCAGAAAGTGGGAGGCTTCTCCTAGTGTAGAGAACTGGCACCTGACAAGAGTCCGGTCATGCTTCTTTTTCAACGTGAAGGGTCTGTAAACCGCGTCTCTTAAAAGGGTCGCGCCCGCCGTTTTGTTGCGCGAATTTGACCTCTACCATTGGCCATATCGGACTGTCTAGGAGTAAGGGGTCGCAGACCTGAACACGCCCACCGACACCACCATGGCGACGTATCACGACGGAGAGAAGGAAGTCCACGAGGTGGTGGGCTACGACGGCGAAAAGCCGAGCGGTAAGGTCAAGAATGTCAACACGCAATCAGTCGCACTCGCGGCTGCAATTGCAGCCCAGAAGCCCAAACTTCTGAGCCCCAACATGATCAAGCTCTACCTCATCATGTCCGTCGGGTATCTTGTGTCGACCATGAACGGTTTCGGTATGCATGCAACGCCGACATGGCCACACCCCGCCGCTAACACACACGACAGACTCCTCGCTCATGGGTGCCATCAACGCAATGGACCCGTACCAGCACGATATGGGGCTTAGTGGGGCCGGATCCAGCTCTGGCATCGTCTTTATCGTCTACAACCTCGGGCAAATCGCGGCCTTCCCATTCTGTGGCCTTCTTGCTGATGGCTGGGGTCGCCGTATCTGCATATTTGTGGGCTGCTTCCTCGTTATCGTGGGCACTGCCATTCAGGGCTCGGCCCACGGCCTCCAGCAATTCATCGGTGGCCGCTTCGTCCTTGGATTCGGTGCGAGCATTGCCTCCGCTGCTGGCCCAGCTTATACCGTCGAGGTACGACTTTTCCCATCCTCTAGCCATGCTCCAAGATCTGAAACTGGCGGCTCGAAAGAGCGTTTTCGCATTATTCGTGGACTCCGAGGCTCTGAAGAGAAGTTGACTTGCTGACGGAGTTCAAAGCTCGCCCACCCTGCATACCGCGGAGTCATGGCCGGCATGTATAACAATTTCTGGTGGCTGGGCAACATTCTCGCCGGCTGGACGACCTACGGGACGAACCTCCATCTCAAATCATCCTGGGCTTGGCGCATCCCAACTATCATCCAGGCAGGAATGCCCACCATTGTTATGTGCTTGATCATGTTCTTCCCCGAGTCCCCGCGCTGGCTTATTGCCCATGACCGCGGCGAGGAGGCGCTCGAAATCCTGGCAAAGTACCACGGCGACGGCGACCCGAACTCGGCGATCCCGCAGCTTCAGTACCATGAGATCGTCGAAGACAACAAGCTCACGCGCGATGAGAACCCGTGGTGGGACTTCCGCGAGCTGGTTCACACGCGCGCCGCGAGATATCGACTGGCCATGGTCATCGGGATGGCCTTCATCGGACAATGTGAGTCCCTCTCCCTGTTATGGAAAAGGCGGAATGACCTCCTCATGCCTCAACGAAGCCTCACACCGCGCGGCGGGAGGCGGTCATGGGCCGACGAGCGCGCACGAGGAAGCCAATTGCTGACGGGGCTTTGATAGGGTCTGGAAACAATGTCGTTAGTTACTTCATGCCGGAGATGTTTGAATCAGCAGGAATCACCGATACGAACACGCAGCTCCTACTGAACGCTATCAACCCCATTTTCTCCATGATCGCGGCTGTCTACGGCGCAAGCCTTTTGGATAAGCTCGGCAGGAGGAAGATGATGCTTTGGGGTCTCTCTGGCGCCCTGTTTTTCTACGTCCTCTTGACTGCGTTCGCGGCGAATGCCAACATTAACCCCAACCTCGGTTACGGTGTTATCGTATCCATCTGTATGCAACACCCTTCCGAGCTTATTTGCGTGGCAGCGAGGAGCCATGCGCGACAAACATGTTCTGTGTTTACTGACTTGGCCATTAATAGACTGTTTCGGCATATTCTTCGCCTGGGGCTTCACTCCTCTGCAGACACTGTACAGCGTCGAGTGCCTGGAAAACCGGACCAGAGCGAAGGGCTCGGGTCTGAATTTCCTGTTCTTGAACGTCGCAATGTAAGCAAATCTCGGTGGAAATTATGCCTACTCCGAAACAGGTGCCCCGGCCCTCATCAGGCTACGGCTTTCGAGGCATTTAGTGCATGAGTGCATGGCGTTGGGGCTCCCTGGTCCCTCCATTTTCTTCATTGGTACATGAGAGCTGACGAAAATTACTGGAAAGGGTCGTCAATACTTATGGAATAGCCGTCGGGATTCAGGCCATTGCGTGGAGGCTTTATATCATCTATTGGTAAGCACATTCTTCTCCATGCGAGTACCCTTTGGGTTTCACCACATCGCTCTAGAACCCCGTGGGAATTTACTAACACACATGAAGCGTCTGGATCGCGATCGAGATGGTTATCATATACTTCTTCTTCGTCGAGACCGCCGGCAAGACACTGGAGGAGTTGGGCGAGATCTTCGAAGCCCCCAACCCGAGGAAGGCCAGTACAAAGAAAGTCAAGGTGGGGTTGGACGAAGATGGCAGGGTCATCAACGTCGACTCTTAAGGATTCTCGGAAAAACTCCTGGCGGTGGAGAAGAATTCGCGGGTGCGAAAGGTGTGGCAGATTAAACAGTACTACCTAGGTACTTCGCCCGCACATTTCAAAGAGCATCCAGCACGTCTTACTAGTGACTGGGCTTTCAGGCTTTCTTGCGCTCAGTATTCTATATCCCATGATGTCCTAAGACCTATGACGGCCCTCGTCCCGTCAGGTCGACTGCGTTCGGTGCAGCCCTCAACTCAAGAGTGAGAGAATAAAGAGGTCTGCCTGGAATCTTCACAACTAATCACTTGAGAATCAAAGTAGCGATTGGTCCATAATCATATTCTAAATTTCTGCTGACCACACGCAGGGCTGACCCCCACGAGCGTACCTAAGGAGCTAGTCAAATTAACGTCACGCTCGAGCTGCACAGGACAACATCGACTTTGTCGTTTATCGGAACGCAAAGGCGGGAAAATAAGTCATCTCGTGGTCCACTGAGCTGGTTCGGGGACCTGCCGATCGTCTGGCCACAGCACTACCATTCACAGCAGCTGCAAGGTGGACCCCTGGACCACAGAAATGAACCACTCTCTACCTTTACCCCCCCCCCCTTTCCCAAAACGACCCTTGCGGAAGCACATCTTCCACATAAATGGCGGGTCGACGGGAGGCACACTTATTCTCGAACTTTGATAAGGGCCACATTTTCCCACCAGGAGAATAATGGGCAACGATCATTTGTGGGAAATCCTCATGTTGTCCAGCGGGAAAGGCTCCGTTGCCCGGTCTGTCTCCTTCCTCTCAGTGCCACCACGGTCTCCTTTGGGATGGCGGCACCTGGTAACATGATGCTTTGGCACTGACATTTCGGCACGTCGGGAACTCTTCGTTTCTTGGTACCGCAAAGGTTGGCTTCGGGACAGATATTGACTTGATATTAGCCCTATAAACATACCCATCCTCCCGGCTCCAGCTGGCAAAGAGCAGACGCCGAGTAAGCACCATATTGGCTCTCTAATCGCAAGCCCACGTGGCTTCAATATCCTTCGAGATGAAGTATCTCCAGGCGCTGCAGCTATTCGCTGCGGCAGCACTGCCTGTTAGAGCAGCCTTCTCATGGAGCAATGTTAAGTTGGGAGGTGGAGGAGGTTTCGTGCCGGGCATATCTTTCCACCCCAAGACCAAGGGCCTGGCATACGCGAGGACAGATATTGGTGGCCTGTACAGGCTCAACGCTGATGAGTCATGGACAGCCATCACAGACAGCATAACCACAGATGCAAATTGGTAAGACAGGCACTCGGAAACAAGTCTAAAATCTACTAATGCTGGCATCTCAGGAATCGATGGGGTGTTGATGCCTTGGCCCTGGACCCTCAGGATGACACAAAAGTCTACGTCGCGCTGGGAATGTACACCAATAGGTTCGTCCTGCACTGCCATTCTAAACGAATTGTTCATAGAGGTGCTGATCTTAAACCAGCTGGGACCCAAATAATGGCACCATCGCCCGCAGCTCTGACAAGGGCGCAACGTGGAGTTTTGCAAGTCTTCCGTTCAAGGTCGGAGGAAATATGCCCGGTAGGGGCATGGGGGAACGTTTAGCAGTGGATCCCGCCAACTCGAAGATCATCTACTTCGGCGCTCGCAGCGGCCGCGGCCTTTGGAAGTCGACGGACGGAGGCGTGACGTTCAGCAAGGTTTCCTCCTTCACCGCCACGGGCACCTACATCGCCGACCCCAAGGACGCCAGTGGATACAACAGCGACATCCAAGGGCTTGCATTTGTTACCTTCGACTCTACTTCAGCGGTCACTAATGGGGCAACATCGAGGATATTCGTTGGCACCACAAGCAACGGCACTCAGCAGGCGGTCTGGCAGTCTACTGATGCCGGCGCGACGTGGAGCGCGGTCGCCGGCCAACCTGCAGCCTTCTTCCCCCACAAAGCTAGGTTGCAGCCTGCAGAGAAGGCGCTGTACTTGACCTATTCCGACGGCTCTGGACCGTACGACGGTACCAACGGTGGTGTGTATAGGTACAGCTTGACTAACAACACCTGGACAAACATCACACCGGTTTCGGGCTCGAACCTTTACTTCGGCTTTGGTGGGCTGGGGCTGGACATGCTCAAGCCGGGAACGCTGGTGGTGGCGGCACTCAACTCGTGGTGGCCTGAAGCCCAGCTGTTTCGTTCCACCGACTCGGGTGCGACTTGGTCGGTTCTGTGGGAGTGGACAAGCTACCCAGCTATGAACCGTTACTACAGTATTTCAACGCCGCTGGCTCCGTGGGTCTACAAGAGCTTCATCTCCAGACCCGACGCGGAGCAGCTCGGATGGATGATCGAGGCGCTGGAGATTGACCCATTCGACAGCAACCACTGGCTATATGGCACAGGCCTGACTGTGTATGGCGGGCATGACCTGACAAAGTGGGACACGGCACACAACATAAGCATCCAATCTCTGGCGGACGGGATTGAAGAGTTTTCTGTCCAGAGCGTAGTGTCTGCGCCGGGTGGAAGTGAGCTCCTGGCAGCTGTGGGAGATGACAACGGGTTCACTTTCAAGACCGCAGATGACTTGAAGACCAGTCCCGCGTCCACGTGGGAGGACCCTTTCTGGACCACATCTCCTGACGTTGGTGAGTAGTTCTGACATTATGCCATATGGAGCGTTCTTCACTTAACGGTTTGCTACAGACTACGCGGGTAACAAACCCGGCAACGTTGTCCGCATTGGAAACACGGCAGGATCGCAGCAGGTAGCTATCAGCAGCGACGGCGGCGCAACCTGGAACATCAATTACGGCAGCAGCACGACAGACTATGGCGGACTCGTAGCTTACAGTGCGGACGCCGACACCATTGTTTGGTCCAGCTCGACTTCAGGTGTGCTGCGCTCCCAAAACCAGGGGAACTTCGCCGCTGTGACGGGGCTTGCTTCGGGGGCAGTCATTGCGAGCGACAAGCGTAACAACACCGTTTTCTACGGCGGTGCTTCAGGCGCCTTTTACGTATCCACAAGCACTGGGACGTCCTTCAGCAAGGCCGGAGCTCTGGGGAGCGCAACCTCGGTGGTCGACATTGCGCCGCACCCAACCGTGGCGGGGACGGTGTATGTTTCCACTGACATTGGAATCTTCAAGTCCAGCAACTACGGCGCTGCCTTCACCCAGATATCGACCGCTCTCACAGCAACTCAACAGATCTCTCTGGGACTCGGCTCGGGGACATCCTGGAACCTCTACGCCTTCGGTAATGGTCCGGCAGGGAACAAGCTGTACGCGTCGGCGGACGACGGCAAGACATGGACGGACATCCAAGGATCGCAGGGCTTTGGCTCTATCGGCAGCTGTAAACTCGCAGGGAGCGCGAACAAGGCCGGGCAGGTCTATGTGGGCACCAACGGGCGCGGGGTCTTTTATGCGTCAGGGACGGTAAGTGGCGGCGGCGGCTCCTCCTCCAGCTCGTCAACAGCCAGCAGCACCAGCGCGGCGACTTCCAGGTCCTCGACGAGCTCCTCCACCGGTGCCGGGACGACCTCCTCATCGACAAGCTCCAGTAGTGCTAAAACAACAAGCAGCTCGACTAAGGTGACCACCACCGCCACGACGACGACGTCCAGCCCGCCCACGGCCACGTGTACGTCGACGAAATATGCGCAGTGTGGCGGGGTTGGGTTCACGGGTTGTGTGGTCTGCGAAAGCGGATCTACTTGCAAGGTGCAGAATGCGTACTACTCACAGTGCGTGTAGCCGAAGGACACGGAATAGGTCTCTCTTATAGAAGGGAGATAACTTTTCTGGTCCAAGGTACCTAACTACCAACAGCACAGAGATGAAAGCCTGAAGCTGCAGTTTCTTGCACATATTTTATTCTTGTCTATATATTTTGGATCGCAAGGCCCTAGTACAAATGAACGCCACATTTGCCAGAAATGTTGCTAGGAGTCGAAATTAAATTCCTAGAGAAGAGACAGTATACTATCCTGCTCAGCATTAACTTCGACGAGCACTGCATTAAATTGGTACCCTCGGTCCAAGAGGTATTTCCCTAGCTGTACCTAGGTATCCTAAGTCCCTAGGTAAGCAGCTCCAGCAACGATGGCCAAGGAATCGTCGCGGGAGAAGGGCCTTGCTACCCATCCTCCTCCCGCCAGACACGTACCTCACTCTGCAGTGGAAGGTCCAAGACTCCCAAGGTATCGGGGCCATTCCGGGTGTTCAAGGCGTTGTTAACATTGCGTGTGGCGTTGATCTTCCTGACCTCCTTCATCGCCTTCTGTACTGCCTCTGCTCGTCGAGGAGTTGTGGGTGTAGGAGGCGAGTCCTCTGTTACCCGTGAGTGTGCGCCAAAGACAAGCAGCGTTGGCACAATGCCATCCGGGCCAACTGTATCGTTGACCGCCTTGAAGCTTGCCTGGAGTATGACGTCTTTGTTAAACGTGCCAGACAGCTCGGCGTAGAGGATTTCAAACGCTCGACGGAGAGGATCGTGATACCGTTCGACCTTACCGATCGACCAGTGTGCCTCAGTTAGCACCTATCTACACGTTATCCCCATAATACGTGCCGTGCTACTCGCCGGAGGCGAAGTTGGTACCTGCATCGTGAACGATGCGGTCAGGGGGTCCTAGATAGGTATCTGATACTCACGCAACCATGATGCGGCGGAGGTTGGCGAGGGATGGGCGGCCATCCGTCTCTTTCCACCAGAACATGAAGCTCTCCATGCTCATGTAGAAGTCGTCGGATTCATCCGCATGGGACGCTATTTCGTCCATGATGGCATTGGCAAAGGTGTTGCTCTGCAGGTAACCTGCGAAGAGCCAGAGGCCCGCAAAAGTGCCGAAACCGCCTACGACGTTGAGCGAGTCCTCCTCTTCGCCCATTTTGTCTTTGGCATATTTAACGTACGAGATAAACATCTGGACGTCATAGGGAGTGGCGTGGTCATCCTCCTCGAGCTCGACGACGCCGGTTTGTCCATTAGCCCAGGGGCCGCTCATGATTAGCCAAAAGTAAAGCGAATGCTTCATCGCCAGCTCTCGGTTGATGGTGTAGGCTTTCCTGCGATTCTTGATGATGATTCGAATCACCGACGGGGCTGCGACGCCCTCCTGGCTACAAAATTGTATTAGAATATGTTCCATGACTCTCGCAGACCGACCCGCGTGTCATCATGTCTTACTCGCTGATATGCGGGCGTTTCGCGTCTGGTGCACCGCTGATTAAGCGTAGCGAGGAAGTTGCCCTGAAGCGAAGCGGAAGGGTAACGACGAGCGGAGCTTTCTCTGTTATAGTGTGAAGCGGCAATATGTTTCTCGAATGGGGATTGGTTAATTAACGTACCTTGGCATGTACTGTACGTACCTAAGCATTTTCAATTAATATCACGAGGGTATTACGTGGTATTGAGGAAGAAAGGAGTACCGTCGGTTAAAGCACTATAGGTTGAAAGCTTGCCGCAGGCAGGGGGGTGTAGGGGGTCTCCCCTTGGGAATTGTATTTATACTTACCTAGGTATTAAATATGTAAAATTCTCTACTCTTTTTGCTCCGCTTTAGGGCAACTTCCTTGCTATGCTCATCCCTTGATCGCTGCGCCTTTACGGACTACTATGTAACGTTCGTGAACTAGTGCGGCGGTCTACTTTAATTTTAAAACTGTTAGCAGAGCACCAGAACAAAGGCGTGATGGTGAATTTAGAGATATATACTCATCCCTTGCGTCCTCGCGCGTGCGTTATTGCTGTGTCGATATTGATCTCTGTCCTGCGGTGGACCATCTTTGGTGTTGGTGATGTGAGCGTGTGCAGAGTACGAGCGCCTTCTGAATTGGATGAATTCTTTCTTGATATTGCCTCTTCCTTCTGTGCTGTGATATTCCTGTCTCTTTGCTTCTAGGTGGTTTGAGGTGTTGTTACCATAGATCGCGAGACATGGCGCGATTGAGACACCTATAGGTGAACCTCTGTATCTTGTATCGGTGTCAGTAAATCTTAGTGTGTAGGACTTTAATTTTGTGACTTGAGTTGGTACTTATCCCAAGCTGTAGCGTTGTTATCAGTGTTCTCGGAGATAAGGAGAAACACCATACACGGGTTCAGCCTGGTGGGTGTCAGCTGAGCCCAAGCTTTTGGTAAGACAGCATCCCTGTCGTGACAACCCCCAATCCGATGAGGTGACAAGCGATGCTTGATTCGGACATGGTGTGACCACGTGTGGGCTAAATCAAGTCCAGTTGACAGCCTTCAAACAATAGAGACGATTGTGTGACCTGCCAGGCGTCCTCTACTACTCCTTATACGGGTTTGTTCCCATCCCTGCCGTGTGGAACACGGGCGTGCCTCTTTCCCTCTCTGGCACACACATATTGTGATCGTCGGCCCCAACATCATGAGTGATTTCACCAGCAACTCGGTCATCAAACGCGACGCGCCCGACGCGGTGGTCTACGACCTCTCCGAGCCGCACCAGGTCACCATCACCCTGCCCGCGGGCTCGACATGGAGCAGTAGCCTGCACTGGCACGAGCGGCACGCCGAGTACCTTCGCGTCATCAAAGGCGCCATCCGAGTGACTCTTGGCAGCCACACCCGCACCATATCAGCAACCGACGCCGAGACGGAAGTGAGGGTCGACCTGAACGTCTGGCACGAGTGGCGGCGGGCTGACGCCGAGGCCGACGAGGACGTGGTGGTCGTGGAGAGGACCGAACCGGAAGACGGCGAAAAGGCGGTCTTCTTCTGGAACCTCAACGGGGTTATCCTCAGGGCGCAGAGCCTAGACTGTCCGCCCTACATGCCGAGGCTGCTGCACGGCATCCTGTTGGACGCCTGGGTTATGCTCAGTCTCTTTGCCATCTTCCGGGGGCTCGATAATATCCCTGTCTTTGTCAACGTCCTTCAGGCCTTTTCGAAGAGAGGGTTTGTCTTCGCGGAGAAGACGCTGGGATATAACGCCTTGCGTGGCGTGGATCTTATTATTTCTCGTATACTCTTACTCCTGGCGGCGGCCGTCTCGTTATTGTTTGGGGTTAGAGCTGTACGGGAGGAGTTCACGCCGGACCAAGTGCGACGGAATTGGATCGCTTCCAAGGCGGACAAAAGAACCAAAAAGGCTTGACTTGCATGTTTCGCATTTTGGATCACTACTAGTTGTTTCCCGCAAGCTGACACAATCACTTCTGTTGCGAAAGACGCAAAGGCAAAATCCATTTCCTAATTCCAGCCTTTCCACGAACCTTAGCCAAAGCGAACTCTGAGACTGACGGGCCTACACCTACACCTATGTAAATGGGAACAAACCGCACCTCGAACCCTCGAACCTTTTTGCAGTGGGGCGGAAAGAAGCTCGCAGGCCATGTTTCCGAGGCGAACCAGCCTACCAAGCAGTGGGGTTACCAACGCGGATGCTTTTTTCGTTCTGTAATGTACAAGGCGTATCTCGTGCTTCTTCCTCCCAGCATCGAAACTGCAACCACACGCACGCGCACGCAAGATAGACTCCAGATAAGAAACTGCTAGGCCAAGAAACAGATAGGAAAACTCCTGCGTCAATGAACATGCCATCCCGTCCGACTATACAGGTCATGAGCATAATCACATACTTCGTCAGCTATTGAGTCATGGACCCAATGGCGACAGGCGAGCCACCATCACGGGAAATGCGGATGTGTCGCTCGTAGAACCGAAGCATCTAACCAAACCAAGGTCAGCCCTACCGCGCGACACACAGCATCTCTCGACCCCAAGACCTGTCCTGGGTGAACCTACCTTCTGCGGGCACCTCCTGTAGACAACCTCCTTGGGGTGCTGCGTCTTCTTGCCGTTCTTCCACGTCAGGTAGACGATGAAGGTGCCGTTCTCCTCGTCCTGGCACATGTCCACCGTGTCGACCTCCTCGTCCCAGCTGCCGCTCGGCGGTTTCCACTCGGCAGCCCTGGCGGTGGCGGGGGGGGTCGAGTCGGCCGGGTGCCCGGGGGTGGTGGTGCCGTTGTTCTTGCGGGGCCTCTTGGTGGTCTCGGTAGGCGTGGCCGAGTTGGGCTGCCGGCCGCGCTTGCGGCCCTTGAGCGCGCTTGCGGTCTGCTCGAAGATCTTCTCGCGGCCGCCGATGCTCTTAAAATACTCCTGCAGGATCTCGGTGGCGTTCTCGCTGGAAGGCGGGGAGGGGGCACTTGTCAGCGGGGCTGCGAGCGACGCTCCGGGGTTGTTGTTACCTACGCGAGATTGTCTTCGGTTTCCCAAGTCCGGTCGGACTTTTTATCCCAGCCTTCCCACTTCACCTCAAAACGCGGCTCGCCCTGTGCGAAACATCAGTTGGTGAAACCTCGTGGGAGTTTCTCACCGGCAGGGAACCCACATCGTCGGCAATGTAGTGCGAAAAGATCTTCTCAACGACGTACCTGCACAGTTGTTAGTGGCACTCGTCAGTCGATGTACCCGGGCCCGCAAATCCTCACTCGTCCTCGCCCATGTCCTCGCCATCCTCGTCGTCTTCATCGTCCTCATCTTCTTCGTCGGCATCGTCCTTCATTGCCTTGGGATCGGCGACGTCGTCGTCCTCATCGGCGGACTCTTCCTTCTTGGTCGGCTTGCGCACACGCCCGGTCTTGGTCGCGCTGACAAGGTCGCTCGTCACGGCGAAGTCCCCGGTGTCGGAGTTTTCGTCATCGCTGATGGCTACAGACGCGTCAAAATTTTAGCTAGTGTTCCCATGGGAAGTGCCGCCAATTGCACCGCAGCCTTGTCGCGGAAGTGACGCGCCCAAGCAGGCACGAGCTGGTGAGGTGGTCAGTTTGCGCTGCACTCACCGGGCGGCATGATTGGAGTCAGATCAGCACAATTGGCACTGTTTGAGGCAGGGAGAAGAGCACAGGCTGGGGATGGACCTCGACCAAGGTCGGCGTGGTGTGGAATGTGTTGCGGTGCAGTCGAGCGGTGACGCGGAGCCTTTGGCCATACAAAGCGTGAAGCTGCCCTCCGACGCGCCGGTGGGATTAGCTAAGCGTCTCCGCCTCCCGATAAGATAGGCGCCGAGAGCTGCAGGGATTCTCGCCCAGCATTGGTGACGGGAGCTGCATCGACGAATATCTGCAGTCTGTCTACATCCTATTGGGTCACTATGTCTTTTCTTCACATTGGTCTTGCGAGTTGGTGCTAGGTCGACGATGCTCCCGTCGACACCATCTCACCGACGGAATGCTCCTCAATTGTCGGAGAAGGGAAGGGCGTGCAGTCTAATGTCCACGGGGCATCTATCTGCTACTCCATGGACCCTGACGTCTGGATGATTTGGGGTTTCTTCGTCTGGTCACGGAAAGCCGACAAGACTTTTGCGCGAGGCCTATCCAGAATTGGCTAGGCTTTCGAGCAGGACCTCACATTGATCACCTCCCGGCCTCTTCGCTTGTCCCCTCCTCCGGAGCCGAAGGAGAGTGTGTGGACCATGGCAGGCTCACTGCGCTAGTGCTGGGCAGATGCTGAGCTCGTCCTCGGCAGGTCGGCCCATCCGGCGCCGTGAGGGGGCCGACGCTCCGAGTAGGCAAAATATAAAGTCATCGAACTCTATGGCGATTGCCATGGTCATTTTGTGCATGCCATTAAGAGAAGCAGCGCGGAAAGACCAAGATGAAGCCGTAGACAATGTCCAATCTCGTTGGCTCACCGTTGTTCTTGCCCCGTGCTTTCTGGGGGATCCACCGGCTGCAAATTACACTAGCAGCTGTCCAGGACAGAGTCTCATTTCACGATCCTAATTCCGAGAGCTTCTTTCTTGCATGCTAGCTGGGTGGGTGGGAGTCAGCCGCCTCCATCGTGCAAGTCGCCAATTTGGGCAAGGCTTCTCGGGGATCCAAGCCGCCCGTAGTTCCATGAGCAGTGGGGTCAGAATCTTTTGAAGATCGTCCCGCGGCGGAACACCGACGGGATTGGGGCAATCGGCCGAAATTTGGACTGCTGGAGGGTGCCGACCCAAATCATACATGACATCGCTACCGCTGTCGAGGAGGAGCCAAAGTCGCGGCTTTCCGCGGCTGTCACAAACAGCTCGGGCCACAGTGGAAATGAGAAGACGTGCAGCCAGCTGCGGCCCCGGTTATGGTGTGGTTTCTGGGGCATCAGATTCCGAGTCAGTAGTGTACATAGGTATTGTGCATGTGGTTAGGGTCGGCGACAGGGCCCTGCGGTGCCCTGTTCCCTCGACGGTTCAGGGGGCATATGCAGCTCGCAGTCCCCATCCAACAAGACTCCAGACCGGGGGAGGAGTGCAAGTGACAGCTGTCAGTGAGTCCCGTACCGGACAGGGGTGGCCTGGTGAAACCCACTGGGGCCGTAGCTTTCAAGCTTACTTCGGATGCGTTCATCACGGGCGATCATTACGGACACCATCCCAAAGACCACGCTCCTCTTTGGAAGGTGCTCTTTG
Organism: Stenocarpella maydis; assembly: GCA_002270565.1. NCBI lineage: Eukaryota > Fungi > Ascomycota > Sordariomycetes > Diaporthales > Diaporthaceae > Stenocarpella > Stenocarpella maydis. Next base: position 684,437 of record NQMI01000007.1, read on the forward strand.
TTCTAGATGCCAGGAAGTGGCCTTCTTCGCCTAGTCGGGTGTGATCTGCCTGTCGCCACAAGGCCAGTCGGCTATTTTGAGCGACCCGAGCAGAACGTCATTTCTAGTGCGGCTGATCTAGAGTTCAGCGCCGGCAACCATGCAGTGTCACCGTCACGATGGAAGGGTGGATATCCATGGTGTTGTGTTCTGTTGCGCCGGGGCACACCGCACCGCTCTCAGCGATCTGTATTAGGTGGGGTCATCCTTGGTCATCGGAAGTACTGCATCTGGACGTGTCTGAATCTCAGATCCTGGTTGGGGGCTTCCTCGGGCCTCCGAGCAGTGCTCCATATCACGAGAACTCCCAAGGGGTTGTGAGCCCAATCCATTAGATGGCTGTGGTAGGCAGTGGCTTGAGCCGTCGTAAGCCTCACCATATCCCCCCTTTGGTTATGGTGGATGTGCGAGTAGGAAGAAGTCCAAAACAGAAGGGCGACGACGAGAAGCCGACTAGGTTTGAGTCCGCCACATTGTGGGTCGCGGCACCTGGGATCTGCTCAGCGTCCTGAGTCGCGAGCCGGTACGCACTGTTGCTGCCTTCTTCTTTGGTAAATATGGATGCGGCGAAGGAAGCCCAGTCTCGGTCAGGAGACAGAATCTGGCTCCTGGCAATTTGGAGCGTGGAGGCCGTCAAATTTCCATATCTTGGAAGAAAACCATGTAAGTGTCGCCGGTAGAAGCACCGCCACGATATCTCCAGCATGCTGGTCCCCCGGTACCAGCCCCCCCCTGCTTCCAGGCGGGACGGCGGAGTGCAGGGTATCGTACAAGAGCAACAAGGCCTGCCTGGTGTGGACTGATCGGCCTGTCACCAACCAATCCGACAAGTCCCAAGATATGAGTAGAGGGCCGATTGCACAGTCAAAATTGTGACTGAGTGTCGGGTCCTGGGCGGCGCGGATTACGGCAAGGTGAAGGTGACCTTGAGGCACGCAGCAGAGAGATGCGAGGTTGATATATCGAATGGGAAACATGAGCTGTCGACCTTGGTCCTTGTCGTGCCCATGTGGGCGACTGGGAGTGTTGTCTGGTAAAGGCCCGGACCACGGAGCTTATTATGTCGGCACCGGCGCAACTCGGGGCGCAACTCGGGGATACTACATAGTAGAAGACTCACCGTACGTGGAGCCTGGGTGTTTTGTACATGTGACTGATTTGGGTATTGAATTCGCGAGAAGGGGAGAAATGCCCACTACACTGTGTTTTGTGCACGTGCACTGCATCTAGTGTAGGATGGCACATCGTTGGTATGAAGAGAGAGGCATGGCGGGGTGGGTGGGTGGATAGATAGATGAAAGGATGGATACATACATAGTAGACGACATGGGGTTGGATATCCAAGCCTCACCTGGGTTGCCACAAGGGTGTACCATCCGTTTGCCTGTTGTGCATCTGTTCGTCCCTTTTGCCTTGCTCCCAGCCCTGCCCCTGCCCCTGCCCGTCCCTGCCCCTGTCCCTTGAGTGGGTCTGGATTTGTATCCACATTTTGGCTGGCGTTTCGAACCACTCAACGGTCGAACATTGGAAGTTTCCTTGATTCCTTGGACACCACCCGCAGGCCGCCCCCCAGAAAGAACCACCCAGATGCGGCCAGCCGTAAGTGCTTGCACCACCGCAGGCACAAGGCACGAGGCACAACAACATCTGGGCACATGCAGAGATGCAACCCCAAAACCTGGGCTTTTTGGGGTTCGGTTCCCAAACGTCTGGTTGTCAGTTCCGTCCTTGACCGTCGCTCACCATTTTTTATTCTTGTTTATTTTCATCTGTTTGTTTGAAAGGAGGATAGTGACTCTCGTTGCCACCCTGCTCTGCCCAGGCTCCCCCTCCCCAATCTTGGCCCCCCAATCTTGGCCTTACGAGAATATCTTGTTCGGATAATTTGTTCTAGATTTAATTAGGCGCTAATGATAATCAAACCGGGATGAGCTCTCACAATTTGCTGCTTCTTTTTTCGGCCGGCCTGTAGTTCGGTCGGCTGGTCGCAATGCCAATCGTTGCATTTCCTTGCCCCCACTACCAACCTCACTCCCCCGTGGTCGACTCTGGTGGCTGGCCCTTCGACACCACATCATCATCACACACACACACACACACACACACGCACACAGCCACATAACACGACACACACACCCCCCAACAGCACGCACAAACACACAGCGCACAACATCGTTGCGTGCTTGCATAGCATGCATTAGTACAGAGCAAACCCATCCACGGACAAGGGCCAAACTCTGCCCATGCGCATCCGCACTCCGTCATCAGTTCGCCATTCCCGTGTTGCGTTGCTCTGTCTATTTCCTCGACCATGTTCGGAAATTTAGAGACTCGACCATTGGCCTCGCCCTGACGCCTCCACACACACGCCTCCTTACTCGCCTCCTCTCGTCTCCTCCTATGGTGGGAGGAGACACTTCGGAAGGAAGCAGCCAGACCCAGGCGCCAGACCCAGGCGCCAGACCGGACCATACCATACTATATCCACTCGCCTTCTGCAACCCGCTACCGTTCCTGTCCAGGACGCCACAGGGCCGAGGCTTGTCGTCGTTGTTGCTCTTCTCCACGTTCTGGCACGGACTGTCAATTGGGCTCCGCTCCGGCTCCACGGCCTTGCTCTCGAAGCCCATCGGGACTTGCCCCCCTGCCTGGTTACCCCCCCAGCCCCAATGAAGAGTAGGGGTTCGGAGAAGCGAGACGAGCAGCATTTCCCAGGGTCGACGCCAATCGATATCGTCTCCCTCTCTCTGCCTTTGGCCGCGGGGCTTTTATCAAGTCACCAGCTATCCCGACCTGCCTGTCTTGCTCGACTGCATCTCTAGACTGTCAACCCGACATCAACCATCGCGCCACAAACCTGCCCTGAGCCACCGGGATTCTCCTAGCTTGTATAGTTTGCGTTATACCGCCCTGTCTATCTGATCAGACCTTCCACCGAGACCGAGCCTGCCGCCCTCCATTCTGCCTCTCGAGTTGTCCACTCATTGTTGGCTTGATCCAGTGCCCGGCGGCTGTGCCCTGACGACCCGTCAGTCTCGCACCACACGGAACTCGCTGCCTCCCGACGACCTGTCACGTCGGTCCTCTCTGCTCGATTTTGCTGCGGAAACCCTCGGCCCACCGCTCTGAAGCCTAAATTTTTCAAAGTCGGGTCAACCAAAGTTCGTCAGCAAGGATGGCTGAAGCGAGCTTGAGTGCTGAAGCGACCACCAAGGCCCCCAAGGACAAGAACTGCCCATACTGCGGCCAGGCATTCACCTCATCTTCGCTTGGAAGGCACCTCGATCTGTATATCAAGGAGAAGAATCCAAAGGCACCCGATGGTATCCATAACGTCGATGAGATCCGTAAGATCCGGGGCAGCATCACCCGGCGACATCACAAGGGCAGCAGGAGAGCTAGTTCAGACCCCGCCGCTAGCCATGCCGGATCCAGACGCAGTCCAGAGGCCTCTGATGCCGAGTCGGCCGCGGCAAAGTCACCAGGTATGCCAACGGACAAGCAGTCCACAGCCGACCTGACCAAGGGTCTATCACTTCATACTGCTTCATGGGAGACAACGGGGGTTATTAACAACATCCCTGGAGCAGAAACTGTAGGCGGAGGCGCGGACGCCGCCCGGAGGGCAAACACTCAGAGGGCTCAAAACCGGCAGATGATGAAGTCGTCGTTCGAGGTCAAGCAAAAGGTCCAGGACGCCCTAGATCGGGCCAGAGCTGCTGAATTAGCCCTGCGGGAAATTCTCAGCTCTTGGAGGGCGGCAAAGTACGAAAGGCCCACTTTTCCCCTCATCCTCAAGCAGGTTCTTGTGCTGACTTGACTATCTAGGCAGCAGGTGAATGTGCACTCAATGCCGTTCGACTTCGATCCGCTCTCGCTGGACTTCCCAGCACTGTGTCTCCAGTGCTTGGAACCACCACCAACATTATTCTCGTCTACCCAGCATCCCACTTCGACCTCGTGGTCCATAACACCCCCCGGGGAGAAGCAGCACCAAGCACTCTTGGCCTATTTTCAAGAGGAGTTCCGGAAGTGGAAGATAACATGTTCTTCTGCGACGACTGCAATCATGGAGGAACTGACTTACCCCCCTTCACAAGCAGCAACGTTCCAAGAAAACACTCGTGATACGGTGCAGAAAGCAGAGAGAGCTGCTGAGAGGCTCGAAAGGCAAGTAACAGAGCACCTAGCATCGGCCTTTTCCGTCTGGCAGCAGCTCCCACCACAGCGTCGGCAGGAGCTATGGATACTGGAGTTGGCCCGGAGCGTGGGGAGGAAACAGAAGGAACTGGACAAACTCAAGGAAGCACGGCATTCCCTGGAGCAAGAGAACGCCAACCTCAAGTCGCACATCGACCATCTGAACCGACTACAGCAACCGCGGGAGTTCAAAATCGCGAATCCAATGACGTGGAGCATGAGTCAGAAGATGATCCAGCTTGCGGCCGAATCGGGCGTCAGCGGTCGGCCTGTTGTTGGGCTCAACCTCGAGGATCGTCATTCCGACCTCAACACGGTGGTGTCAAGCGCCATCGACAGATGGAAAAATGTCATTGTATCTTCGAGGGCAGCCAGCGGGCTGGCCTCTCAGAGGCCTCTCGACCCTTCATCCGCTTCGACGCAGATACCTACGACCACCACGCAGCCTCCCACGCCGACTGGCCAACAGTCATATCCCCAAAAGTCTTCGCCCTGCGTCTCCAACTCTTCCCGACCGCCTTTCCCCCGACATACTTCGCGAGGCTCTGTTGTACCTACGATCATAGCCACCAGTGAGGCCCAAACGTCGACTGCCGGCACACCCTCGGAACAATCCGGTGGCGACTCTGACCAGGACTCGGATGCGGATGCTGACGAGGGCGAAGATGCCGACGCCGACGCGGATGCCGAAGCGGATGTTGAGATGGAGGGCGGAGACGGGTACCTCTCCACGGCACATACACCCGTGCCCCAAAGTCTTCCTCATATGACACCAACCCCGATGCCTCAGACTCCCATGCCGCAGACGCCCATGCCTCAGACACCGATGACCCAGAACCAAATCCCACACGACCAACAGTCTTATGCCACGCAGCAAATGGCGGCAGAGGCGAGGCAGAATCCATACCCACAAAACCACTCAGGAGGCGGGAACTACGCAGGACAAGCCAGCATATTACCCAGCCAGCAATTACATCTGGGCCAGCAAGCCTTTGGTCAGCAGTACCGGCCCAGCCAGGGCCACTGCGGAGGCATGAATATGGCATGGGACAATCAATGACGGTGCGATGACCAACCTGTGACTGACCCATTAGTAGTCGACTTACTCAGACTTGGGATAGTCTCAGGTTGGCCAGAGCAAGCAGCCGAATGGTTTGTTGGGTTTGCGGACCACGGGCTTCGGATTGAATCGTGAGATGATTTTAAAGTCGTGAATATCCACGCCAATCACCCCACGCTTGGATTACCTCACTTATTCATATTTCTGGACAAGCTCACTCCTGGCCAGTTATCTGTGTCAAGGGGCACTCTACCATCCCAGCATCAACCAGACTCATGCAAGCTTTTCGATGGACATAGAGTCCAAGGGATCATAATATTGCGCCGTCTCCGCAGGTCCATAAACACATTGTCCTGCACCTCTAGATAGAGCTACAGATGATAGCCTAAACATACGGTTGAAGAAGTCTCAAGATGCTGAACTGTATAAAATCACAAATCTAATAATACTAATAGTAATATAACCTCAAACGATATCCAGACTCGACAACACCGCAACTACTAGCTCTGGTCGTGCCCCCTAGGAAGACCGTTGCTACGTACACTTGCGTACCTAGTAGAACTCGACCACCCCCGGGTTCATTCATACTAATAGGGCAGGTCGGGTCCGCAATTTCGGGGGCCTGTCAGCGGCCCTGGCGCCCCGTCTGCCCCCGGGCAAAATGCTGCAACTAAGGCTGCAATATGCCAGACCCCTGCCCATAAAATGTCAGGCCCGGCGAGAACCTGCACGACATTCCCTGAACCGGCCCGACTCTGCCACACACTCCCCCTTCCATGAGGCTGAAACAGAAGCCCCCGAGGTCCAACGCTCACTAAATACCGGTGCGGAGCCTCGGCAACTCCCGCTCTCCTGCATATCCCGAACCACTTCCTCCAGTCTCCAGACTTCTTGTACTTCTTAGACTCCGCAACGATCGGTCACGCCCTGCTGGAATTTTGGGGGAAGACGCGAAGGGCGGGACCGGGGGCACGAGAATTTCTTCTAAATGACCAACCTCTTGTAATTTACAATTTTCCACATGCACTACTGGAGTGGGCCTCAGATAGGCAGCTTACTCGAAAGGGCGAACACCCCGCCAACAGAGGGACCCGGGGCCAGACCCGGGCGGAGAGGCCTCGACCAGCGAGGGGGAACCTCTCCCACCGCCCGAGAGAAAGATGAAAATCTCCGAGCGCGGGGCGGACACCCGACTGGCTACCAGCGGCCCCACCGCTCACCTACAATACATGCAATGCCGAGGGTGGCCGGGTGGGAAAAAGTCCCTAGGATGTCTGAGGTGCCGCAAGAGTTCGGACCCCCACTCTCCCCCCAAATTTTGATTGCAGTTTTGTTTAGGTGGGCACGCGGCGGGACCCTGTCTGGGACATGCTGCTCACTCATGGAGATTCCGGGGGCCAAACTCTCTGGTACCGCGAAATACGCAAGCCCGGGAGGTGCCGGGCCTGGAATCCCAATCCCGTGTCCAGGGCACGGTGGCTCAGTCCAGCAAGCATCGCCTGAGGATTAGAGAATACACACCTGCCATGGTAGGGAGTCGGGCTGGCTGTGTGTATTGGCATATGATTTGGGGCAACACTGGGGCGAAGACGCAAGAATGCGTCCCAAATCCACGCCATTTTGTACCTTGTAAGATTCAAGTGAGGCTCCCGTGCCGGTCAAGCGTTTCTTCTTCACTGGAATCATCTCTTGATGCTGAGAGGATATGCGTGGGTGAGCAGTATCCAGGGGCGCCTTCCCGCAGAGTAACATTGACATATGAATACTGAGGGCTTGGTGTGCTGTTGGTGTTGGCGTCTTCACGGATTGCGGAAACGCTACGGGTTTCTTACCTATGTGGTCGCTTCAATATCCCCCGTAAGTGGCAAGCCAGGCATGCTCGTTTCTTGGTGGCTGCGTTGATACTCTGAGGCAACAAAAGAAAACAAGAATATAGAGCTTCGAGTGTTGCTTTTCTGTGACATGCTTCAGGAAGTATTCCAACAGGGCTTTCTCAAATTTTACATAGCAGAGACAGTATATACTCACGGCCGCCTAGGTATTACTCAGACCCCCGGCGGAAGCAGCCTCGTCGTCTCCTCCAAGGTGTATCGACTTCAGTACCGGTCAAGCTCTAACCAACAGTACCACGCCATCCACGGCCGGTACGCACGCTTTGCTTCAGCAGTATGTCACCGTCGCGGAACATTACGAGGACATACTAGTCCCAAGGTGCTAGAGCTTCGCCAATGCCAGTGACATCACCGAGGGTTTGCATCTCGAACTTCGGGGCCCTTGTCGAGAGGTACAACACCTCTGCTTGCCGACCATTTTCCGAATCACCGAAGCGATGGGCCGCATCGCGGACAAAGGGATCCTGCCGGTGATGCGAGCTTCCCGGCCACAGACGGCACGAGCCGTCTTGGGCACGCAGAAAGGATACGTGGTCGGAGACCAACTCCTTGGGCCCCGGCGATGCCAGAGGCCAAAACCCAACAGCGCTGTCCAGACCTTGGGAGGATCTCGCGGCTTGCCCGCCAACAGGCAGAAGCAGCTTGGCTTCAAGTTCTCCTCCGATCATGGCTTCATGCGCGCTCGGGTCCATCCAGGATCCTCAGGGTCTGCAGGACAGGTGGTCCATGTAGTACACTGGTTCTACTTTCTCAGCCTACTGGTGTACTATTGTTTGGGAGTACAACGAAGTGTTAATGCCGAATATTCTCGGTGTTTGATTTCCAGACCAGATATATTGAAAAATTGAGACGGGAGTTATGCTTGGGAGGTAAGTCTGAGTAATCTACCATCAATACAGATAGAAAGCCCCTCTCGGGGGCCTGGGAGCTATTCGTCCAAGTATCTAGGTATTACGGCTTGAGGCTTGAATAGGCGAACCGTCTGGGCAGTGTGGTATGTCGAGACACCGTTTATAGACTATCCTGGATGAATAGCACATATAATCTTCAATGTCGGCAATGAAGACCTATTTATGATATGTAATAGCATGATAGCCACTATACTTATTTTAAAACTGGTAGGAATGAAATTCTCGGCTTCAGTGTCGGAGTTCGCCAAGCCTGAAATGGTTATTATTGGGCGGTGTAGCCATCGTGGAGATAATAAGTGAAAGCCAATCACCACATCTAGACATTTGACAATTTACTTCTTTAACCCCCCCCCCCCCCTCCTCCTCTAGCTTAGAAATCGGCTGACCGAGGAATGAGTGGAAACCAACCCAAGGAGGAATGGTGAGGAATCCTGCTTCATGCGATACTTTTCTTGGCGGGATGAAGCGGAGAATTGAGAAGTAGAGCAAATTCTGGTGGAATGCGATGCAATATTTGGCCTCTTGAATTTTGAGCTGACAAACAACCAAAAGCTTGAGAGATTTGCCCTCACCCATGGAATATTCTGGTAGTTAGTGTACGAGAAAGTCGTGTCATTGCTTCGACCACCGTCGAGACAGACTTTGGGCGCTTCTCCCGTCTCTATGTAGTCTACCGTGCGTTATTAGTGCCTCCTACTAGGAGTACCTAGGTAGTGGACCGTAGGCAAATCCCATCTCAACATGTGGGTTACAAGCAGGGGTTCTTGAAGATCTGATGAGTCATCTTCGCCCTGTCAATAGTGGCACTCGTGGCCTATTCTTGCGGTGAGTACTTAAAGTCAACCTCGGCCTGGCTTGCGGGGAATCCATCGACTTAGTTACCCTCGTGCATCGCCATCACCGGCAAAGCCAAAACAGACAGCATGGCACAAGCACACGGCACTTACGACCCGAAATTCGAAGGGGTTTTCGCCAAGTTCCAGGAATTCCTGAAATCTGGGCTGGAAGTAGGGGCTTCCCTGACCGTGAACATTGACGGCAAGGACGTGATCAACCTGTGGGGAGGGTCTGCCTCCAGCGACGGCACTCGCCCGTGGAACGAGGACACCATCGTCAATGTCTGGTCAAGTACCAAGACCGTCTCGGCACTTGCCGTCCTGCTCCTCATCAACGATGGGCAGTTGTCAGCATACGACAAGGTCGCCAAGTACTGGCCCGAGTTTGCCGTCAACGGGAAACAAGACATTGAGATCCGGCATCTGCTGTCTCACACCTCGGGTCTCGCGGCCATCGAAGACCCCAAAACAACCCCGGATGACATCTGCGATGTCAAGCTGATCACCTCGATGCTTGAGAAACAGGCGCCGCTCTGGGAGCCCGGCACAGCCTCGGGATATCACAGCATGACCTATGGCTTCCCGCTAGGGGAGCTCGTGCGCCGCAGGACAGGCCTGAGCCTGACCGAGTTTGTCGCGCAGAGGATCGCCGGCCCTCTGGGTGCCGACTTCCAGATCGGTGCGGCCGAGAAGGACTGGCCTCGCATCGCGGAGCTGGTCCCGCCGCCCGCGGCCGCGCTCGCTGAGATGAGGAAGCTCGACCCCGACTCCCTCATGGCCAAGATGCTGATCCCCTTTGTGGATCCCTCGTTTGTCCACACGCCACAGTGGAGGAAGGCCGAGATTGGTGCCGCGAACGGACACACAAACTCGCAAGGCCTTGCTCGCATCTGGTCCAAGGCGCTCACGATCAGCGACGAGAGCAAGAGGCTGCTTTCGAAGGACACGATCGATCTCATCTTCAAGGAGCAGTCGTACGGAAAGGACCTTTGCATGGGAATTCCTATTCGGTTCGGCATCGGCCTAGGCCTCAGGGGAAATGGGGATACCATCGCTGACGCGTGGCTTCCCGAGGGCAGACTCTGCTTTTGGGGAGGGTGGGGTGGGTCGTTGCTCATCAATGACGTGGATCGTCATATCACGATCGGATATGCGATGAACAAGATGGAGCTGGGTACCGCAGGAAACACGGCCGTGAAAGCCTACGTTGGGGAGATCTACAAAGCTCTGGGGGTTCCAATACCCGCTCAACAGCATGGAAGTTAGGAACTAGTACGATCATCAGAGTGGTCAGATTTGATCGAGATAATTCATGTTCTTGAGGCTGCCTTTTGCTCATGCGTGAATGGTGTTTACGTGAAGTTATGCCTTGCCGCCCGGGTGCCCAGACGGAAGAAGAGAACCTTATATTGAATTTTATATCTGTTCGGCGGTCCTCCAGCATTTGTACCGCCGGTCAATATATACTACTCTAGAAATCTCCGTGTGCTATATATGACAACGGAATTGCTAACAGCTCCCTTAAGCTTTTCACAGCATTGAGTCGAACCAGCGCTGGTATATTCTACTCCCGCCGGCCTTCAACGAGATGCAGCCCCCCGAGCCGGAGCTCAACCCTATCACAACGCCAGCATGTGGTCCGGAGATCCGGAGTCCAGCTAAATCAGAAAATAGTTACCATCTTGGTGAGGTATCCCTCATCAGAACAGTGGCCGGAGGCGGATCAGTGGCGTTCTCTTCCCGCAGCACCTGGGCCCGATCCGGTAATTCAGCCCTGAGTGGCAATGCAACAGCCAGGCCGGGTGAGCATTCTGGAGAGAACAAGAGCCATTGCAACGAGCTGATGCACGCATACCCAGGTTCTCTGGATTCGACCTGGTTGTTTTTGGGGACCAATTCTTGGAGTCGCAACAAAGCAGGCCACCAACCTGGGTGGCCGGAAACGGACGCGCAGTCGGGGGATGCGAACGGGAGCCAGAAGCGGCAGGACAATGAATAATGCCACATTGCTTTTAGGACTGGAGGTCCTCTCTTTCTGAGAGCCGTCAGGCCTTTTCTGAACTCAGCCCTCGCATGACCATCCGTTGTGGCCAAGTTGGCGTCAAGCGTGTGCTTCTTCGAATCTCGCCGCCTCGCATTGTAACCCGCCCCGAGCATCCATCGGCCTTTTGACGAGGGTACGAGGGCGCGCGAGGGCAGATTGGCATTTCAGCATAATAAATAATCCACACGGTAGATGGTTATATAAGCGACCGCGCCGAGACGCCAAGTAGCCACGATGGCACGAGACTTTACCTTGGACCAAGTCGCGACGCATAATCGGAACCACCCCAGCAACCCATACGCGATCTTCTATGACGAAGTATTCTGCTTAGGGCATATTCCGTTTGGCGGGTGTAAGTCTAGAGACCTGTCCCACATTCAAGTACTCAGAGTGAAAGCTGGGCATTTATGCAATTCCAGGCGCATGTGAGCTAAAGTCTGAATGTTCCAGGCGTGGTGTCATACGATCAGTGCAAGGCAGCACTGAGCGCAAACCCGGACTTGACTCGTTTGTTTATGGGGGGCCACAGGTTTGAAGAGACCTTTAATCTCATGATTAACACTCCCCGTTGCTACATGGGCCGCGTTGTCGAGTCGCTGAGCGACCAGCCGGTCGGTGGACAGCAAGATCAACCAGCACAACCTGCCCACCAAGGACACAACGCCCCTGGTGCGAGCCCCCCAGGGCCAAATATCCCCGGAGCATATCCCTCCGGGGCGAATCCCCCCGGTGCGAACCCCCCCGATGCGAATGCCCAAGCCGGATCAAACGCCCAAGCACAGAACGGCAACGGGCCCAATGCCAACCCCCCCCTGAGCCCAGCAGCCATCGTGCCCGACGACCCGGCCACTCTCGAGGCCAGACGAGCCGCCGAGGCGGCGCGCAAGAGCCGGCTCCGCAGGACGTACAACCCCCTCAGCCCGGAGCAGTACGACCGGGACGAGTACCCCGAGGGCGCCGTCGCCATGGGCTACCTCCCGGACCGCGACGGCCGGCGCTGGCGCGAGAAGCGCATGCGCCTGGCCCGCTTCGTCCAGTACGGCCACCGCGCCGCCGTCGACGAGGACGACCTCCCCCCCAGGGACGCCCGGCGCATCGACATCAACTTTGAGCGCGAGATCCACTACAGGAGGCACCTCGTGGGCGGCGCCGCAAGGGGCTGCACGGGCGCCTTCCGCGCCGCAAGGCCGCCCCCGCGGCCCAGCCAGCTCAGGTTCAGGGACATCGGCGCGCCGCGCGGCGGAGGCCCGCCCCCGCCGGACCCGCCCGACTCGGACGACGGCGGCAGCGACGGCGGCGGGGACGACGGCGGCGGCGGGGCTGCCGACAGGGCGCGGCCGGTGCAGGTGGACGGCCGCGTGCGCCCGTGGTTCCCGTCCAACTCCAACCGCACGGCTCCCGCCCCGGCTCTTCAGCCGGCCACGGCGCCCATCGTGCCGCCTGTGCAGGTGCCTGCGCCTCCGCCGGAACAGCTGACGCAGTTGCCCCTCGAGGAACAGAGGAGGCTTGCCAGTGAGAAGCTGGCAGGAGATATTGCGGCCGCAGACGCGGCGACGAGGGCAAAGCTGAGGACCCCGGAGGCCGTGAACAAGCAGGTTGAAAGCATGCTGGCCAGCTTGCGCAACAAGGGCAACACATCGAGGGATAGAACAGCGACGCAGCCTCACCACCATGAAGCGAGGCGGCCGCATCACCATGGAGCACAGCGCCGAGGTCATGAAGGAGACAGAAGAAGGCAGGAAGCAGCGGAAGCCACACGACGACAGCAGCAGCAGCAGCAACAAGAACAGGATGCGGCAGCCAGACGAGCAGAGGAAGACAGACAGAGGGAACTAGAGAGGCAGCAGTTTGCGGCAGCAGCGGAAGCGGCACGACACCAAGAACGGCAAGCGGAGGCCAAGAAGGCAGCAGATGATGCTAAAGTGAATAAAGCTGCGTCGGAGGCCAGCAAGCAAGGAGAGGATGCGGAACGGCTACAACGTCGCAGAGACGCTTATATTACGCAGGAGTGGAAGATAGATGAGTTGATCCTGCAGGGGATGAGCCTCAAACAAGCGCGGGATATCGTTAGAGCCTCGTCCGTCGGAGGAATCCTGCTGACAGACCCGGACGAGAAAGCCACCGACTCGGGCAGGGACCTCGTCAGCCCGGAGCAGAAGCCCCCGAGGAGCACAAGCTCAACAACAGGCGCCTCGACGACGGCCGGGACGAACAAGAGGCCCGCCGCCGACACGGGCCGTGAGGGCCAACGCCCCAAGAAGATGCGCGCGACAAGGATCCCGCCCACGGGAACAGGGAGCGCCCCCTCGGCTGCTCCCAAGGTGACCCACCAGGGCAACACCAAGACCGCTCCCACCGGCGGTCGCCCGCGGTCCTTCGAGAAGGGCAAGGAGCCGTGGGCGACGGGCAAGAATGACCCGACCCAGGGGACGGGCGGCGCGGCTGACCGCTCCGATAACAGCGAAGAGAGCGACGGCGACGTGCCCTCGCCGGCGCCGGCCCCTGCCCCGGTGGCGGGCACAGGCACAGGCACCACCGTGCCTCCCACACCCGCCTTCACACCCGCCGTCCCGAGCAGTTCGATTGCTCGGCCGCAGACCGGTGACCCGCCGGCATATGGTTATGACCCCACTGCCGCCTCGACCCTATGGGGAGCGCGAGGCGCCTTCCGGGCCGCACGAGGCCGGGGCTGTGGGCGGGGCGGGCATGATTGAAGCTGAGCGTTGGTGGAGTTTACCTCCGGGTGCGTCTCTCCTCCTGTGAGTGTCATGTATTCGATTCTGCGGGTTTGACGACACGTGCTGATTGCTATGGCAGAACAATATAAGTGGGTTTGTAAAAGCACGTCTCCTGACAGTACCCCTGTGGCGATGCTTCGGGTTGACGATGCTCGGCAGGTGCGAGAAAACCCGTAACAAGATAATCCTGCCTTGGTGGAGCGTGTTGGGTTGGAATGGATGGGGTAGATAGATGCGTTGGCCTGGACATCCCTGCTGAGGACACATCTGGTAGGCGAAATGGTTCCCACCCATTGCGAGCTGGAAAAGCTGGGGAAAGCAGTGGTGACTGAGGAGAGGTTTCACTCCTTTCTGCAACGGTGGTTCCCGCACACATTACTCCCCGGCAGGAGACAACTTCCCTTTGTCCTTGATAGTAATTCATCCAAGTTTTTGAAAATTATATGATAGCGCTCGTTGTCGTGATGAAAAAAGAGGTTTCCATTTTCCGTATCATCAAGTCCTAGCGTCACCACTTGCCAAAGCGAGACCCCAGGCACAACCAACATATCAATCCAAAGGCTGGGCCGCCAGATTACCCGCATGACTTGCGAAAAGCCCTCGTGTTCTCAGAAGATCAGTCCTGGTCGTCGAGAGAGCAGCCAGCACACGGTATTGGCGCAGCACGCCCATGAGGTCCACCTACAAGCTCGCCAACAAGGATATAAACAGGGGCCAGTGGATATCCCAGAGGACGCCTGGTACCCGGAAGCCTGTCACGGGCTCCAGGAGGATTGCGGCGGCTCCTGCGAGGTTTTCATATTGAGGTTAATCAGTCTGGCCATTACGGAGAGGGCGTGCTCGGCATGAATCGAAGAAATGGCACACTTGCACTTGCAATGAGGGATAGCAGGGCGACAGCGAGACAATGGAAGAAGTGAACCCACTAAGCCCAGAAAACAAGACCGCTGGCTCCCGTGATCGAATTCTCGTCACACGCAACCTCAGTCGCGATCTGCATGGAGGCACCTACCGTTCCACTTCAGAGCGCAGACCCTAACATCAGGCACGTGACTTCACCGGTCCCAGCCCAAGGTCGAAGCACCGCGACGCCCACGTGTAGAACTCGCCCATGTTGCCAATCAGCTGGGCCGGGGCGACGTGGCAGATAGTAGACGTGAGCATCGTCCACCAGCGGCCCTGGAGCAGGTCATTAGGTGCGAAGGCGAGGTTATAAATCATGTACTCCATCTTCGGGTCGGGGCTCGGCGTGGTTTGGCTTTGTGACAGCCCCCGTAGGAAGAAAGCGATCAGCTGCTCTGGCATGCTTGTGGTGGCGCTGGCCTGGCAGCGGCGGCCTCGTTGGCAGCGTGAGCCCAGGCTATCGAGATGGCGGCGTTGGCCCCGATGAAGCCCCGTATGAAGAGCCTGCGGACGAGTTTCGATGACTGACGTGGTGACGGCGCCCGCCTGTGGCTTAGTCCGTTTTCGGCTTCTAGGCGCCGCAGTTGGGGCAAGTTGCTCGCCCAGTCGAGGAAGGCTGCTTCGGTACATGATGATGCCACTGGGAGGCCCACTGCGTAAATGTTAGACGAAGGATGAAACGTCTCCCGATCAAGGAGTAGCTCCATCTTCACCGGCAACTCCAAGCTTGCCTGGAGTGAGAGTGGCGGCTGGGGTGATGCGAACAAGGGCTCTGATCTGAGTCTTGAAAATTCAAACACTCTGTTGGAGCTTTAGGTATCTGTCCTGAGTGGGCTCGAGAGTGCTTTTCCGTGTCCTCCTGACGCCACCCCCCGGGGCAGCCTGTGCCACGTCCTGGGCCATCACACCTAGCAATTCGCCCGAGTTCGACAGACACCTCCCAAATCTGCCTTAGAGGGATTCTTGTTCCGTTCTCGCTTGAAAAACCAGCCGTGCCGACTCGGGTCAGTATTGGGAGTGACTTACATTGTTAAAGGCACGTCACTGAGTCAGTCAGGGGGTATGCACGCCAAATGTTTCTTAGACAGATGTGATGACCTTATTCCAGATTGACGGGAGAGGATGAAGACCAGGGTTTTAGCCCCGAAAAAAAAGGGGCAAGGAAAAGGAGAAGGAGCCATTGATCGTGGTCAGCGGGTGGCAAACAGTGCCAAAAAATGTATTGACGCTTCCAAGGTCGGATCCAAGGATCCAACTGATGCTGTCTTTGGTGGCTCAACTGTATCTCCACAAACGCCACGGCCCATCAGCCTTCCCGTAAGGGATGGGTGGGCCTTAGGGCCTCAGCCCTCTAAAAAGCTAAGCAGAGAGCCGTCCCAGGTGGTAGTCGCAGAATTGGTATCCAGAAAATCAACGACCTCCGTCGAATGCTATCCTCCCACGTCTCTCCCATAGTTGGCTCTTTGGCGCACGATGTGAGTGCTCAAAGCCGGTGGTGTCCTTGTATTTGGGACATACTGGGTGGATTTTGGCATCTTGGATGCCCATGGTATCCGCATCCAAGAGCGGATACAAACTTCAGCCCAGAGCAAGGGGTGTGGTCTCGCATCCACTGACCCTTGGTAATGTACACGGTATAGATGGGCCTATTAAACTCATGGAAAGCCAAGTAGTACCGGCGATCCGATATGCGCTGTGGCAGCGAAGCGCAGGGCTCGTGGCCCACGAGTCTTTCTTCGCCATTCCTTTCGCTAGGGCGCCCTAGGACTTCTGATCGAAGTGACATGCATACAAGTCCCTGGAAAGAGAGAAAAACGGTGACATGGCATCGTTACAGGGGATTTACTCCCGGTAGAGACCGTGGTGGTCAATGTACTCGATAACCGAATCCGGAACAACATATCGGAGAGACAGGTCCCTCTTGCGCATCAGTCGTACCTTTGTGCTAGAGACATCGTTCTGTGGAACAGGCGTGTCAGTGGTGCCAAGTCAGAAGTGAGCGGTGGGCTTGTTTATACATACAGTGATGACCTGGGGGATGACGTGGATGTTGTCCTTGTAGTCCTTCAGACCGGCAAGAGCCTCGTCGATGTCGGTGCCAGTCCTCTCTATGATGAAAGCGCCGAACTGCTTCAGGATGTGGTCCAGATCGGTGGGAGACCAGACACCGGGGGTGCTCATGGTCTGGATCAGGTCGGCTCCGGCGAGCAGGGCAATACGCACGGGCTGCTTGTTGCCGTGGACATCCTCGCACCCGCCAATGACGTGGTTGATCTCGTGGTCGAAGTGGTCGAGGACCTGGGCGGTGGGGAAGTACTCGGGTTGGATGGCCTCCCAGGGGTCGCAGGTCAGCCAGTCGGAGGTCTTCTCTGCGGCATAGGAGCACATCTGGATTCGGTGTTTGGCGGGGGCCAGGCCGGGCTTCTTGTAGGCGTCGGAGACGGGGGACAGGAAGCCACCGACGATCTCGTACTTTGTGTTGAAGCGAGCGTAGTCGGAGGCCATCTCGAACATGCGCAGGTGGAGATAGGTTATGGGGCTGTGGGGACGGCGTCGCTTGTCAGTAAGCTTACTAGATTTTGCGTCATGCGCACGGGCAGCGGCAGCAGCAGCAGAGGGGAGGAGAGGAGGGAGGGAGGGAGGGAGAGACTGACCTGAAGGAACCGCAGGCGACGAGAACCAGAGGTGTTTTGCCCTCTTGCCGTTGCCTCCGCAGTAACCGCTCCGAGGGAAAGCGGTAGGTCTCTGGCGACAATTGCGAGTCTGGGATTATGTTTGGCAGGGAGGTGGTTGCCTCTTGGGCGTGGTGGTCGAGGCCGTGATGCATCCTCTCGGGGGAAGGATCGGCCAGGTGCTGGTGTTGGGAAGACTCGGGCGTCATGGTTGTTGAGGTGAGGGGGTTTTTTGGTGGCAGGTTGGAGAGAAGTGAACTTGACTCTTGGCCGACCGCAGCGGTTGAATGGAAGGAGGGGCCCTGGACCTAATAAAGGCCGGCTGCAAGGGCAAGTGGATGCGATGACTGTCTCTGGAGGTGCGGTTGCGACAGGGAAGGCCAAGCCAAGGAAGGCTATGGATTGGGGGGGGGGGCCTGCTGGCTGCACTGCGAGGCGATGCCGAAAGCCGCAGAGAAGTAGTCCGTAGTCTAAAGCAACAGCCGAGGTGTGAGGGTGTGGTTGCGACGAGACCAGGTCAAACAGATGCGATCCGATCAGATCAGATCTAGCCTCCTGGCCTATGCTGCCCGGAATGGGAATGGGAAAGCCCACTTCTTGCTGTTACCGTTAACACCGTCACCACCCTGGTTGGGCAAAGGGGCTGGCAGTAAGTAGGTACCTCAGCAGGTACCTCAGTAGGTACGTAGTGCGACGGCGAATTATCCACGGTGGTGACGATGACGATGATGCCGGCAGCTTCGTGACAGTTCTGGGAGTGCGTAGAGACAAAAAGAAAGAGGGAGCAAAGTCTAGTAGGATACAATTTAACCAGTTGGTTCTCTTCAAGTGGTCAATGATTTGACTCAAGTGGAACATGGAGTCAAATCGGCCTCGGAAGAAACAAACAAGGTGGGGCCTGTGCTTTCAATGCTGGACGGAATCCAGGTTTCGCGCCGACTGTCGGTCCTGACATGACCTGCGACGGTGCCACTCCGAGGATTTTCATACTGCTATGGTACTAGCATATGTACCATAGTAGTATTCAATAGTGCTCCTGCGGGGCCGACCGCACTTGGACGGCGTCTGGGCACTTCGTCTGGGTCCAAATCCCACTTTCCCTTACCCACGCGAGCCGCTATTGTCGCTTAAATCGAGCACCTGCAGCTGACTTGAGACAGAGACGACGAGGAGCAAGAGGAGGAGGGGATGCCTTGCTGCCCCTCCGGCCCTCCTACATGTTTCGACTGTTCCATCCTCCCAGCTGGATTGGGGNGGGGGGGGGGGGGAGGCCACATCGCTCCAGCCTGCTCGGCTTCATTCACACCAGCACATGGCCTGCTCGCATGGCAACAAGGTGCCTTGCACGTCAGCACGTCAGCATGTCGAAACACGCGAGGAGCGGACAAAGCATCTGGCCTGCTACTCTACCCATTGTGGCCGGCAACATCAGGCCCAGCCAACAGGATATGGGGTGCGCAGGCCTGTCAAGCGTCCGCGCGTTGTCCTTGGACGACACGGCCCCAGCTAAGCAAAAAACATAATCGCCCGGGCAGAAAGCTTAATAGACGACTGGCATTGCACTGCATTACGCCATGCGCTTTGTCAAGGGCCTGAGGACCGTCTCCGGGACTGATTGGTGCTCATGTGACACGGCAATGGAGCTGTCATCCCTGATGTCCCGGGAGCTGTGATACGCCAGGGCCAACCAAGGGTCCTTGAGGCCCCCAGTCTTGGGCTCCATCAACCCGCCTGCCCGCAGCGGCGTCAGGGAGTTATCGGTGGGGGTGAGCTGCAGCCCTCACCATGGCTGATCGCCACCAAGGGAATTAGGAAAGGAAGCATATACTATCTCCGCAGGATCCGGTGCTCATCACCGTGGTGCGCGGCCACTCGGCCTCTTGCAAACACGACGTGCCCACGCGTCATGCGTCTTAGACACGTCCTCGAGTGCTGTGCTGTGCTTCGGACGGATTCCTCAGACGAATTACCCGCTGGCCCGCCGACACAAGACGAGCAATGGCCACCTCCGCCCCACGACTCCCGCCTCGGCACGGACGCATGGCCCAGCGTTTTGCGTGTCGGAGGGCCTGGTACACTACATCAACAACCCTGCCGCCTGGCTCGGCCCTCCTCCACCGGGACCCGCCGCACGCCCTCATCCCCGTCCTGGGCAACGGCAACGGCACCCGCTTCCGCCCTCCTTCTCTGCTTGCGCACCAGGACCCCACGTGAGGGCGGTCTTGGTGACCGTCACCGTCAACAGGCCGATGCTCGTGCTGTAGCTGACCTGGTACGATGGTCCGAACTTGGGCTGGTAGACTTGTGGTCCCTAGTGTAGCACGATTGTCAGCCTGGCCGTGCGGGCACGCGGGGGGAAGGGAAAGGGTGGGGGGGTTCGGAGGCCGGTAACACTCACCACGATGCCCATCAGCTGTGCCACACCCTACAAGGCAACCCGTTGCGTCAGCCGCGCCTCCCACGGCAGCGGGATCCTGTCTTGCCGCACCCACTCACATTGGTGATGCCTATCGCCAGCCCTGCGCTTGTCGTCCCACTCGTCGCTCTGATGCGCTCTGTTCGCGAGGGCACGGTGTCAGCCTGTTCATGCACCGAGGTCCGTGTTTGCTGAATGATCCCCAGGCCAGATGATCGCGAAGAAGCTCTGCGTGGCTGCCGTGGCTGTCACGACAAAGATATACTTGGCCGTTGCGTTGTTGACCGTGATGAGGAGGACGTAGAATACAATCTGCGCCGCCTCGAGCCCCATCCCCGCCTCCCACGGGCTGAGCTGCTTCGTGTGCGTGAGGTAGCCCAGGGTAAGCAGTACGGGTGTGACACGCCGCACGCCGGTGACGTGTCGTCCTCACCATCGTCATGAGCTGTGATACCGCCGTGTCTGAGGTGCCTGGCTCGTACATCACCACAGGCAGCACGAAAGTGATTCCGAAGCCCCCGATGCCGTGTGTGATCCAGATGATCAGGAATGGGACAAATGTTGGGCTGTCGAACATTCCTTGATCTGGTCGAGGTCAAACGTCTTGGATCCCATAGAGGGCGCGCGAGGTGGCAGGTCCGCGATGAAAGCCTTAGTCTCTGTCTCTGAGGGGAAAGCAGCTGTCTCGGGATCTTCAATGCCATCGTTAGGAGGTCTTTGTCCTTGGGGAAGCCGAGTCTCTGGAAAAGCTATTACAAGTGGGAAGAAGCTAAATCGTTGGGGAAGCTACGTAGGAGAACTCACAGTCTGGCAGCGTGAAGAACGTGTGGACGCCACAAAATACAGCTGAGAGACCTTCCAGAATGAAGACCAAAACTACATTAGTCTGGCTTCCCAGAAGAATCGGGTCAACCATATATGCAGTTTTTGAGGGGCGCAACCGGATACTGATTAATGCAATCAGGTCTTCTTTTATGCTTGTGGGGTGTTTCTGGGACAATCAGCGGGCTCCTGGGTGAGTGGATCGAGAGATCCAAGGGGGCCGAAAGTAAAACTGACAGGATTCAGCCTATGCCATCTTGTTTATGAACGGTGCCGGCCAGCCGGCTGGCTGGAGATGGGTAAGACGTGAGTGATAAACTTCGGAACGACAGCCTCTCAGTAGGAAACCACAGGCCGAGATGATATCTGAATTCCGACATCAGCACCTTCTCACAATATACACCCACCGGGCAGGACCCTTCTCTCTCTCTCTCTCTCTCTCTCTCTGCCTCCGCCCCTCCTACTCACAAGACTCCCGGGTAAAACCCAGCCTCGGCAACCCCGAGGAAGAACCGCCACTCCACGATCCCCGCGTAGTTGACCACCACGCTCTGATGCCGTCGCCCGACTCGAGGTTGGTGATGGTCACGTTAGTGATGTTGGAGACGTGGACGCGCATGACGAGGTAGACGAGGGACTACTAGAGGATGAGGCGGCGGTCGACCTTGGGGTGGGGGATTGCAGGTGCTGTGGTTGGTTGTCGTCTTGCTCCGGGTCTGCGGCGCCCAACTCTGACGGCGAGTGGGTGATGGGCGATTCGAGGCCCTTTGAGAATATCTTGGACGGCATATTTGGCGCTGTTTGTCCTTGTGGCCTTGTGTCGATTCTAGGATAGCGTACCAATGCACATACACCGCGAGTAGTTATCTGGACAGCCACAATCGAGCAAAGGCCTCACTTATTGTGCCGATGACCCTCGTATTGGCATTATCATATTCCTTCTAGCTGAGAAATTTGGAGGGTACCACTCAAACCACACAAGCCCACAGTGACGTGCTGTCAGGAGCCGGGTGCGTTTGCGATTTCCGGAACTGCTTCTGACATGTCCTATAACGTTTTGATTGTTATGTCCGCTTTAACTATTTGCCCCCATGGAAGATTATTGAATCTGTTTTTCTTTTTAATACACAGTGCCTCAGAAGCAGTCTCATTCCTTTATGGATTTACCTAGTGCCAACTGCCCAACCAAAGTCACCTACTGCCACTGTGATAATGCCTTGCAATTATGAGGCATAAAGTCTACAGGTTATGTTGAGAGTAACTATCAATTCACGACACATTTCAATCTGCCCATTCTTCATGAGTTCCGATGTCGCCAACCGCCCCGCCGGTATTTTTCCTGCTGCCTCTGTCGATACCCAGAAAGCACATGCAGGCTGGCAGAATGAAACAGGTCAGCATCAAGCTGCAGGAGTTCTGCTAATGGCATTCCACATATGTTCTCCTCGCCATCTTAGCCTAGATGACGTGCTTATCAAAACTGCGTCTCAACCAAAGGCGACCATGAAGTCCTCGGCGAACATCGGGGTTGATGTCAAAGTTGGAGAATTACATGCATACTTACACACTAACCGTTATCTGGACTTGCACTCGTGCCACCATACTTCACCGTTGGGGGGTACCTGGGTTAGATATTAGGACGTCATAGTATGCGATTCTCTCCTCTGAGTATCAAAAGAAACCCCGCTCACATCGAAATCCCGAGCATTCACAACCTTGCGCATTACAGCCTGATCAGAATGCCCTCTGCATTGAGTCCTCCTGAAGCGCTGCCCTTGCCCAAGTGGGAGAGGCCAGCCAAGACATCTTATGACCTCCCTTGGGCCGACATAAAAGTCCTGGACCTCTCGAAGTTTGACGAGCCGGGAGGCAAGGAGAAGCTCGCCGAGGAGCTGCGAGATGCCGTGCGTATATATAAGAAGACATGATATCCTCCAATAACCACCCCTCATCCGCTCACGAGCCATCAGGTCCACAACACTGGCTTCTTCAGTGTGATAGGCACGGGCCTCACAGAAGAGGAGGTCCAGCGGCAGTACGACATAGGCCAGGCCTTCTTCGCGCTCCCGCACGCCGACAAAGCCCAGCCGCAGTACAAGTGCGACTTTGCGAGCGGCAACTACTTCGGCTACCGCGAGCTACACGAGCGCACCGTCCGGGGCACCGATGTAAGCAGCTTCAGGGGTCATTTTCCACCCTCTTTGGGATAAGAGCTCCCCCCCCCCGCGGAGCCTATGGCTCGAATGCCATGGCCACACGATGGCCCGATTCACGCCGTGCTCAAATCAAACTCCTCCCATGGTTCTTTGAAACCTGACTCTCAATACTACTGTAGATCCGGGACAACGTCGAGTCCTACAACCACGCCAAATTCATCCCGTCCAACGCCGCGGAGCCGCGCCACCCCTTCTTCGCCCCATACGCGCCCGAGATCGAGGCCTTCAGCCGCAGGGCGGTGCGCCTGGTGGCGGACCGCGTCCTGCGCCTCTGCGCCCTCGCCCTGGAGCTCCCCGAGGAGTTCTTCTCGGCCGCGCACCGCTACGACGACCCCTCGGACGACCACCTGCGCTACATGTGCTACCACCCGCGGGACGCGGCCGACGACGCCCAGGTGGACAACACGTGGGCGCGGGCGCACACGGACTTCGGGTCGCTGACGCTGCTGTGGAGCCAGGACGTGGCCGGGCTGCAGATCCGGACGGCGGCCGGGGAGTGGAGGTACGTGCCGCCCGTGGACGGCGGGGTCGTGTGCAACGTCGGCGACACGCTCGGCTTCTGGTCCGCGTCGTACCTGCGGTCCACGACGCACCGCGTCACGCGGCCGCCGCCGGACCAGGCCGGGGGGCAGAGGCTGGGGCTGTTTTACTTTGTGCGCCCGGGCAACGACGTCGACATCAAGCCGGCGCCGTCGCCGCTGCTCAAGAGGCTGGGGCTGGTGGGCGAGGGGGCCGAGGACGCGGCGCCGGTCAAGGGGCTGGAGTACGTGCGGGCGAGGGTCAAGGATTACCATGACAGCACGGATTATGGGGACCGCAAGGGCAAGACCTTCAAGGTGGGCAACTTGGAGATTGTTGATGAGGCGGCGTGATATTCAGCCCCGGTCAGCCGTAGATATGAATGCAGGGCACCTTTCAACTTTATCTCGGGTCAGGAGGGGCACGGCAAGCACATGCCATCCAAAATGTGGCTGGCCAAGCAGGAATCCTCCTCGGATCTTCTCAACCGCACGTTTATCTGTCTTGCCCGTATCGTGAGTTAGGTCTGAAGAACCAGGTGCTGTCCCACCGGGTGCCATGCTCCACGGGTTCAGGCAGTTCATGTCCGGAGGCAGTGCGCTGGCCGGCACGCCTCAAATAGCACGCCGCGATACCGCTCACGTGCTTGTGCGTCCTGCAGCAAGCTCGTTACTGTTGCTTCTTCTGCTGGATGTACGGAACAATGCCGAGTCCTCAGACGTGGTTGCCGGCCGCTACAAGACTGCACGTTGGGAGGTGTCACGCGCGGTTCCTCACGGAGCTCGAGGTCGATCGGCTGGTACCGCTGCCGCCCGCGCGATTGGCTGTGGCGTCTGAGTGTAATGGTTCGTAAGCCCATGCTGAATGTCTGCAATCCTCGTTATGTCAATCCAGCAGGGCTCAGGGAGACTGCCCAGGTGGATTGGCATTGGCGGGAGAGGATCCCGCGGAATCCTCGTTGTTCTGGGCTGATATTTAGTACGCCAGGCGGAGGGCCGCTAATGGTATGACATCCGAGAATGTGCTTCAAAATATAACATTATGAGAGTTTGACAATGGATCTGGGTTTCTGGAATTTGAGGGGACTAATGAAACGAACAGCACGCAGAGGCTCCACCACCGGGGTTGCAACGCTATTGGGCTCGGTTGATTTCGGCGCGAATTTAAAACAAAAACATCAGGATTTCTTGATTTGACATGGAGACACTGTTGCTGGAGATGTTGCTTGTAAATATCTATGCCATGTCCACGCCGTCGAACACTTGCAACACCTGCAGACGTCCGGGGTGGAGCTGGCCAGCCCTACATTATTTAGCTCCCTGTCGATCGTCCCAGGGGCCTGGGGAAGCAGGGATCACAGCTTCAGACCAATACGGCGTCATGTACTTTTTATTAGTGTGTGTAGGTCGAGAGCAAGTATATACCGGTCCCAAGAGAAAGGCCATGGCTGCAGATTAAAAACCACCGACACAAAATCGGCCAACGACGTCAGCAAGAAGATGGCAATTTCAAGGAACCATCATCATCACCACAACCACCACCACCAACCAGGCCCTGGTTTCAAATAACAAAATGGGGCTGGTCGTTCCTTGCAGGAGACCCTTCAGATGCGGCTTAGCGGTGGTTGGGGCTTGGGGGGGGGTAGGATGCGGACCCACCCCCAGCCCGCCGATTTATTGACATGGCATATTGTGGTGGCGGGGCAACACGCAACAGGCAGGCCGGTTTTTTGGAGCAGAGCTACCAGCACACCGGCGGCCAGCCTAGCTAGCAGCTCGGTTTCTGCGCCCATCGTCGCACCAGCTTCTGCCCACCACAAAACCAAATTGACGTCCTGCTTGGGTACTGTTCGTAGCCGTCTTCTTTCTCCTCCGTACCTAAACTTACTCCATCCCGACTATCCATCCATCCTGCCGTGCTGTGCTACGCCTCGTGCGAGAACTTGGAATATACTTTATTCCACTCGTACACCCCTCCTCCTCTTACACGAGCTTCTCCAATAGGCACATCCCCCGCCCTCAAGTCGCCGGTTGCAATTGGCATTCCAGCGCATGCAACGCAGCTTGAACACGACCGTCTCCGGGGAAAGAAAAGACGCCCCAGCTCAAATAGTTCTGTCTCGGGACCCCGATCGAAGCGCAGCTAATATCCCCGCTTCCATTCCAAAGCCCCCGCCCCCAGTAGAGGAGACTACTGGGAACAAGACGCCGCCAAGATGGTCAAGGAAAACGACACAATCGCAATCATCATCATCGTCCTCTTCTTCGTCCTCGCCCTCATCTCCTTCGGCATCTACAGGCTCGTCAGCATCGCCCGCCGCTCAATGTCCGTCACCTCCGGGTCCACCAGCAGCAGCAGCGAGATAATAAACGACTGATCGCGGCGGCGCGGGAAGGGGGGGGTGGATATCCGCCGGCGGGGTTTTGGGGTGGAGGGTGAGGGGAACTCACTTCCTTCCACCATGCCTCGGTGATATTCGAATCTGCTGCTGCTGCTCTGGTCTAGGAGAAGGCAAAGGACACCATGCAACAAGGGGCAAAACGACGAGGGAATTAAAGGTACCTCGTGCTGTCCTGGGAATCGGACTTCTATGCCTCGCGAGGGCTATACACATTTTTCGGATACCCCAATCACCTCCAGCGGCCGGCGCAGAAGAGAAAGAAGGTTGACGATGCAGCAGCCATATAATTATGATATACGGCGGGAAGGGGCGAAAAGCCATGTAACGACGACATGTTTACGGCATCTGCATGGGAACTGGGAAGGGAAAGCAACTTGGATATATTTGCTTCGGTCTGGGTAATTGTGTCTTAATTTTCTTTTAGGCGCATAAGGGAGACAGACAATATGGGTATCGTTACGAGGCCATCGCAATGAAATGCTCTGGCACGGGAGGGGGGGTCGAGGCCATGAGGATTGAGCCCAGCTTGGGATTTCGTTAGACAATGATAGAAAAGCGAATGTGGGCTACTAAGCCACCTCAATCCGAGATCAAGTCAAGTCATGGATTCTGCTCGCTTTAAGACTCGGGTTGCAACGGGACAAATTTCTCTGCTCATGTAAATTATTTTGATTGCGTCCTGACTTCATGCCAGGTGATGTTGGTGCAAAGTTCGCTATTGAAAGGGGCCTTGCTCCTCGGCCTTGGTAGATGTAAATCCCAAAATGCGACATATAGAAAATCACGCTCTATTTTGTTAAATTGCGCTTAAAGGGACGGTCGTTCCCCCCCCCCTTTTTTTTGGTTTTGCGCAACCCGGCTCCACCCGTCCGACATCACCGAGTGAGGATAGTATAAATGTGGGATTTGAACATTTCTAATGTCTCCTATGGAACGAAGCGAAGTATAGAAAGGTACCAAGGTATCAAAGAAGTCGGGTAGTGTTGAGCCAAGGAAGTCAAGTGGCGGTGGGGGAAAAGTAGTAATTCATGTGGGTATCTGGGAAGAAATTAGGTAGGCTCGGGCCTAGTATCGCGGTCCAGGTGTGCCCCGTTGGCTTTCCAGATCTGGCATCCAACCACTGCCATTGGTGGGCTGCCTGTTGAGTTGCGGCGGGCCGTTGCCGTATGGTGATTGTCTGCTTGGCTGGCCGTTCATGGACCTCTGGCTGTGAGCAGTGCCAGGCCGGTTCTGGTATTCGTCTGAGGGTGGCCTTGGGTAGCTTCCTGCCTCCGACTGGGCGGGGGTGATGGGGCGGAAATCCCCGGTCCCCTGCCTCCGGATGCCCGGTTGCACCGGAGCTGTCATGTTCCTCTGTGGCTGCGGCATTGGGGGCCCACGGTTCGGCAGAGGACCGGTGGCACTCCTCGCAGGATAGCCCCCAGAAGGCCCTGGACCCGGGTTGCCTCCTTGGCCGTACCCAGGCCCCATCCTGCGTGGCGGCATTGCGGACGGGGTTGGACTTGATCGACCACCGTTGTAGTCATCGAAAGACGAGTGTGACGGCATCTGCCTTAGTGGAGCTGGACTAGCTCGCCCGGAATTGTAGTCATCGAACGTTCCTCGCGGCGCCGGTGTCATGTTTGACCTCGGCAGCATGCCGTAGGAACCAGCTGACGTGGATGTGGGTGACCGAATCGGCTGCGTCACGGGAGGGTAGTTGCTCTCTGGCGAGTATGATGAAGGTGTCTGCGTATAAGGAGCACTGAAGTTCGACTGACTGGTCTGCACTCTGGTCAGGGGTGGAGGGCCACCGACGGGTGACCTCAACGCCGGGGACGCACGTCCCATTTCTGCACCCGCGGCGAGTAGAGGCGCTCGGCTTGAAGTGGTCGCAGTCGTACCCGTCCTGCTGGGCGCAGGCCGCATTTGGTTGAGCTCGTAGCCAGGCAAGGAAGGCGGGCCACCGCCTGGAGTGCCTGGCCGTGAAGTATACAAGGGCAGCGTGGCCATGGTATCGTTCCTGCTGAGCATCGGCATGCCCGGAAGCTTGTCATCATCGCCGCCCTTTGGCATGAGGTTGGGCAGGGTGGCCTTGCGCTCCTCGGGCGGCATCTCGCCTGCCTTCTTGGCGGCCTTCAGCTCGGCCTTCTTCCTTGCCCGCTCCTGGTCCTCAATGGCGGCATTCACCTTCTTGGAGACGATCTTCATCAACCGCTTGTTAATCTTGCGCTCACAATATCCTGACAGCCCCCCGTCCTCTTTCGGAATCCAACCCCACAGGAAGAACACAAAGAACAAGGCCGCAAGAATGAGCGACAGCATGGAGAAGACCCAGATGACCAGCGTGAAAAGCATGCCGGAAAGAATCAAGGCTTGCTGGTAATCCTGCTCGGCGAGCGTCTTGATCTTGTCGAAAAAGTTCTCTAGACTGTGTTCAAAGTTGTCGCCTTCGATCGCAAGCTTGGCGGTATATACCGAGTAAAGGGTAAGAGCGTTGACGGCTTGCCGTGGGCCAGAGCAGAAAATGACGCGAATCCAGGCTAGGAATCTATTAGTTACTTGTGTACCGTGCGAGTGGGAAGCCTGGCACAAACATTGGAAACTGAAGTAAGTGAAGAGCGCGATGTACTCGGCCCCCTTCTTACTCTTTGTCAGCTCCGCAAAGACGAGGAATCTTCGCCATCCTTTGCCCTTGCCCATCTTTGCGCTTTCCAGGCGCACAGCCAAGTTGTCCAGATATGACTCAGCGACGGCACCCCGCCTCATGATGCGCTGAGCTCGGATGTGCTCGTACCCAACGTTGACGAAGGACAGGATGATGCATATTGAAAAGATCCATTTCGTCACGTCGAAAGAGACGGCCGGCTGAATTTCGGAGGACCACTTGTTGAAGGCTAGCAGGTTGACGGCCGTGAAGGTGTCGACCGCGTACACAGCCGTCGACAGGATGAGTGAGAAGTACAGATACACATATGCGAAATATGTGAAGGCATTGCCTGATTTGAAGTCGTTGAGTTGCTAAAGCAAAAGAAATTGTCAGCCACTCTGAAGAGCCCATTCCCCGTCATGGGGTAGCGCCGAGCTGGTACTCACGATGTAATCCCACTTCTGCTCAGGGCGGACCTCAACATGTGGTCTGCGGTGGCTCATGCAACCCATCTTGACTTTGATTTGTGACTCCGGTCACAAAGATGCAATGAATCCTGCCCTTAGAAGAAAACGAGAACCGTCGACCCGGCCGGCAAGAATCGAAGAAGAACGGATGGCCACGAATGGTCCCAGAGCCGCAGTGAGCAGCTAATGGGGATGATCGGACCGAAACTCAAGGAAAAAATGCCGTCGCCGTCATGGACCAAAGTCGTACCCTCGCCTGCGAAGCTGTCGACTATGGGGTTGGTGGTAAAAGAATGACTGATACTCAGCGTCCTCGTGTTTCTTTGGACGTCCGGGAGATGTTCGGCTGCCGGTAGGGCAGAAGAGAAAGGTTGCAGGAGGGGTGCACTTAGATCGGGCCCTTGGAAGGAGCTGACAGGAGACAGTTCAGTGCCCGGGGTGTGGCTCGGAAGACGGAGACCAGACGAATATGCGACACGGCAGCGGAAGTGAGTGATGCTATGGAGGGCCTCTCATACTGACACTGCCAAGGGTACTATTCTGGGGCTGATCGACGTAATCAAGTTCGGTTATCCCAAAGAAGCCAGCCAGTCAGTCCGTCCGTCCGTCCGTCAGTCGGTCAGTCAGTCAGTTGCCAGAGTCGTCACTCTTCTGGGGGGCCAGCCGTGTGGGAGAGGGCGGGAGGAATGGACACGACAAGAGCGAGCGAGCGCATGGATGGAGATACCAAGGAACCAGCCCGGTGAAGACGTTTGCAAGTGGCGAACACTTGAGCAGCTGGTAGGACAGGCTGGGTAGGTGGGCAAGTAGAAAAGAGAAGGCTTTTGAGCGTGGGGCCTCTCCGGAGTGTTGGACCTTTGGGGTTTATCGGGTGGCAGACTGCCAACAGGTTTGATCGTCTTCGCTTTGCCCGGTAGTGGACAAGGCTGGGTCTCAGATCGTGGAGCAGGTTGTAAGTGGCAATGGGGCATCTAGTGGACAATGCGTATTGCGGTGATCGACAATGTCAGTCGCGCAAAAAATGAGTGACGATTGGCGATATTGCTATTGTGGTGGTAAATGAAGGTGGGCGACCAGAAGGTCTAATGGGTGGTCGACTGGCCGCTGAAGGAGGCCGCCTCTTTCGTCCCAACTACACTATAATTGTAGCGTAGGTGGAGATGGCGATTGGGGCTAGGGATGGAGGGAGGGAGAAGGGGAGGCGATGCACACAAGACAATACAACGTCAGCGATGGGCGATAGCATGAACAAGATGCCGTCGGCCGGGGAGCGTGTTTGAGGGAAAGTTCATAGAGCGTGAGTCGCATGTGCAGGGCTAACAAGCAGGGGACACCCCAACCCTGTACGTGCCCAGGTATGTAGACTGGCATACAGGAGGGCCCGTCTTGGAGCCTGGGGTTGTTAGTATTTGTATGGTATCTGTTGCTGAATACTATCGCCGACCCCATCAGGGTTGGCGGGCACTCTATCTGCGGTCACCCCCGCGCAAGCTCTGAGCTGAGGGCTTAGGCCCATACCGTGGGTGGCCAATGCCTGTCAGAAGACCCCTGCCTGACGCAGGAACCTTCTGTTCGAGGACACGCCACTCTGCTTCCGTTGTTAGCGCCAAACCCGTCGCTACCATCCCTCGGTCCCCTCGAACCGTGTGTCTCTTGATTGGCTTCTCCCCGTGCTGCCACTCGTCCCCCCTTATTTCCGATCGACAGCCTCTCAGGCCTCTCAAAGATGGCTCACAGCGACTCCCACGGCTTTTCGCCATCTGCATGAGACACCATGGGGCCCTTGGGGGCTGCCAGCTGCTCGGTACTACTCCGCAATGCCCACCAAGCGCCGACTATGGGCTGAAGAGGGCCACACGATGTCGAAAGCCGTGCTTGGCCGGTCGAACCATTGAAACAAAACACCCACCGATCGTCGACGAGGGCGTCTAACCTCGTCATTCTGTTTGGCCAGGTGGCTGCATCCAACATGAAAAGAAGTGTTTGTCCACTAACCGCATCCCCCAGCCGTCAGACAGCCCATCCAGCCAACTACGTGTCCAGAATGCTGTGTATGCAGGCCGCGCTTCGAGAGGCCCTCGCGCGCCCCGTCCACGTGTTCGGCGGTTCGTTTCACCTACGCTGTCCCAATCGCTCTGTCATTGGCTATGCCATGGCCAGCATGGCCGCTGGCACTCGCAACGAGCGGAACGTACCGAGTAGGCGTGGCTGCAGATCCGGCTGGGCATGGCCCCCTGCATACTACAGAGGTGCTGTCATGTGTCTCTGTGTCTCTTCGCGACATTCGCAATTGCCACAGACGTCCCCGGGACTCGACAATTCCGTCATGTCGGTAATGTGTCAGACGCCAAGCTTGTCGCGCGGCTCCATCGCAAAGAAAAAATGATACGTGTAGAGGAATGGACACCCTGGCGCCTCCACGGTGGGGCAGGCTAGGTATTCTCCCGAGCTGCGAACGCATGGGGCGGCACCAGACGCCATCCGAGTCCCTTCGCTTGCGGCTTGCCAGGCATGCTCGCACTGTGGCATTTCAGCTTCCTTTGCACGCCCACAACACCGACTCGAGAATTCAATGGGCGAGCACACCCTGTTATGACCAATGCCGCTCTGGACCCAGATTTGACAGTCAAGATCTCTCGAGATCAAAGTTCTCCGAAGCTCGACGCACCCGACCATGTCGACTGTCGATTTTGTCATGAGTCGCTCACCACAAACTTATCTACTTGCGATAAACAGAGCCATGCCATGCTGGCTGCTGCAATTTACATATTCATGCGTCACTGCGTATCGTCGCGTGTTGATTCGAATGAGGGGCATTTATTCTATTTCAAAGCGTCCTATTTCGGACTCGAAGCCTGCCCACGATAGACCATCCTTTCTTCTTCAAAGTCTGCATACACTTCGGCAGGTTCAACTCCGAGGGAGGAACTGTATTGACAGAGTTTGTTTCATGAAATTAGGCTGGATTGACCCAAGGTCTAGCCAAGGCATAACAACCGCCATAGAAACAAACCCAACAGCCGTGATTCTGTGAGACTCGCAATGCAGGCCACGAACAGCACAAACCAGCTCCTGCATCTTCCTAGCGCGCCGGTCTCCTCTTCGAACAAGACTTTTCTCGTCGTCTTCGGAAGTTGTGTATATTTAACTACCGGAATAATCCTGTCTATTTCCTATGCCTCCCACGCCATGCCAGCATAGCATCAGCGCTTATCCCGGCCGGGATTTGCCGCCTGTCTAACTGAAGCGCGGCTGCCAAAGCAGCCGCGCGGATTTGGGTTCAAGGATGCCCCTTGGGCCTATTCTCGTCTACTGTGTATTGCGAAAGGGTGGTCCTCCGTCTCAGTTACTTCGCCGGCACCCCGTACCCGAACTCTCTACTATAGGCCTCGATAATTACAGCCCGCTTCTGCTGCTGCTCGGTACTGGTCAGCCCGATGGCGCTGCCGCGCCTCTTGCGCCAGCTGGTCTTGGTCTCATGGATCCTAGCCTCCGAGTCGTCGCCCTCCGGATCGTCGAACTCGTAGCTCCTATACTCGGTGTTGTCCCAGCCAGTCCCTATATAATCATGTCAGCCAAAGCAATAGTGGGCTCATGGCGCAATCACTGCCATGCTAGATCAGCAGCCGCGCTTATGCATCCTACCTTTGGTGAGATCCATCCCGTCCCAGTCCTGCGTCAGGAAGTGCAAGAAACCCCCGTGACTAGTAACAACAATACCCGCACTTTCCCCCTTCCCCTCAGCCTTCCACTTCCTCCCCAGCTCCCGCAGCCACACGCGCGCAAGGCGCGCCCTCTCCTCGAGCGCCTCCACGCGGGGCGCCCACGGCGACGCGGGGCTGGTCTTGTCATTCCACCCCTTGGGGACGAGCCCAAAGTCGGCCCACGCCCCGAACTCGGCCGCCAGCACCTCGGGCTCGGACCCGGTGTCGCAGGGGAGCGTCGACACCTCCTGCACGAGGGGCTGCGCGACGACCCGCAGCCCGCGGTCCACGGCGGGGCGGAACGACTGCTCGCACGTCTGGAGGGTGCGCCGCATCGGCGACGCCACCAGGTGCGTGAGGCGGTCGTGGTGGGGGAAGCTGGCGCGCAGGGCGGCGCACTGCTCGTGGCCCTTGGGCGTGAGGTAGGGGTCTGGGATCTGCTCTGCTACGTGTTAACCTCCCGCTTCGGGTTCCCAAAGTGATGGGTTCTGGAACATTCCAGGGCGGAAAGACCGGGGAACTGTAGCAGGAGAAGAGTGGCGCTCACGGTTGATTACGTTGAGGTTGTGGAAGCCCTGCGCGTGGCGGACGAGGTGCAGTGTGATGGTCATGCTGGGCTGGTTGTGTGGTCTTTCTCAGGCCGTGGGGGTGAAGTGCTTGGCTGCCGCGATCTAAGTGGCGTAACATAGACGGCCGTGAGTGTGTCCGGTTTATATGCTGTTGGCAGTTGAGCCCCTCCAGGATGATGAGAAGGGACGCTCAGATCTCGTGGAGTGGAATCGCCGACATGGAAGTCGTGAAGTCGTCATAGCGGTATTTATGAGTCATTTTATCCCGGCAGCTATATCCTCACGGTCTCGTCCTTGAATGGCCGGCACGACGGCCCGCATGGGGGTTGACAGTCAACCTTGTCTTGATGCACCGCGCCGAAAGCAGCAATTCCCGGCGGGCAATAGACGTTGTGACTAAGAGACAAGCCACGCGGGTTCCTCAAACTGGACATGACGGTCCAGATCTAGAAGAGTCCGCGGGACCGGACGTATCCACGCACTGCGTCCGACAAATGGGCCGCGGGATCCTGGGCCGCCTCGGCAGTGGATCCGACCGGAGAGCCGGCATCGGCCGGACCGGAGCAGGCCTGATTTAAATGGCCGACCTCTGAAGCTTCGACCGCTGCGCATGACATGGGCTGAGGGGCAGCCATTGGTGCAGGACTGCGTTCTTCTGACCTATTAGCGGAAACCTAAATAATTCCAATTCCGTCGCACTGAGCCTGAAAGACTAATATAACAAGACCTATCGTTAAAGAACCACCGTTGTTAAGCAGGAGCCCAACATGATTGTAGCTTGTTGCCCCAAGCGTAAGCTGAGACGAGGCCATATTCGACTCGCAAAAGCCCGCACAGGCATCGAACGGCTTTGTGGCGTGCGCCATGCCATTCCCTCTCCCTTCTTTGTCATCGGTGAGACGCCTCCTCAGCACTGCTCTCGCCCCGTCGCGATGGCCCCGGATTAACGCCCTCGAGGGACCTGTCTCGGGATTCTGTACCATGCAGCCACCACACAGCCACCACACAGCCAAGGTACCCCGCACCCATACAATCTATGGCGTGTTTTGAGGCTTTGCGTGGGGAAATCGGCTGTGCAGGATGGTGGGGTTGCGTGGGATAGCACACCACACCCGGGATTCGACGGCGGGATTCGAGACGCTGACGAACTTGCGCCCTTTGCAAAACAATACCAACTTGGATGGTCTGATTAGGTGGTACATGAGAAAGGAACGGTCGGTTCCTCACCATCGATAAGGACCTTCGTAGCCAGCTAGCTATAGAGCCGGGAAAAGGGCTGCTGCACCAAGCTGCTCCGCCACCACCATGACATTACACCTCCAGCGACCGGGCTGGCACGCCGGCGAGCTCGCAGTGCACAAGCTGGTCCACGTCCCGACCCCCGAGAACCCGACGGCCGCGGGCTTCCCAGCCATATATGGCTACCGCGTGCAGCAGTCACCGCTCGTGGCCCTGGGCGCCCTGGACGACGACGGCAGGCCATGGACCACCGTCTGGGGCGGGGTGCCCGGGTTCGCCAGGCCCATAGGGCACATCCTGCTCATGGCCGGCAGCCTCGTGGACGCGGAGAACGACCCGGTGGTCTCGGCCCTGTTCGGTGGCGGGGGCAAGGGGGGAGGCGACGGCGCCAGGTACCAGATGGACGCGGCCGACTTCGCCTCGGGCGGCGGCAAGGTCGTCTCCGGGCTGAGCATCGACCTCGCCACGCGGGACCGGGTCAAGCTCGGGGGCAGGCTCGTCGAGGGCGGCGTCGTGATGGAGCCGGGGCCCCTCGGCGGCGGGGGCGGCGGCGTCGCCCGCGCCGAGGCTGTCGTCCTTGTCGAGGAGGGCCTGGGCAACTGCCCCAAGTACCTCAACAAGCGGGACATCCGCGCCGCCGCCCCGGAGCCCCGCCTCGTCTCGGACGCCCTCCCCCTGCCGGACGAGGCCGTCGCGCTGCTGGGCCGCGCGGACCTGTTCTTCCTCTCGACAGCTGCGGCGGACGGCAGGACAATGGACACGAACCACCGCGGGGGCCCGCCGGGATTCGTGCGCGTCATGCACAACAGCCCCTCCGACGGCGTCGACATTGTCTACCCGGAGTACTCGGGCAACCGCCTGTACCAGAGCCTGGGGAACATGCACGCGCGCCCGCTCGCGGGGCTCTGCGTCCCGGACTTTGAGAGCGGCGACGTGCTCTACCTCACGGGCGAGACCGAGATCCTGGTCGGCGCCGCCGCGGCGGGGGTCCTCCCGCACACCAAGCTCGCGGTGAGGATCCGCGTCACCGCGGCGCGCCACGTCGCACGGGGCCTCCCCTTCCGCGGCGGCGTGGCAGACTACAGCCCCTATAACCCCCCCGTGCGGCGCCTCGCCGCCGAGAAGGAGGGCGGTGATGATGATATCCCGCCCCAGGGGGACGCCCCGCCCGCGACGGCCACGCTCGTCCGCAAGGACGTCATCACCCCCACGATCGCGCGGTTCACGTTCCGGCTGGCGGCGACGGGCCCGGTCGGGAGGGAGGCGGAGGGGAAGAAGCTGGCGAGGTGGAAGCCCGGGCAGCACGTGACCCTCGACTTCGGCCCGGAGCTGGACGCAGGGTGGTCGCACATGCGCGACGATGACCCGTCCAGCCTCAACGACGACTTCGTCCGCACCTTCACCGTCTCCAACGCCCCGGAACCCCACGACGACGACAGCGGCGACGTGATAACCGACGGGACAGAGCTCCAGGTCACGGCGAGGAGGCACGGCCCCGCCACGGGCCTCCTGTGGCGCCACGACAACCCGCGCGCGCCCCTGCAGCTCCCCGTGCTGGGCTTCGGCGGGTCCGAGGCGTTCCGCATGCGGCCCTGCGGCGGCGACGGGGAGGAAGACGGGAGCAGGGAGAAGAGGAGTAAGGCGGTGGTCTTCGTCGCGGGCGGCGTCGGCATCACGCCCCTCCTGGCGCAGGCGCCCGGCCTCCTCGCCGCCTCAGAACCCAATCTCTCGCTGCTGTGGAGCCTGCGCGCGGCCGACCTGCCGCTGGCGCTCGACTCCTTCGAGCGGTGCGAGGGCCTCGCGGCGCGGAGCCGCGTGTTTGTGAGCGGTGATGCCTCCGCGGCGGCCGAGGATATCGCCAAGCTGGAGGGTCTCGGGGCTGTGGTGAAGCTGGGCAGGCTGACGCGGGATGATGTGCTTCAGCGCGGTGGCGGGCTGCGGGTAGAGGAGGGCGTGGAGAGGAAGTTCTATTGCTGCGCGGGGCCCGGGTTGATAAAGTCGCTTCTGGGATGGTTGGAGGGTGAGAAGGTTGTCTATGAGAGCTTTGAGTATTGAAAGGACGTGGTGATTGGCCGGAGGATGGCTTCAACGAGCAGGCAGTGACAGGATATTGGACACTTTTCTTGATCAGCCAAATGCGGTGAAAGTGGTCCAGACGAGCCGTATAGGTCACCATGGATTGATTCTGTTCCAATTCATATTGTCGACCTAGTACGAGTATGGCGTATCACCGATACGTATAACAGGACTAGTTCAACCATGACATGCCCATATTACAGACAGAAGTAGGAGATCATTTAGTGCAGGCATGGAGATGTACAACTTTGGGGTGGAGCGGGTTATGCCACGAGGTGATCCAGTCTCATTTGCTATCTCGTTCTCGGGAGCCTCCACTGTGCTGTGAGGCATTCCCTGGTGCTGATATCACCTTTACGCGCCAGACTAGTAAAAGTACAAGTAGCACGGGCTTGCGGGCCGTCGAATAATCCTTGCGAGGCAGCGCAATACTACCTGACAGCTCTGCACCACTCATGCCATGCAATCCATCCTGACGCCTATCATAACTCAATCAAAGCCTCCTCTACTGCAGGCTTCGGCGGCGCAA
Source organism: Stenocarpella maydis (assembly GCA_002270565.1). NCBI lineage: Eukaryota > Fungi > Ascomycota > Sordariomycetes > Diaporthales > Diaporthaceae > Stenocarpella > Stenocarpella maydis. Next base: position 721,319 of record NQMI01000007.1, read on the forward strand.
TCGCGTGTTGAGGAGCTGTCGGGAAAGCCTCCTGTTGGTACCCGCCATATTGTGGTTGATGCTGCTGCTGAGGGGCTTGTTGCCATGGCGCAGACGACTGCACTGGCATCTGCACGTGCTGAGCAGCCGGGTGCTGCCAGTACGGCGCTTGTGGTTGTTGCTGAGCTGGCGGCACCTGTTGCTGAGGAGGTTGCTGGTGAGTCGGCTGCGGGTTAGCCGTTGGTGTCGGTGTATCCGGACCGTTGGCGGCTTGTTGGGGATATTGTTGTAGTGGTTGCTCGAGGTTCGGATACGGCGATGGAGCTGCTTCTGGCGGGGCGCTGGGAGAGGCCAGCGGGTTCTGTCCTGGTTGCTGGAAGTAGAAGGACGCATTCGGATCACTTGTCGGGGTTGTGCCGACCGACTCAGGAGCGTTGGGCTGCTGCTGAGGGAGAGACAGGTGGCTCATTTGAGGGGTGGCAGTCTCGCTGGGAGGATAGTTTGCTTGTGGTGGGTACTGGTTTGGCGGTGCAGACATTCTCCAGCTGCCTCGCCGCGGAGGCTGCTGCTGCTGGGGATACTGGTGCTGAGGAGGACCGGGTAGCGAGGCACGCTGGTCGTAAGCAGCATACTGGGGCTGGGGTGTGGGTTGTGTGGGATATGGATATGAAGGCTGGGCAGCTGGTCTGCCGTAATCTTGCTGAGGCTCGCCCGTATAGAAATTCTCCGCAGGGCCGACGTGGTTTGGAGGAATGTTGGCCTGGAGATTCGGGTAGGGACCGGCGGATTGATGATGCTGCGGCAAGCTGTAGCCGCCCAGGTTCTGGTGGTTAAACGCCTTGGACAGCCGGTCCTCCAGCATCCTGTCGTAGTAACGCACTGCCGTCTGGAGCTTGGCGTGGAGGTCCAGAAGGGTGTCTAACCTGTGTCAGCAGCAATTCCACTCGGAGGAAGAATGTGTTAACACTGACCATGCTTGCTCATCGTCTCGCCATAGGTCCGCGCCAGCTTCGGACGAAGTGTTCCAATACTATCGTATAACTCCTGAATCTGCGGCTCTCTAAGGATTGTCCCTGGGGGCTGGGTCTGGAGTCGGTCGACGAGGGTGGAGAACAGGTTGATGTTCTCCGCTTCTACTGGCGACAACTCGTGGTCATTTTTGGGCAGCGCAAATGTGCTGGAGGGTGCGTTGCCCGCGCTCGATGTTTGCTCCTTCAACGCAGCGGCGTGCTGCTTCTTTTGCTCTTCCATGTCTGCCAGAGAAGCCGCAATGGCGGCCTTTAGATCAGCATCCTCCTCCTCGGCTGCCTTGCTCGCAGCGTCGCCGTTCACCTTGGAGGCAGGTTGGCGGGTATTGTTGGCCGGCGGAACATAGTCCTTGCCGTTCTGGTGGCTTTGAACCTCCTCCAAGCTCATTGCCAGTGCCTTTTTCAGGTCCTCATCGAACCCGTCGTCCACCCTTGCGTTCCGTGGCTGCATAGATACCGACTGGCGCTTGAACGAGGCCTTTGACGGGGACTGCTCAGCACCATAGCCACCTCCCCTGCCACCAGACCTATCCGTCAGCTTCGCATAACACCCATCGTCAACCCTGACTGGTTGTAATATCCCGAGGTGCGGCAAGGGCAGCGTCTTAGAGGAGCATTGCTGGTCGAAGACGTTTCCACAGTTGCGGCAATGATGCTTTCGGTTGGTGAAGGTGAAGGCTGTTCGACATCGCATGCATACATCCGAGTCGACCCATTCGGGTGGCTGCACCATACCGAGTTAGCAATCAAGGGCCAGATGAAGCGGGTTGCCCATCAACGTACCGCGCTGCTGTCAATCATACTGCTAGAGACCGAGACCTTTGGCGGAAATTGAAAGCCTTCTCTTTGCAGCGTCCTGTACACCTCACCAATATAGCTCAGCTCGTATCGGCCCTCGGTGGCGGCGGCCCAGTGCTGGATTAGCTCGAGGATCTTGGTGCGAACATCATGGTTGACAGAGGCTGGGCCGATGGCTTTGAGCAGGGAGACGAGATTGTCCATGAACTCTTTGGAGGCGATTTCGGCAAGGAAATGTTGGCCGCCGTTTTTGACGCAAGTATCTGTTAGCTGCAGAACAGAGTCAGCATCGCGGAGCATGGCAGTGAACCTGCAGGCTAACCCCGAGCAGGCGGCAGTGAGCTAGGGGTAATGGCTCGTCTAGAACGACGTACATTCAAGGCGCTCAGCTGGGTGTTTGGGTTCTTGTCGCCGATGCGCTTCTTGAGCGAGCGCATGGCTTCCTTGGGCGGGACGGTCTTGGACCTGATGACGTCGGATATCTCGAGGTTCAGAGCTATGTCCTCCCTGTACAACACGGCATCTCGTTAGCAGCTGCAGCCCGTGCGGTGCGCGAGCCGGAGGCCCGGAGCATGTCCATACAAGCTGCTACTGGTGGCTTTGTTGACCTGCTCGTCCAGAGCGGACGAGGCCGAGGAGGACCACCATCCCATCATGATGGCCTGCGACGCAGAGGCGGGGGTGGTTGTGGGTTCGTTGCGATATGGCTGCTTGGTCGGGCGGCGGTGGGATGAGAGCAAGGGATGGAAGGGCGTCGGATCGGACGTAGGGAGTTGGTTGCACGAGGGTGGAGCAGCGACTGTGCGATTCGATGCGCAGCCCAGTATGATGCTTTTGCGGCTGCGAGGTGAAGGGGATGGAGGTGGGTGGGCGATGGTTCGGGAGCTGGAGGTGCGATAAGTCGTAGACTGGGTGGTGCAACGCTGCACCGGTGGCTTGGCTATGAAGCTCTGCCGGTGCTTAAGCTGCCTGCCTGCCTGCCTGGATCAGAGGCGCGGTAGAGCTTACGTCGGTGGGCAGGGGTTGGTTGTGCATCAGATTGCCTAACGTTGGGCCACGGAGCCATGGCCGGCTTAGTAACCTGCCCTGGCTGCCTGGGCTGTCCTGCCTGCCTCCCTGCGCCAGGTGTCCCCGCCGTGGGTGGTGGTCCCTGCCCTGGAGCTCAGTCTACCGGTGCGCTTGTAGCGTATGTAATGTACTCTCTGGAGACGGACTACTTCTCCAGAGACCCAGTGCAACGGCCCCGATCATTATATACTTAAGTATGTATGTACCTACAAATGGATACGACGAGGAGCGGACTGAAGACATTACTTTATTAATGACATTAATTTCTGATAATTTTCCTGGCCAGTAAAAAACTATTTGCATTTCGTTCCTCTTTTTCTTAAAAACTTTTGTATTTCCAAGAACCATGCATAATATAAACAGTAGCCTCATATACTCCGTGAACTCCGTATACCAGGTAGATACCCTGGGCTTCCAGCCAGACACTGTATGAGTACACTACTTAGTCAGTAGGGGAAGTACCCTCTGTACCAGAGGTACCTCTCCTCGTGGCCGAGAACCACAATCTCGAGGGGACCTCGGGCACCAATACCGGGGCACCGAGCAGTCACTCACTCGCTCCTCCATCCTAATCTGCCAGATTGCCCATGCTAAAACCCGCTGGCATTTTTGCCCAGTGAGGTCATATGTGTCTACGCATCCTTCCTGTCTGTCATGCTCAACACCAACACACATCTCCATACATGACCCCCACCACCACCACCACGACAAAGAACGACGCCACCTATTCCAGCCACCCTCCTCGACCCTACGCCGACGTCCGCTTTCGCTCCCACTGAGTGCTCGCCTTTGACCTCCCAGCAGCCGTCGAGCGTCACGTCCTGTCTGCCGTCCCCCCTCTCCTCATCCAACATTTGCTGTTCCCCCGTCCTCGTCACTCTCTCTCGTCCCGCGACTGCTACTATACCAGCAACCCCACCTATTATTCGCTTCTTTCCGGAATTGCTTCGACGCTTGACCTGGGCCAGTTGTCTGACTGTCTCCACCCTCGCGGCCTGCTACTCGGAATCCGCTCCTTGATACCTGACCAGTCCGCCAGCTAGCGAATCCACTCACTCCACTCTGCCTGTCGGCCGTCTTCGAGGCGATTCCCTTCCCTCGCCCTCGCTGTTACCCCATCCGACCGGCACGCCTTCCTCTCTCGGACAATCCCCCCTCCCGTCCCTCTCCCAGCCCTCGATCCTATGCCACCGATGTTTCGCGCAGCATGACATCGGACACAGGGCCTGCTGTTGCTTCCCACCGCATCAGTGGCCATGTAGGAGGCCGCAAGCAACCTCGCCCCTACCCCCACATCGACGACCTCCTGCAGGTCACCCCCGAGGGCAACACTTCGCACCCCATCGGACACCTCCTCGGCATCGCAGAGAATGGCGTCAGGTTCGCACAGTTCCAGGCCGAACACGGCGGTATAGATATCGCCCTCAGGGAGTACATCAAGGCTTACATCCTCGCCGTCACCGTCATCCCCGCCCACAGGGACTACACTTCGCTTCAGACAGACCGCAAGAACCTCGGCGACCGCTACAACCGGTTGACAAAGACCCTTCACGACTATGCAGACAGTTACGAGACCATCAAGCAGACCATAAAAGACGACAATGCCAGGACGGGCGTTCAAAGGGCCACCCACCCCACCACTGCCCTTAAAAACGGCAGGCCCGAGACACCCAACCTCCAACCAAAAGCTCCAGCGGTGTCTTCTCCACCAAGCAGAATGACTGCCTCACCGGGGAAGATCAAACCCCCAGCTGTTGGGCCCAAACCGGCGAATCTCCATGGGAAGGTCATACAGAAGTCAGGCACACAAGGAAAGAATGAGGACCTGGTCAAGAGGTTTGCCAACTTACGAAGCCCTGTGCAAGACCCACGTATACGCACACAGCCACCTCCAGTCCCAATCCCCGCCGACAAGCCCGCAGGCCCTAGGGAGATGCCCAAAAGACCTCTCATATCACTCGAGGGCGTGGATCCAGTGATGCCAAAGTTGCCAGATGCCGTATACAGCCCTGCCCGGAGCAATCTTTCCAGCGAGGCTGCCGAGTTGCCGTCAAGCACCCCACGTGGCTTCAGCAGGCAGAACTCGTCGCTGAACACGGCAGCGAAATCGCCTCCAACCCAGGACTACTTTGGATCGAATAACTCGGCAGGGCCGACTTCAGCACCCGAGACGCAGAAAAGACGAATACCACTCCCCGAAGGTGATATCATCACGGTGGAAGACCTCGTCAAGTATCAACGGATTGGTTCCAAAGATTTCAAGATTCTGGTTATCGACGTACGCTCTCGTCCTGAGTTTGAGGAGGGCCACATCCTCTCTTCGGCCACTATCTGTATCGAACCGGATATCTTGCAGAGAGACCGAATCGAGGCAGCTGATGTCGAAGATGCCATGGAGCTTGGGCCGCCTATGGATAAATTGCACTTTGAGAGACGGCATGAGTTTGACATGGTTGTGTTCTATGACCATGACTCAGAGCATCTCAGTTCTGGGAGTACCAACGCGCCTGCTACCCTGTTCAGGTTGTTGACAGACTTCGATTACCCAGAAGGAGATCCGGCGTCCAAACACCCGAAGTTGCTCAAGGGGGGGTTGGAGGCGTGGCAGGATACCATGGGTGGCAGTGCTCTTCAGAAATCGTCCAAGGCAAATCACAAAAGTCGGCCATCCGCATATGACTGGCTTAAGGTCAGGTCTCCTTCGAAGCCAATCCAGAGCATTGAGGAAGCCCGGCGCTGGGAGGAGAAACTATCACAGATGAGAAGCGATGATACAGAGAACGGGGAAGGGGATGAATTTCATCCTGTGAGGACACTCAGCGATTTCATGACCCGCTTTCCGCCTGTGCAAGAGTCCATGACCTCCCCGCAGCCTTTATCACCTGTTTCGGAGAACAATTTGAACGGGCGGCTCTCTCCCAGGCCAATGCGCTCCCCTCCGCCACAGAGAGATCAGTTTGACCCCTTACTCCCAACCGAACCGACCCGCCCGCCGCCTGCCGTGCCCCGGCGGAGCTACACGGGGTTGCGCGATGCAGAGGAACATGGGACCTCCAACAAGCTCAAGAAACGGTCAACCGCGGCAAATAGGCGGCGAGCTATGGGTTTGCAGAACCCGGGAGCGTGGTGCTATGCCAACAGCACCCTGCAGGCTCTGTTCGCTTCGGGTGGCTTCGGCGAGGAGCTCATCAGTGGTGAATGGGCCCAGCTGTACAAGGCCCCAATGAAGAACGACGAGGTGATTGAACCCCCGCAGCTGCTGACGAAGATCCTGGCGAGTCTGTTGTACTGGATGGGAAATGGCAAGTTCTCTTCGATGCAGGCCTCAACTTTGATGGATTACTTGCGACAGAAGTCTTCCAGGGATTGGCAGGGTAGGCGAGTCCCCGACGGTCAGGTTCTAGGCACCAACAGGCAACAGGACGCCATGGAATTTCTGGGTTACGTGTTTGCGGAGCTGGACGATGAGACGAATCGATTCCGCAATCGCCCGTCGCAAGTGCCTCAACCTCAGCCTTCCAGAACTAAGTCTCTCACAGACTTGGCCATACAATACTGGGATCTCCACAGCCGCGTTAATGACTCTATCATAGACAAGTACTGGCGAATGACCGAGGTTGACATCGTGCGGTGCAATCACTGCGGCCATATAGTGACCCAGTATTCGACCAAGGGCTTTCAGATTCTCGCACTGCCTCAGAGCTCATCGCCGGTGATGATGGAGGACTTACTGCAAAGGGCGCACTCTGACGAGCACCTCGATGATTACAAATGTGACAACTGCTCGGAAAAGGGCCACTGCTGGAGAGGAACCAAGCTGGCCCGCCTCCCTGACTTCTTCTGTGTCTGCTTTTCGCGGTTCACCCAGGCCAATATTGATAGGACTGGCAGGGAGGCGGACATGAGGTTGTCCAAGATCACCACAACCGTGGAGTTCCCCATAAGGGAGCTGGACCTGACGCCCTACACCATCCAGGGCCAACAGGCTTCGTATGGCGTGGCGTCACCGGCCTCGACGATCCCGACAGATGACCACCACTTCAACAAGCCCTTCCGGTACGAGGCCTATGCGGTCGTACAGCACGGCGGCGACCTCAACAGCGGCCACTATATCGGCGTGATCCGCGACGAACCGCACGGCCCGGACGGCAACAGCAAGTGGCACGTCGCCAACGACTCGAGGATCATCGACCTCACCGTGGGGAGCTCGAGGACCGACAAGGGTAGCCAGTACCTTTATCGACAGAATCTACACTACCCCTCGGGCATGCAGGCGTTCATGGTCTTTTACCAGCGCAAGGATGCCGAGCTGGTGTAGCTAGCATACTACACGCACACCGGCGAGCGGGCGGCGGGCGAGCATGGAAGGCGGAGCGTTGTAAAATAGGATCGGGACTGTTTTGTATAGACTCCGTTTTCGTTTTGAGTAGCATACCCCCTGGATACCTGACTTCTTTCATCTTGAACGGCATTCTATAATAAAGCATGTCATGTCGAATTTTCTGCCGCTCCCTTGATGGGTTGCTTATTCCCAGGCCAGAGGCCGGTCTGCATTCGAAATGTTGGCCGGGCATTGTTGCATGAGACATGATTGGTCACATTTCATTGTCCACTAAATAGATAGATGGGCTTTGGCGTCTTTGTTTATTAGGAAACTGTAGATTGGCACCTGCAGAACCGGAGGGCACAGCGTATATATATCGATTGAGCAGAATGAGGCTGTTGACAAATAACCGGTTCATCCCATCTTAGTCTGATAAAGCAATTTATTGTATCTATTCCGTACCGTACTGTGACGCGGAGCGATTGTTAATCTGGTTTTCAACTAACCTAATATGTATAACTACTAGCTAGGTTATCACCCAGAACACCTCACGTGCCACATTTAGAGGAACGTAACTTCGAACCTGTAACTCGAGCTCCGGCAAGATCTAAGCACTTGAGAGGTGTGAGGGGGGGGGGGCAGGATCGTGGTCTTGGATATTAGGGTACCATCTATCAATTGCTCCCCTAAAGTCCCTTCATCACTTGAGCGGCCTTCAAAAAAAAAGGGGCGGGGGGGTGGATTGGGCACTTCCAATTAACAACAACCATGAGATTTCAAGTAGTGCTATGGAACCCGAGGTAAATAATACTCACTTATTGATACTGTAAAGGCTGTCAAATACTAATGAAAGATAAGGACGTTATGCCCCCCCCCCACTGGCAGTGATATGAGCACAGCACGAAAGCTGCCCAAGTTTTATAGCCGTGGCCACAAAAAAGGACAGGACCCGTTTCTGTTTGGGACGGAGGTGGCGGTAGTGTATTCGGTTCTTCGGTTTGGTATGTGGACGCTATCAAACTTATTTCTATGGCCAAAGCTTTGTGAGCGTTTACGACTGTATGAAGGGACCGCTGCAGCTCCTTTTTTTTTTTAAAAAAAAAATTGACCGGATCAAAAACGAAACTAGCTTTATGAGCGTTGTTATGCTCGTGATCTCCCATCCGTGATGGACCGTGAGGCGTGTCCCGGCTGGGGGCGGCATGACCCTCTAAACTGCCAAACAAAGAGGATGAGGTAACGAGGGCCAGCGGGATTCGAAAGCGTTGAGAGCCACAGAGATGGACATGTTTTGACACGTACAAGAGTCAGTTCATAATGCACGGTTCTCTGCTTTTCCCAACGTGGATAATAGTACAACGTCGATATCCCTATTGTCCAACCCGATTCCTGAAAACCCTACTTGGACGCCTTCACCGGCGCGGAAGTAATGATACGGGAAAAGGACATGTACAGACAGAGTATGGTATACATATTTGAAGGATTTTGGGAACGGACGGGAGGACAGACAGCCAATTCAACCCAAACGCCGTGCCAACCACTGATCAAAACACCATACAAGCAAGACCGGCAACAGCGTTCAAAACGAGACCAAACCGACCGGCTGGCAGTTCTCGAATCACATTCATGGCAACCGTCTTGCCATGCGAGAATTAGTAGACGAGAGGCTCACTGGCAAGTCTGCGCGATAGAGCTGACTCTGGGGCAAGTGGAAGAGCCAGACGGCCTTTTTGACGACAAGATGTTGTCTATGATGATTTGAATGCCCCCTCGATCTCCTTTGCGTATCTCTCCCGTATGGCCCTGCGGTTGAGCTTTTGTGTTGCGGTCACGAGACCCTGTAACGAATGTTAGCGACAAATTAATTTCTCAGAACCAAATATCATCCAGGATAGCGAAGGAAAGAAAAAAAAAGGGAAGTCCGGTCAATAGTAGGAACGAGGCAGGAAAAAAAAATACAAGGGGTGAAGAGGTAAGGGGACGCAGGGTTGCTGGGCAAGTACTCACACTTTCGGGCGTCCACTCCTCATCCGTCAGGACAACACCGCTAATCGTCTCAAGCCCAGAGAGGCCAGCGCCCTTTGCCTGCTCGATGAGGTCCTTGAACACGGCAGAGCGGACCTTTTGATTGCGAACGAGCTCGTGCACCCCGCCCGAGACGCCGAGCCTGTCGGCCATCTCCTTAATCACAGGCTCACTGACAAAGATGACGGCGATGGGCCGCGGGTGGTCCGAGTCGCCGTGGATCATGATGTTCTGCACGGCACGCGAGCCTCGGTACGTGGCCTCGAGCTTCTCGAGCGCGATGTACTCGCCGCCCTGGAGCTTGACGAGGTTCTTGACGCGGTCGATGATCTTGAGGTGGCCCACGGCGTCGAACTCACCGATGTCGCCCGTCTTGAACCACCCGTCGGGCGTGATGGCCTTGGCGGTCTCCTCCGGGTTCTGGTAGTACTCCCTGAGGACGGGCTTCCCGCGCAGCCAGATCTCACCCTGGGGCGGCGACGAGGAGGCTGAGTAGTTGAGCTCCGGGATGCTGACCAGCTTGCACTCGATGGCGGGGGTGACGGGCCCGCAGGCGCCCGACAGCGTGAATTGCTGCGGCGAGCTGAGCGCCCCGTTGCCGCCCGTCTCGGTCAGTCCGTACCCCGTCAGCATGGGTGCGAGGACCATGGACATGAATTGGGCCGTCTCCTTGGAGATGCCGCTCGCGCCGTTGACGATGAACCGCAGCCGGCCGCCGGTGAGCTTGCGCACCTGCCCGAAGATGGGGCCGTCGAATATGGTCTGCAGCGGCAGGTTGTTCCTGACGAGGAAGGACTTTGTGTTGAAAGCGGCCCAGAACAGGCTGCGAACCAGGAAAGAAGCACTGTTCACGCGCCCCATGATGCCCTTCTTGATGGTCTCCCAGACCTGAGGCACGCCGACCAGGATCGTTGGGGCCAGGGTCCGCATATCGCCCATGCAGTTGCGGACGTTCTGGTCAGACAATGTCCGCGCGCTGCCATAGCCCAGTGTCGCGCCGAAGAAGAGCACCAGGTTCTCGACCACCATCTCGAAGATGTGGGCCAGGGGTAGGTATGCCAGGATGACCTCTTCCGTACTGACGCTGTCGCCGATAACGCCCACCAGGCCGGCCACGGCGGCTATGAATCCCTCATGCGTGACCGACACACCCTTGGGCGGGCCGGTAGAACCAGATGTGTACATGATGCAGTAGGTATCTTGGGGTGTTGGCGGCAGGGGCTGGTACGGGTTTTGCTCGCCGAGGGAGGCGAGCTCGGAGGCGCTCAGGACGGTGAGGTTTGGGTGGGAGGACTTGAATGCGTCGATGTCGGACTGGGGCGTGGGCTGTGCGATAGACTGGTCGTTGTATACAATGAACTTGATGGTATCTGCCTTGGCCAGGGCGCCGGCGGCCGTCTTGAGCAGGTGAGGGTCGGTGAACATGACCTTGGGCTTGCTCTGCACCAGGGTGTGCTCGACGCCATCCTGGCCGAGGGTGTCGTAGGCGGTGACGATGGTGAAGGTCTGCGAAGAGCAGGCGTGGGACATGGCGAGCCAGTTTGCGCTCGTGGAGGCGAACATGTGCACCTTGTCGCCCTTCTCCAGGCCCAAGTGGCGCAGGCCCGAGGCTAGGTTGAGCAGGTGGGCCTCGTACTCGCCGTAGGTCATGAAGGTGTAGTTGGACAGCTCAAAGTACTGCCACTTCTTGTCGACCATGCGGGTCTCGCCGTCGACGATCTTGGGCACCTTTTTTGTCTCGTCGTGTATCTTGATGAGCCTGCGGGTGCCTATGCACCTGTCGCCGGCGTGCTCCTCGGTGCTGAGCTTGACGAGGGAGAAGACGGTGTCGACCTCGGGGGGGGCGCTCGAGCAGGCCATCCTTTGCCTTGGGGTTCCGGCGCGGCTTGGTCTCGCCCTGAACCTCGGGAGCGCCGGGGGCATCGATGGTGAAGGGGGGCTTCTGGACCATGTGGAGGGGGCCCAGGCCGGAGCGCCAGCTCTCTGGGACGTCGAGGTTCTGCTTGCAAGGCATGGCGGGCAGGAGTAAGCAGAGGGTTGGGTAGGCAGGCGAATTGAGAAGCTGGTAGGCAGCGATGGCCAGGACCGGGAGGAGGAGGAAGGATATTAGTAGCAGGGGCGACAGGCGAGGACGGGCACGAGGCTGAGGTCGCGGTCGATGTCGGCTGGAGCTCTGAGCAGTGGTGGGTCTCTGTTGCATCAAGTGGTCGAGAGCTGTCGCGAACAGGCACCCGCCGAGTGTTGCGACGATTAATGAATGAGCGAATGGTACGTGCAAGCAGATGATGTGCTGGGGGAATCTGACTTGAGAAGGAATGACGACGAGGTCAGAGAGTGGAGCGTGAGCTAGCGGTGGTCGTCAGCCTCAGAGCCCCAGCGTGATGACGGGTCCGTCCGTGTACGTGCAGTGTACTTACTAGTGTAGCTCCCCTGTGGGAGGAGCTTTCTGCCATGCCTGCCTAGTGTACTTGGTGACGTTTGCCTGCTTCTGGTCGAGGCATGAGCTATTTCAGAGCATCAGCCAAGCTCCACGCCAATCTCTCGGCACGGGCAAAGCTGGGCCAGGGGGAGCACGCACCCAATCTAGAATTCGGGCTGCGCAAAGACCTCGAACCACGGCCTGCCAGCGCTGCACGGGTTGGCATGTCTCATTTCGATTTTTTTTCTTCGCTGCTTTGGTTTTTTGGCTTGTGATAGTGGGTCTTGTCTCATTCCATTTACACGCACATGTCATGCCATCATTGCCCCCTCATCAGCCACTTTATTGCATGTCCAACGCAAGATAGAGGGGCAACCAGACAAATCAGCAGCTTAGCAAAGTGACGAGTGACACGAGTTACGGGGACACACGACGATATCAAACAAGAACAAGGGGAGACGTCAGAGCCGCAGCGGTTGGCACTCCAATCTCCAGTCAAGTATGCAACAATGAGCTAACAATAAGCTTTCAACGCTACTGGTACCTGTCACAAGCCCCTGTCCCACAGATCCAATGCCCGACCCGGCCGGACCAACCGACAAACACCTCGGCAGAAGCCACACAAAGTCCCTTTTCCCCTTGCGACCCCACAACCAACGCCACCGACCAGAGCCTCAGAACCAAGCAATGTCATGTCGCCTCATCCCTGTCCGCCGGCATCACACCTTAGGGACCTTGTCTCATGCAGAAATCTCCGCGTCCCCCAGTCCTGATGCAACAAACAGGTGTATCCGAGGTCTTCCCTCTACCGATAAGTAACGTGATGCTGTGGTAACAAATCACCGGCCAGGAAAACTCCCTGTCAAATCGGTCTGCCCGACCGAGGCTTGCGGAATCCATTGGCATTCCATGCTAATAAGACAATCGTGCGTCCTTCCTAATGGAGACTGCTTCTTGTGTGACGCTACGGAGTATATTATATTCAACGACACCTCGGAAATCAGCCAATCATGACTGTCGAATATGAGTATCAACCCCGACCTGTGATCCATATCAAATGCGCAGAATAGAAAACCCTTTCAAAGAGCGAGCGGCAATACAACCCCAACTCCTCGGACCACTTCAACTGCCGCTGTCGTTGGCACTCCACCTCATCACGCTTCCTCCAGACTTCCGACCGCAATATCATCCGCCGAGATTTCCCCCGCCTTGTCTGCTCCAGAGTGGCCGTCACGCGGCCAGATATCAACCTGCATATCATGATCCGGGTGATGGACGTGGATTCACATCAAAGCGTAGAGTGGCGAGGGCCGCAAAGGCCATTCGAATAGAGATGCAAACTTTCTGATGAGGCAACTATCTATACCGATTCTGCGACTTAGGATATCTAGCAGAGCTGGAGCCCAGGGTTGAGCGCTGGGTGGAAAGTGTGTGGGGATCCGAACAAGGCACCATTGTTAATCAACGCGTCTTTGGAGACCATTTGGCTCGTCGCGGGTTCATCAGAATACCCTAGTATGCAGCCTAAGCGTGATGGGGACGAAAATGTGCTGTGGACTTGAGTATACTCTGGATTGGCCAAATATTGATAGAAAGTTGGTTTTGACTTTCTCTCGGCCGAAGTGCATGGAGTCGCCATGACCGTGGCAAGGAGAACCGCTGCATGAATACAGGTAGGTTACCTAGGTTACCTAGGTAGTGATTCAATTTTGCTGGTCTTGTTGTTCAGGCCGCCATATCCGTGCCCTGGATATACCCAAGAAACGATTAATATCATGTGAATCAAGCCGGGACAGCTCAGCTGCATCGAGTCTTCCTCCCAGTCGATGTCACTGTTCAAATTCGGCACACTTCATGATAAGAGTGTCCATCCCCCATATCCCTGTTTTATTCTGTGAACCGGTGTTAAACTAGAATATTCTACTCTGTACTAAAGGTCATGGTATCAGGCCGAGTCGAAAATCGGGCGTCCTCTAATTCTTGCTACCCGAGGTATCAAGCTGTCAAGACCGAAACCATCTCTAGTCGCTGGCAACCTAGTTTGGCACCATTAATCGCATCCTGCTAGTGCGCTCGAAGTGTGACTTAAGTCTTCGAATTTGGCTAAATGGGCAATGTAAAGCTGTAATGCCCCAAAAATACTCGCATAGGTTTTGCCCTGTCGCAGGCTTAGTATGTGCAGAATCATTGTGTATGGTTGCGATGATCCGAAATGATGTGCGGGGGAAATCACGTCTGTTCAATACTTATTCGACCCTTTTACGGGCAATTTCGCGATATCAAAGGCCCGTCATATATGCCAAGGGACATTTTCCGCTTGAGTAAATCAACTTGCAGGTAAATTGCAATATAAAGAAGGAAAGGAAAAGAAATGAAAAGAAAACAAGGCTGCGGTGGTCCGTTCATACAGTCACCAAGCTTACAAAACAAGCCCTCTCGATAAATAGGCACGATATAGCCCGGTCTTAGATAGCCAATGTGGCTATTCTGTTTTGAAATTTATTGTTATCGGTATTGTAATTTTTTTTTTAAAAAAAATCAAATGCTCGGTCTTTAAGCGTTTACGACTGCATGAAGGGACCGACACAGCTCCTTTTGTTTGAAAGAAAAAAAAACCTTTTAAGGGAATGCCACCGGATTGAAAATAAACCCACTTAGATAGCAAATACGATGCAGATAACAATAGTTAAAGACAATAGCTTGTCACTAAGAAATAGCGATAGCCTCAGCCTGTATTAGCCCTTCTAAGTTTGATTTGCCTCTTCCGGACAGGTTATGGTGTAGAATACGAGGCATACCGGTATGCCTCGTATTCTATTGCTAGTAAAACCGGATTAATGAGAATCTTTAGCTACGCATCCTCGATCATAGATCTAGGACATCCAGAACTTGGAGCTCCGTCTTTGGCATCTTCCCGAATTAGACGTATAAAAGGACAAAACCTGTGTTTCTCCTCGTCTCATGAAAAATTCCCTAGAAAACTTTTTGCATCAGATGATTTGAACGTGAGTGAGCGCTGGCGCATATCTAACCTAAGCAATTTAGGTGACTCTCGTCGCAGACCTCTCACTAGGTTCTTCGACAGCCTGCAAGGGCCCGGGATTGTCGATAACGAGGCCGGTGTGAAAAGAGACGAATGATGATGAACGTGGGAAAGATGGCCCAGCAGGAGCTGGGTTGATGCGCTCAACGCCTTGTATTACGGTGTGAACGCTATCGCTTTCGAGTATCTCATGCTCGGCCCTGGCTCCAACAACGTAAGCCTCATGATCAACGCTGGCTGCGTGCAAGGAACCACGCGCAAGTTAGGCAAGAACCTGGTCCATCCTGCTCGAGGGGCTGTGGAGGGTAAGGCCCAGGTTGCACGTATTTGGCCATATCCACCGTGGTAGCGGCCAGGGAAGGCTTTACGCTGGCGAATGTCAGAGGGCTTACGAGACGCTCATGTCACGCCCTGGGCGGGGGCCAATATTTGACATGATCCCTTTAGCAGAGATGAATATGAGACGATGGTGAACCTTAGAGGCAAGGAACACAAGAAGAGCTTGAGAATGAACAATAGGACTCATGGAAGCTGGAATACTGATGAGCGGGGATTGTCCTACGTACGTATATGGCACGTATCCCCGTCTGCTTTACATCCAAACCATGACTATTTGGCTGACCTGTGATGAGCTATAGTCTATTATAATATGTATCTCTTGTCTCCTACTTTCATTTACATCCAAACTGTTACGATTCCGAGCGTGGCGTATCGAATAGAGCAACTTGACTGGTTTTCTAGCACTACTGCTATTGAGCGAGAAGTGCTCGTTTATATACCCAATGGGCGTAAGAATAGTGGGCCCAGCGAGCCCCTGATTCGTGACACAAACCATAACTGTATGGCTAACCTGTGATGGGCTATAGTCAAGTATAATATATATCTGCCGTCCCCTACTTTCACACAATTCCAACTCTATGGCTAATCTCACAAGTATTTGGTGAGCTGAGGTGAAGTATGACATGTGTCCCCCTTCCTGGGAAGTGCTTGCTTCCACTCGATGTTCTTGCCATGTTGGGAACTCTATGGCTGATCTCAGGAGTATCCGCAGCCAAGTATTCAACCAATCAGGGGCTGTATCTTCCACCCTGGCCATGCCGCCCAACGCTCATCAACCTCGCATTATCATCCAACGTCGACCAATGCCCCCTCGATACCTACCTTCGTCAAGGCCGACGGACTTCTTGGGCAGCTAGTGTGCTGCACTTTGCCATATCGGACATGGTCAGGCCAGGGGGTTTCCGTTGCCATCTTGGCACGAGGCTAGACCGTCCCGACGCAGGCTGGAATGTCTGTGTGTCAAACGGCAGCTGGTGTTTCAGATCGCCAACCTTGTTTCGCAGCGGCCCGTGAACGACAGACGACTTCTCTTCGAGTTACAATAACATCGCCATCCTCACCATCGTCGCCGTCGTCGCCTACGTCGCCTATATCGCCGATCAATCTGATGTGGGGCTGGTCATAACGACTCCTTTATCCATCATCGAACAGCATCGCTGTCGTCATGCTGTGCCAGAATCGGCAAGAAGACGTGGTGAGTGATCACATGCCTGCGCACAGGACACAAGACCATGAAGAGGCCACTTGCTCCGTCTGACAGCACAAACCAGTCATTTTTAGCGGGAGCATCGTCCGGCTTGCCGTCACAATGCTTCTTCGACACCATCCTGGTGCCGCTGCCGACCTGGGTTTTCATCCTGGCACTGCCCGTCGTGGCTCTCATCCGCACTAGGGTGCCGTCCACTGAGATCCTGCACGCCAATGTGCACCGGGCCTGGATACGCAGCGGAACACTGGGGCTGTACTACTTCTGCATCTTCGCAATTGTCCTAATGGAGTCAATCGAGATCGGGCGCCTGGCCAAGGCCGGCCTGGGCGTGGGCCTGCTACCATTCGTCTACGTCGCATGCGCGCTGGCCGTGGTCACTTGTGCAATGGATGCTAGGGTGGCCGACGCTTTATCCTGGGAGAGGGGATGGTGGCATGAGGCAGCTGTGCTTTTCTGCGTCATGAGTGGGATCATCTCCACCGTCAAGACGATCGCGGTCGAGGCGCTAGACGGGGCCGGGCGCCTGGACACCCCCTACCCAGTGAGCGACCAGTATACGGACCTTGCTGTGCTATCTGTGCTCTACTTTGTGCTGCTACTGGTCGTGGTGGCCATGAAGTACCTTGTCAGGCCACAGGCCCGGGTTATCCGCCGGCACCAGGCTAGCAACGTTGATACCGAGGCTGTGGAGCTTACCATGAAGCGCTGAATTGGTTCCATTGCGCCGGAGCTGTTCGATTGTCCTAGCCATGACTCCACCAGATATATGGCGGCGCTTGAATGCGTGGAAAGATGCTTGCTAGTCGACGACTACTCGCCAACAGGCTACTAGCTCGTCCTTGAGATCGAAATTTATTTGTGATCCCCCGCATCCATCTCTCTTTCTTCCTCTCCTCTTACCCTCCTGGCCACCTCCAGGCCGCAAATCCACGGAAGTTGCGTTCAATGCGCCTTCTCGTTGGTTGGATTAGCCTCTCCCGTAGAGGATACAACCAGTCGAGCCGTTCGTGCGATCGTACGGAAGGGCCCCATCCAAACATTCATTCATAAGGTTTCTCTGACTGAGCAGAAATACTGCGCATTTCTACTCTCGCTATTTCGCACCCGGAGCGTTGTGCATATCAGTCCTCTGGTCTGAAAGGCATGGCAGACACGAGACAAGAGAGGACTACCGGGGACGGGCAGGCAGTCCTGAAAGAGATGTACGCCGATTCTGCCCGCCTTTCCTTGATCTAATTGCATCCTTATAACTCACATTGCAGAAGCGTCTTCGGCACAGATTCTTCGAGGAATCCTACTGCTGTAGATTCGCAGACTCCTTCCGAGCCGGCCCGCCCGAAAAAAGCCAAGAGGGAGTATTGCGAGGAATGCCGAAAACGCAAGGCCGAGCCCGGCCAGGATGGCCGCAAAAGGAAGAACGCGGTGTACCGCTGCGAGAAGTGTACCAGGGCGAATGGCAACGCCTCTCGCTCGTCTCAAAAGAAACGTACCCGGTGCGGCAAGAAACGGCCCACGCCAGGAACGAGCCAGGCATCCAAGCTGCAGTCCGTGTCGTCCGCATGGCACAGGCAGAATCCCCAGCATGCGGCCCATTCTCCCCTAGGCAAAACATGGCAGCACGCCGTCGCCCGCGGGCTTGAGCAGGAGAACTCCGGCAGCATCGATCTCTCCACGGAATTTGGTGATCATGATACTGTCTCGCAGCCTTTCTCCGTCAATCCCCAGCTGGGCGCCTCCGGAATCGGGCTTGAGGCAAATGTTGGCTATCCTACGGATCCATTTCAGGATAACTCCCAGCCAGCCCATACCGTCGTCCCGTACGGCAGCTACGTCCAATTTGACCAGTTCATCCAATTTGATCAGTTCGAGGGCGTCGACAGTCCCTCTGCTTTGGCGTCCGCTCCATATCAGATGCCCCGCCTGCCATCCTTCGGGCTGGCTCATGAAGCTCCAGCCGGGCCTGTGGATCCTGGTTATCCCGTCCTGGACCAGGCCCAATTCTAGTAAGTGCAGAACGGGCTGAAGCCTTTTACTACATCGGAGCCTTTGCTCACAGATGGCAGCGCCCCTGGAGTGCATCAATTTGGAACGAGTGACCGGGTCCCTCTATTCTAACGCCCCGGACGAGTGGATATAAATTCCCCCGGGCTTAAGCGCTCCCATCCTTCTGATCTTGGCAATTAAACCC